>OX467082.1:39229740-39672233 GCA_950106755.1 Climacium dendroides | reverse complement strand
GGCGGACACAAGCTGTTGCAAGGCGCAAATGCTCTAGTAGGTTTGGGCTCTCCGTCAGAAACCCGGATTGTAATTGACGCACGTGGTACTTCAACACTTGAAGACGAAGTGGCACTGCAAGGAAACCACAAGGTCAGTAAAAACTAAAATAAAAATCTAATGACCCTAATTGAGAGCATTGCGACCAATCGTTGTTAGAGATCTCGGCAATGACACACAGTACTTGCCGTGCATATTTAGCATTAGATGGATCCACACTAACACCAGGTTATGGCACAATTTTTGCCATTCATCCCGTTACATGTACTTTTACTCGGCCAAGGAGGGGCCTTGTAAAGGGCAATATTACAACTCACGCTAAGTTGATCAATGTAGACAATACTACAGTGGATGTTGACGTGTATGTGATGGAGGTTTTTGGAGGGTACAAAGATAGAGAAGAACTAATTTGAGGTTGAAGAGAAGCAATTATATTGTTCTTTTTAGTAGGTAGTTTTCCTATTCATCACAATGATTAAGCAACTACATATGAAAAACAAATTTTATTCATATTCAAAGGTACAATGGTTATATGTCTACTATAAATTTTACATATTCAAATGTTTTGGAATTTTTTTTATTACTAAGAATTTTGTAAGAAAAAACAATAATAAATAATATTAAAAATCAAAACCTTCTTATAATCTCCAAGTATGTGGTGATGCTTTGAAATCAATACTTACCAATGCACAACTCACATTTAAAACCTGCACATATGTGGTGATGCTTTGAAACCAGTAGTTCTCAATACACAACTCACATTAAAAACCTCCAAGTATATAGTGATGCTTTGAAACCAATAGTTCCTAATGCACAACTTACATTCTTAGAGGGAAGAAAGAATCCTAAACAAAAAGTAATGAATGAATATATACACGAGAGTATAAGATTATATAAGAATTCATATAAAATAAAAGTAAAAATCCTCTAAATATAAATAAGTGCATACACATGTAATAGATATGTATAATATACAAGGTATTTATATAAAACTAAAATAAAAGATCTTATAAATATAAATAAGTACATCTATATGGAACAAATATATATATATATATATATATATATGAATATAACGTAAAAGATAAAGCTTTTATTTTGAATCCCATAGTAATGTATTCTTGTAGACCAAAAATTGATTCAAAACTCATCACAAAGCACCATAGTGGCATATCTCTGTGACTTGGTAGTAGTTGATAAATTATACTCATTGCAACTCAATTTTAGTAGGCTGTTGGTGGGGACAGGCGGGTGATCAAGGCACAAACACATCTCATGGGACTTCAAAACCCTCGCCACTTTTGGGTACAATGGTCATTTGGAGTGCAACTGGTTGCAATGCTCTAAAGATTATGAGACCACTAAACTCCTTCAAACAAATTTCAATAAAATTTAGAAAGAAGTAAAATGGAATCAAGATCTAACCAAAGTTGTTTCATAGGTTTTGGACCTCTTTAAAATTAGTTACAAATTTCCAAAGTTGAAAGGTAGTAGTCACTAAAATGTTTCATTTACTTTGAATTTTAACAATAAAGCATTTGCAACATATGGGCTCCAAAATTTCATTATTCTGCATTTGCAATACACATAGAGGTGGAATGAACGTAAATTGCTCAATTTGATTTAAATATACTAAATTCTTTTTGCAATTTTGTTTAACCCCTAGAGGACCATGACTATGTTTTCACCAAAAATGCTTCAAAATTGCCATTTCTAGTACAAGTACCAAAGTTTGGAAAAAAATTAATTTTATACAAATGTAACTGTGGGATCCTATAGTACACTAATTTGAGAAGATGTGAAAAAAAATTTAGAAATTGCAAGCGTGTAGATTGCAAGATATTAGCGTTTGAAGTGACAAAACCCCTTTTTCGGCCCTGTAGAAAAATCCGGTAGCTTCACTTCACGAGATCACATTTGTATGAAAAAATATCCAAAATAGTGGTACTCCATTGGATTCATTCTTCAAGGCAAGTTGGCTACATGCTTGGAAAGTTTCAAATCAATTGGAATTGTATAGCATACAAGAAAAAAATAGTAAGTAGAAAGAGGTAGAGAATGATTAAAAACCACTAAATTGTTGAGAATTTAGTTATGGACTTGAAAAATGCCAATCCCAATTGTTGTAATGTGTAATGTCATAACAAACAATCTACACCCTATGATTTAATTTTTTTTCAAAAATATTAAAAATTGAGTTAAATAAAAGACTTCAAAGTTTATTTTAGAGTAGAAATTCCATAATTACTCGCAAACTAAAAAAACAATTTCAAAATTTTATTTGTGAAAGTTGTGAATTTCTAATCTACCTGAACATTCCATTTACGAAAAAAAATAACATATTAGGCCATAACTTTTGACTCATATTTTCAAATGTCATGAAATTCAATATATATGAAAGATATTCCTCGTTCCTACCTCAAATTAAAAATGCTACTCACAACACTATGGATTCCTTGTGAGCAACTTTGTCAACAAGGAATAATAAAAAAATAAAGCCAAAGAAGTCAATGCCAGGCATTGTGGAAATTCCACTGGGTAAGGGAAGCTGAGGGAAAACGTGTCAAATATCTCATGCTTAGTGAGTGAAATTCTGGTAGCCATGAATGTATTGGAAGACAATTTGGTGAGGCCATTCATGGTTTATTTCTTGTGCTTTAGAATTAGTTTTTTGTTTTGTTTTTTGATACGTTGAAATCCAAGAAACCATGAATCTTCATACCTCATTTTTAGTACTATTGCAAAGCTATATACAAGGAGGATGTGTAATCTAGGTTTTGCCTTTTCTTACAAAACCACAGAAAACAATAGTATAGAGGTTCTTGTAGAGAAAGGTTTATGTAGTCTATTGTTTACGTGAGTAAGTCACTTTTCAAATAGAATAATACTTTAAACTTGGAAATACCTGGTTTTAGTTTTTTAATCCAAAAACATTCTTATTCTTAGGGGTTTGGAAATTTTGTTCTCAATCCTTTACCAATGTATGCAGATACAATGTATGAAGTCCTAGTCCTAGTCCTATATAGTGTTCTAAAAGGTGGTCAAATAGTCTAGTCAACACTTCAAGTTTGGTCAAATTGTCTTTATGCAATGCATGCACTAAACCTAATCACACAAGGTAATACTTTAAAAATAGTACACGTAGTTCATTAATTATACCTTTTTATATTTAGGTCAAATAGTCCAGTAGGTGCTTGCCATGAGCAATCCTAATGCAAAATGCCTAAGTCCGTCCCTGTAGGTCAAATAGTCCAGTTATGCAAAGAATGGAGTTTACGTTGTATACCTAAATTTCATCTTTCTCCTTAAGCTTTTCTCCAAGATTTTGAGGTGAAATGGTCAAATGGTCAAATAGTCCAATTCCATTGTTAATTCAAACACAAAACATTGGAACAAAAGTACAATTTGGACTCATATTAACTTTGGAAGGACGTGGGGGTCCCTATGAAATTCATCATTTCTAAAACCATGGGAATCTTTTGGGAGTGAAATATTCAAAAGAACTCATTTGAAGTCAAAAAACTGTAGAAGATCTCAACTTTCCACACCTAATTCCGAGAATGAATGCTTGCATTTCTATCCTACATGGGAGAATTCGTTGTCATTCATTGGACCATTCTAGTCCGCAGCGTCCTTATAGGATTAAGAACCTAAAACCAAAACATTAAAGTAATTTACAAATCAACCAAACTTACCAGACCTTAAACCGTGGTATGTGGACTTAAATTCATGCAAATGGGCCTATCACCATGATCTGGACCCTAAAACCATGGAAATCAGCCCAAAACCATGACAATAAACCTATAACCAAAGACTGCAACCCTATAACCGCTCTACAACTTAAAACCGTGCACAAACTTTAAATTTAAAAAAACAATGAACAGGGCCCTATGACCGTGCGACTAGGCCTATGGCCGTGGTGCCACACCCTATTACCGTGGATGAGCCCAAACAGCTCCCAAATCCCTAATCGGAATTGCAAAGTGCTGCGCTTGCCACGCGCCTCTCAATTCTGTTTTAAAATTCTTAATCAATTTTATGAAATTCTCATTCGATTAGTTGATCTAATCTTTGCAACTCCCTCAGTTTTGCGATTATAAATTCAAGCAATCTATCAAAATTTCAGTTGTATCGGTGAAGAAGTCTGGATTTCAACCATGACTCCTCCCTCGATAAAAAAATTATGTTTGTACCCTTTGAATTTCCAATCACAATGGATCCCCTACGGTCTAATCTCCAGAATGTTTTGGAATTTTGATTTTGTTCAATTTGCAACGTTCAACTGCAAGCTTGAGCAGCCGCGGTTACTCTTTGGCATCAAAATCGACCAACCTCCGACTGCAAATTCGATCAATCTTCGAGATTTTGATGCTTCGATGAAGTAGGCTGATCCAGGCTTCGTTCAACGGTCAGTTTCTCGCATCAACCAGCGCAGGTTCATTCCTGCTCCGATCATTCCAAAACTTCGTCAAATTAGAGCTGCTTCCTTTTGATTTAGAAATCACTAGAGTCCAACACTCAAGAATTTTGATGATGGATCGCCTTTCTCTCACTAAATTTTTGGTCCACACCTTGCCTTCGGAATTACACTTTAGAACTTTTCAAAACAAAGAAATTGACGGCAATAAACTCATACACACATCCGCCATTCTCTTCTCTTTACAAATTTTTTTTATTTTTATTTTTAAATTTTATTATTATTATTATTTTAATTTTATAACTATTTTCCTCTTTTCAATAATTCCACAAATTCTCATACAAATTTCACAAATACAAATTCCAACTTAAATGAGTACAACAATGGACACACATACAAACATTTTTTGCAAATTTCCAATCAACATAAAATCACATGAAAATACAAAGAGCAAAATATATTAGTATCATGGATCATGTACCAAATTCCATTAATTTTGTTTTTTTAATCCTATTTATAATCTACAAAAACAAGTAGTCACAACCCTCGTGAAAAGGTGTGACCAAGGTCACACCCCATTCATCCTTTTAATTTGAATTTAATTTAATTTTTTAATAATTTTTCATCCATCCTACCTAAATAAATCTATTCACATTATTAATTAAATTTTAACTTTAAAAGTTACTTTATTTCTATTTTTGTTTCTAATAAGGGTTCCTAATAGGTCCCTTTTTCCTAATTCTACCACTTTTTATAAAAATCTATGTTTATAGGGTGCAAGGATTTTGTTTCATGGCATTTGGATTTACAGTTTGAAAGTTATTGAATTGAAATTTTTAAGGGAAAGAAAATTGAATGAAATTGTCTTTAATTTTGGAATAACCATAACTTTCAAAATTGTCCTTTATTTCATGGTATTTTAACTTATAATGTAAAAATTATTGATTTTTGAAGTTTTTAGGAATTAAAAATTTATTTTTATTTTTATTTTGACTAAAGCAACAGTACTAGGCATACTAGTCTATACCTTAAATTATGTTGCTTTTTTACACCTTAAATTAGGTTGTTCTTTATATTGTCCATACCTTAAATATGTTTGTTTTGTTTGTCACGTTGAGATCTCCTGAATGTGCATCCCCCAATCGCACGTTGGTACCATCGGAAAGCCCTCGGCAAGGAGAGGTGCACCGGCTTGGTTTCGTGACCTTTGAACATACGGTGTGAAAGTTATTGAATTTTGAAGTTTTTACAAACTAAACAAGATGTGTGGGCCCCAAAGAATCACCTACAAAATAATACATTGAAGAATATTACATCTTTTAAAAAAATTAATTTGTTAATTTATAGTTTTTACTTTAAAAAAATTGAAAAAAAAACTATGTAGATAGAATAATGTAGACTATCTTTTGACTATTTGTAATGAATACTTAATGTCAAAATCTTTTTGGGTGAGGTGGAATCTCCATGTCTTCTTCTAGGTAGGAAGAAGTTGAAGAATTTGTCATCAAATCAAAGCATATTATTTTGAAGATACCAAATACAAAAAGTCAATGTCTAAATATCTATAGTCATTTTTGGCAAGAGGTCACTCTTTGAATAAAGCTAGTCGAGCAAGTATGCTAAGATATTATAGTCCACCTATTAAATATGTGAGAAGTGCAATTATAGAGATACCAATAGTCTTGGGATTATCTAAAGAATCCCAAACAATCACCTACAAAATTATGTATCCTATTGAAGAAAATTGGATCTAAAAGAAAACCTTGTTGCTTTCAGCATAATGTACATGATGTTTTTGTTTTCTGTAACATAAAAACATTAATTTCAAAGCAAATTGATGCCTATCTGGAAATTTGAACTTATATGGTGGATAGGAACAAAGTGAGACAATTAGGATGGTTTGACAAATACTGAGAAAGATTTGAAGAAATTGTTTAATGTATGATGATACCTCTCCTAGGAACTTAAAGCATCTTTAAATCCAACCAGCAAGACTTCTTTTGTCGCTACCATGTAATTTACACACAACCTAAACATCCAGAAGTTGCCCAAATGATCTTCTATGTAACTAGAGCTCATTTGAGTCTCTCATCAGTCTCAAGCAAGGGAAAAAAAATTAGGATTGCAATAAACTTCGAACAAAGCAAACGAGGAGGATAGGTGAAGGTGGGACAAATTTTGACTTGTACAATGAATCCATCACATTAGGGTTTCACCCAATGTTTTACCATCCCATGTGTTAACATGAAATTGATTCTCTAAACTACCATTTTTGAGAAACATCCAAATCTCCATGTATGTGAACCCAACAACAGAAAGAATTCAGGCACCCTTATCACCTCGATGGATATCGAAACATTTTACATGGAAGAACCACTAAATTTTACTTTCACAACTCTCTATTCCACTAACAGAGCTCGCAACAAAATCCTCGCAAGTTATTGTATCAAACACAAAAAAATGAATACCAAAATACAAATTGCATTTCTTGCATATAGTTTAATTGAAGTATGAAAATGTAAAGAAGGAATTTTAGAAACTTCGATAGCCTAGATTGCAAGATATTTGTGTTTAAAGTGAAGAAAATGGGGTTTTTTTGCACCATCCTTGATTAGATTATTTGACTCTAAATCTTTTTAACTCAAAAAATTTATTAGATATTGATTTTTTAAAAATGATGTTGGAGAATGGAATTCACACTTTGTAGAAAGAAACAATTTTATTTTCATTCTTTAAAAAATTATTAAGTAAAAGTAGATGGAAGATTGAAGGAAAAACTAAATTGCTAATATCTCTATGATGGAATTGAAACACTCTAATCTCAATAGTGAAATTGTTCCAGCAAGCATAATAAATTGTGTAGGCATTTTTTAAAATTGTGAAAATCTAGTTCAAAATCAAATCCTATACATTATTTTTTCAATAAGATATTACGATTGCCTATAGAAAAAAAAATTCCATAACTTTCACATCACTAGTCTAAATGGAATGGATCAATGCTTTTCATATAGACAAAAATATTATCTATGAAAAATATATTTTAAAAATTTATATTTAAAGCTTTTGTAGATTATTTTTGTTGCTTGGACTTAGCTATTATAAGGTTATTTGAATTTGTCTGCTGCCATTGTTGAAAAATCACACATTAATAACCTCTAAAGTCCAAAACCACTCAAAATTGCCATTTCTATAGCAAAGAGCAAAAAAAAAATTTAATAATTAGTTAGGGTCAGTTCTCCAACAGGGTCATTTCCTCGTCAGGGGAGCGTAAGTGTCTCCTGACGAGACCCGTAAAAATTAGAAAATTACTTTTACTTTTGTTTTGACTATGGCAACGGACAAAGCACACTAGTCTGTACCTTAAATTAGGATGTTTATTTTGTTTTGTTTTGTTTGCTTGTCACGTTGAGATCTTTTGGACCATGTGTCCCCCGGTTGCATGCTTGGTACCGTTGGAAAGCTCTCGGTGAGGAGGGGTGCACTAGCTTTGTTTTGTGGTGTTTCAATCTATGGTGAGAAAGTTACTGAATTTTGAAGTTTTTATGAACTAAAAAATTAGAAAATTACTTTTACTTTTGTTTTGACTGTGGCAACGATAGAAGGCACACTAGTATACCTTAAATTAGATTGTTTGTTTTATTTGATATGCTAAGATCTAAGAAATTGTAAGTTTCCTTGGTGATGTTCTTAGTACTATTAGAAAACTTTCTTCAAGGAGGGGTGCATGGGCTTGGTTTCATGGTGTTTGGACCTATAGTGTAAAAGTTGTGGAATTTCAAAGTTTTGATGAATTCTAAAACAGAGTTAAATTATCTTCGATTTTAGAAAAGTCATAACTCTCACATTGCATGTCCAAATGCCACAAAATAAAGTCCCTACACTTCTATGTGCACAAACTTAAGCTTTCTATTCATATCAATAAAATAAGCTCTCACACTCCAACAAAGCCCTTGCACTCTTTTGTGCATAAACAAATTATTTTCAAATTAAAAAATCAAAAAATTTCTTTTACTTTTATTTTGGTTTTGGCAATGACATAGTAAGAGCACATACCTTAAATAAGGATATTTTCTTTTGTTTTGTTTGTTATGATCAAATCTCCAAAACCACGTGTCCTTGGTACTGTGGAAAAGTTCTTTGCAAGGAGGGGTGCATGGACTTTGTTTTGTAATGTTTTGACTAATGGCGTAAAACATATTTGAAGTTTGAAGTTTTTATAAATTAGAAAATTAAAAACTAATGGTTACTTTTATTTTGGTTCTGGCAACGACACATGGCACACTAGTCTACATTAAAGCACACATTTCAAAAGTTTGATATTTTTCACATCACTCTCAACTCAATTCTTCAACTTGAATATTCAAAATTAATAGTGCCCAAAAAAGAATCTACGCAATCAAAGTTTCTAAAATTTCTTTCACACATTTCTACACTAGTCTAGTGCAAGATCTTATAGTTAGATATGCAAAAACAACAATTCTTAACCTCTAAAGGACCAGCCTTGTGTTTTTGGCAGCATAACTTTTGGGGGCAAATATATGTGAGTGGAGATTTTTCTTCTTTGAAATTTTCACACAACATGTGGACAAGGTGTAGCTTTAAGGCCCAACAATTTTCATAACTTTTGACTACATGGTTAAAAAGTTATTGTGTGATATATAGTTTGTTTTCTAACTTAGGTAGCACCGACTAGATAAAAAAAACTCATTTTTTTTGGAAACAAAAATTTGAAATTGGTTCTCTAGAATTATATATACGTGGATAGCTTTGAGTCATTCCATTTTGATCAATGGGTCAAAGTTATGAGGAGTTTTAGTTTGTAGGTAGTTATGGATTCTCTACTCTAAAATAAGCTTTGAAGTTTTTAATCTACTCAATTTTCAATATTATTTGAAAAAAAAATCTTAGGATGTAGATTTTTTATTACAACATTTCAACAATTGGAGTTGGCATTTCTCAATTCCATAAATGAAGTCTTATGAATTTAGTATTTTAAATCATTCTCTACTTCGTTCTATTTACTATTATTTTTCCTATATGTTGTACAATTCTAAATGATTTGAAAATCTTAAACCATGTAGCCAACTTGCCTTGAAGAATGAATCCAAAGAGGTACAACCATTTTGGACATTTATTCATAGTGATTTGACCTCGTCAAGTGCGGTTGCCCGTTTTTTTTGTAAGGCCCCGAAAAGGACTTTTGCCACTTCAAATGCTAATATCTTGCAATTTGTTTGGTGGAAATTTCTGAAATTTTTTCCACATATTTTCAAACCAAATTACTACAAGATCCTGCAATACCATGTGTCTAGAAATGACATTTTTCAAAAAATGGTACTTGTACTAGAAATGGCAACTTTGGAGAATTTTTTATTAGAACATAGTCAAGGAACTTTACAGCTTAAAGTTTTTTTTTGCTCTTTGCAACATAAATGGCACTTTTGAGTGTTTATACATGGAAGAAAAGCCTAGGGACTCTGCAGATCAAAGGAGGTTTTAGAGGGCATTTCTATGTTTACATTTCTTTTATACCCTTTTTTCTTCTTCTTCATTTTTTCCCCTCTCTTTTGAAATTGAAATCATTGCCACAATAGGGTCCGATCATGGATAGAAACTGGTGCTTGTGAACTTCAGTTATGGTTTGTGGCACACATTCACCCCCTCTAACTTCCCCGGCCCGTCCCTCTGCCACTTGCTATTGCACAAGGAGGAAATCCATTTCCCACGTTATAATTTTTTCAATAGAATCCCCTTCAACTGAATAAGGAAAACCAACTTTGGAACCCATTCCTAGTGCAAATATATCCTCAGTTTCAGCCTGGGAACATGGATGAAGTTCCAATAACCAATTGCCCTTGAAAAATTATTGTACCCCACTCTGGCGAGACTGCCCATCCCCTCGCCCTGCAAACCGCTTGAATTCCCTCGAAATTTTCTAGAATTTTCTAGAATTCTCTACAAATTCTCTGCATGAAGAGCATTAGGGCCTTGAACCACGTGGATGAGGAGTTTTTAATCTTTTTTTGCTATTTAAGAAATTACATGATATTATATGCATGCCCATGACCGGGCATCATGCGTGAAGGCTACCCATGACCCATGCATGTAGGGGGTGAATGATTTAATGGGGCGCCCAATAAAATGTTGTTTGGCTATTTTTTTGTGTTGGTGACTTTTCTTAATGCAATGGTTCTTCCATTTGTTAAAAAATAAAGATAAATTAAAGGAAAAAAAAAAGAGGAAAAGAAATGGCTGTAAGGTAGGAAGTTGATGTCATAATGAATTGCTCCTTCAGATGCTTTCCAAGGATACCATAACATTCAATGTTAATTAGTGTAACTAGGCATTGGTCCTCCATATGGTGGGGAGGTATTATGTAATACCTCCCTAGATGCGTGAGAGCAAGAGACTTTTAGTTTTCAATTCAAGGAGGTGGTTGAGGAGCTATAGAAGACAATTATGTATAGAACAATGCTTAAAGAGGAGGGGAAACTATTGCTAGGAAATTAAATTTCATTAACCTTTAAAGTCCCACGGTCTTTTTCCATAAAAAAAGAAACACTCGAAACTGTCATTTCTATTGCAAAGAGCAAATTTTTATTTAAAAAATTATTTTCTTTTATACATCTAACCATGGGATCTTATATTGCACTAGTATAAAAGTGTGTGGAAATTTTTTTAGAAACTTTGACCACGTAGAGTGCTAGATATTTGCATTTAAATTGAAGAAAACAAGTGTTTCTTACACCTTGCTTGATTGAATTTTGTGTCTTTAAACCTATTTAATTTAAAAATTGTGCACTATTGATTCTGATTTTCTAATTTTTTATGTTGAAGACTTGAATTGAGATTTTAAGAGAAAAAAATCCAACAAAAAAACACTTAATTTTCACTCATTAAAATATTGTTAAGTAGAAGTAGCTTCAAGATTGAAGGGGAAACTAAACCATTAATAGCTTTAAGAAGGAACTGAAACATACTAATTCCAATGGTGAGATTACTTTAGCAAGCAAATCTAACCTTGCCTAATGATTTCTCTTGGAAAATTATAGAAATTGCATTCAAAAATGAATTTTATAAGTAGTTTTTTCAAAAAGATGCTTAGATTGCTCAAAAAACAAGATTGTCTATAATATTCTCATCACTAGTCCAAATATAATGAATCAAAGCTTCAAATGTAGAAAAAAATAATCTTTGAGAAAAAAAATTATAAATTATAAAAATCCAACTTTTTGTGGGTTTTTTTTGGATTGCCCTTCAAGTTGCTTTTGGGACTCAAGGTGGCATAACTTTTGCTCTTGGGTACCAATTGAAATAAAAATCATATTGCAATTTATTGTAATAAAAATCTCATTAATTATTTCCAACATTTTGTTTTTGAAACACATGCACAATTTTAATTGATACACATGTTTCAATTTCAATTGATTTCAATTAAAACAAACCGGAAGGAGAGCCTTGGTGAAGGAAATTGTATCGAACACTTTCAATTTGATATCTAAAATAAATTGATACCTATAATAAAAAGTCAAAAACCTTAGTTGTTGATGGGATTCTAACATTCTCCCTCACATCAACATAAAATTTCTACCACATAGTATGCACCATCAACTTCTCTAATATCTATACTGTTAAATGGCCAACATTTTGGTTCTAAGCAATGGACTAATAAGCTCATAGTGGAAATTATTACAAGGCAATTTGTAAGGCAATTTGTTGTATTTGAGGTTTGGAGAATAATTCAATTGGAGTCTTAAAAATTAAAAAAATTCTTATTAGCTTACGCCTTTGTTGCACTTAATGACATTGATGTATAACAATAGCAAAAAAATTCCAAAATTTTTCATGTGTCATCAATTGATGGGCCAATGTACGTGATGATTGATAACTAAGGGTAGAAATTCAATTTGACAAGGCAAAGTGCCTATCTATTGTCTACTTAACCCTAAAGGGAAGAAACCTATTGTTGAAGTAGTTGGCCCAAAAAATCCCCAAGCTCCATAACATTGTATAATTTGGTATTATGGCTTCATAGATGCCTAGGATGAACTTATTAGTTTATGTAAGGATTGGGGTTGGTTGAAGAGCCATGCAAGACAATTTGTTTATTGTGTGGGGTTCTTTTTAAAGATGGAAAAGGACCCACCCTGCTTCGTTGGTAAAATAATGTTATGTTTTGAATGAATGTGTGCATTCTTTATTTCCATGAGAGCATGCCCATTGGACTTGAAAAGTGGATGAACCTCTTAAGAGATAATCCAATTTGCAAAGCAAATTGGCACTTGGGCTTGAAAATAAGCTCGTTCTACAAGCAAATGCATGGCTTGAAAAACGGCTTGCCTCAACTAATTGGTTGATGATTGCTTGGCAAGAACTTTGGAAAGGTGGTTCATCTTCTTTTCAAGTTGAGCCACTAGGCCTGGTGGGTGATGCTTTGAGCATGTCAATTGAGCTTGAAAAACAAATGAACATGCTAAAAGAGTCATTCAATTTGCAAGGTGAATATGCATTTGAGTTTGAAAATAGGCTTGTTTTGCAAGCCAATGCGTGCCTTGGTGTATTGGTGGTTGATGATCCAAGAAGGACTTCAGAAGGGTGGTTCATTCTCTTTTCTAAGTTGAGCCATTAGGCTCCTTGGTGGTGATGCTCTCAATAGGTTCCCTCAAACCCATCTATCGGCTACTTTTCTATTGTCTTCTTTGTTGTTCTAGGTTGTTTAATTCTTAAAGTTTTGATATCCCTACAAGGGACTCTTGGGATTTTGGGTAGGCTTGTGTAATTTCTTATTTTAACATTGTTTTTCAAAACTTTTTTGAAGATAGGAAACCAAATTGTCTTTTGGAGAATATAATTATTTTTTTCAATCAATGTCCAAGAGCAAAAGTTATGCCATCATAAGTACAAAAAACAACTTGAGGGGTGTGAGCACTTTTTTACCCACCCATGGTAAACTAGCGTTGCACAACCAGGTTCTTAGTATTGTTTTGTAAGTTTTGTTCTAAGGGTGCCTAGCGTCAATCCATTGTGCCTTCCAAGCAATGGATCTTTTCTAACTCCTACATGTGAAAAATAAACAAAACAACAAGAAATTCTAAATAACTATAAGTTTTACCCTTTTATCTCAACTAACTAAGCCAATGTGGTTTTTATTCAAAATGAATTCAGTCTAGATTTATCATTTTTAGGTGATAGAACATGTTATGCCATTTCTAAAAATATAAAACTCGACCTCATCCGAGCCTTCTAACAATAGTTATGGAAGGATGAAGTTTGACCGCTAATTGGTTCATCAAACTTCATCCATTGATTTCTACTAATCTACCTTATAATTTTACTTGAGATTTGACTTTTGGGCTCTGAACTCTATTTATTATTTGACTTTCTAATATGGTTGACTTTGGATGATTTATCTAACTTTCATCCATTTTGACTCCTAAACTTCATCCTTCCATATCTTGGTCGTTTTAACTCGGTTTTCTAAGTGTTATATGTTTTTGGAATCCTCTAGACCTAATCTACAAATATAAAATGATAAACTTTGACTAAAACCTACTCTAGACCCTCTGAATCATATTTGAAGTTCGGTTTAATGGTATAAATGCTAAACTTTGGACATCAAAAGAAATAGGAGAAGTTGAGTTCATACCTCGATGGAGACATAATCCGGTAGGTTGTCCATCACTCCATTGAGATCCCCATCATTTGGCATTAGTTGAAGTCGTTTGGTAATTTTGCTCACAGCTTAAAGTAGCGCTGAAAATACAAAAGATAAGGCTTGTACTATTTCTTTTCTTTTACTATCACTTCTTTCCCTTCTACACTATTCCCCCTCCATTATTGTATTCAAATGGTTGACTTGGCCTATAAACAATAATTGATCTTCTATCAACTCTTCAAGTCAATTATTATTTTATCTAAGTTCTATTGGTTCAAAATGACTCCCACGGATTTCCACCTAATCCGACTTCTAATTTTCTCTTCAACTTCCAATTGTCACTTCAACTTCTAATTGGACTCTTCTCCTTCTTCATTTGCATTCCATTCTATTGAGTTTTGAAGAGAGTTGAGGAGTCTATGAGAGGTTCTAAGTTCTATTCTATTCTTTTCTTATGGTTGTATTTGTAAAGTGAAGAGTTGCAATTGATACTACTTCTAATTTCTCTCTTCTAATTCTATTTCTAATTTCTATCCTCCCGTCTACTCTACTTCATCTCTCTCTCTCTATTTTTTAAAAGCTTCTTCCTACATATAAAATTTAGCTTGTCCTTTGATCTATTTTTCTCTTTTATTTGAGTTTCCTCTCAATGGAAAATCTGAATTTTTGGCCAAAGGCCGTGGCAGTCCACCAGTCCAGTGCATAGACCAGAGAGCCACCGAAAGACAGACCGGGAGCCCAGAACACACGACCAGTAGGAAGTCACCAGAACACTCGATCAGGCAGGAACACAAGACCGGGAGTCACCACTATGCCACGTGTCTCCCTCGGGTTGCTTGGACCCGTCCCAGTCATCGATGAGGTGGCATTGCCACGTGGCAACCCGAGATAAGCCAGACCCTTTTCCTGTGTGGCCCTTTGTAAGCCGGTTCTTGACAGTTCAATTTCTTCTCTTGACAGTTCAGCTCGGGGGATGTTGGAGGGTTTTTTGGACTCTTTTTCCTACTGAAATTTTGGTACTACTTCTTGGTGACTATTAAAAATGGAACACTAATGTTTAGAGGTTAACACAACAACTATGGTGCTAATTTTGGATACTAAGCTTGGGGTTCCCAAAGTGCATTTTTTTCGAAAACTAAGCTTGGTGAGAATTTCTTGCAAAGCTTTGCCATATTTCTAAACATTCTAAAATTCAAAAAAAAACTCTATTTCTTTCCAAAGTCAAAGCTTCGCCGTCTCTTGGGAATTCACTAAAAATTCTATAACTTCCTTCTAATCAAAGTCAAAGCTTCGCTGTGGTTTTACGAAAATCACTAAAAAGACTCCCGACTCTAAACACACAAAGTCAAAGCTTCGCCGTATTTTTAAATACGGAGGAAATTCTAACCAAATTCTTCAAGAGCTTTGTTGCCTAGGGACAATTAGACGTCAAATAACACACAAAAACCACTAAGACAACAAGTGAGTGTTAATGGTACAAAACACTACTACAATTAGTACATGTTAGAGGAATAGCAAGCTAAAGGACTTCCCTAAGCGGCATCGCCAATCACAAGGGAAGAACCTCTAGTATTAGTACAAAGTTAGTTCAAAACACCTACAAGACAGCAACAAAATATAAAAGCTCCACAAAACATCACCCAAGCTTCAAATAACCCACAAGAAACACCACAAGAAAATAGCTAAGCTTGAAGGGACCCTAAGTCCTTCAAGAGAGCTCCAAAAACAACAACAAAGGAGCTTGAAATGCTTCAAAAACAAGGAAATTTGGCAACGTGGCCTAAATGGCCAAAATCCAACTAAATGGACCCAAATGAAAACAAGGCGGTTCAAAATGAACTTAAGGGGTGTTTTGAGAGGAGAATGGGTGCCCTTATATACTCTCCCAAGGGCACCCCCCTCCTCTCTTTTCCTACAAGGTAATCTTATCAATTAAGATTTTCATCTAATTTGCCCAATTTTCACTTCTACGTTGGTCCAAATTCCTAACTTTTGGAGAAATGCTCCAAATCACAAACGGATTGTGCCATTGGCTTTAGAAGGCCATTTTTAGTCTAAGAGAATCCCCTCCCCTTTTTCCTACGTCAAAATCACAAAGATTTCTAGCGCTAACTGGAAGACCAAAATTGGATAAAAACCCAACTTTTGGAGATCAACTTTTCTAAGAAAAGTAACTAGCCTAGGCTCTTTAGTAGGTGTAAGGGAGTAAGAAAAGACCCCTCTTTGACCTTAATCTGATTCCATATGCTCCCCGTACGCCGGTCAACTCCACGATTAATCTTTAAATTTGCCAATTTTGGAGGATCTTGATGGTTTTGCATCTTCTGACTATTGGAATGCCACAAAACTTATTGGAGCTTGTTATTAACATAAAAGAAGCTATCCTAATTTTTAGTGAGATTTTACCACTTCCTGGATAATTTCTAGGAATTTCCCATCATTACTTCTAACGGTTGACTACCCGGAAAAAGATCTTTTGAAGATCAGAAAAAAACGAGAATTTTCATGGAACCTCTCATGAAGTTCCACAAGGGATGTGCAAACTCATATTCCCGTTTTGCACATCTAAGGAGGGAGAATCAAATCCTGCTATCTCTTTTAACTTCTAGTAAAAAGGGAATCTTCCAAATAGAAGGGAATCTTGGTGAGCCGATTGCTCCGTTGGACTCCTGGCATGATTTCCACTTTGAACTACCGTAATTAAGTTGTAGATGCCCTCCTATGATTCATCTTGAGTTTTCTTCACCTGTAGGCTAACAATTGGAGTTTCTACTATTTTGCCAATGGAATGGGAAAACTGAAACCTCTCTTTGGGAATCTATACTAAGGTTTTTACATAGTTCCCTTGGACCAATTTGGTTAGGATCTGTCACTGAAAGGCAGGTTTAGACAAGTTGGGCAATTTCTACTAAACATGGTTATTTTGTACAATTTCTGGGTTTCTACCCTATCTACATGCAGGATTTGGTTACAAATAACAAGAAATGCTTCAATTAGGACCAATGGTCATATTGGTATGTGACATCTCCATTTTGGTTATTCACTCTTTTTTGGGCTTTTTTTTTATATAAAACTACACTCAAAACTTTATAAAATCCAAAAAAAACAATTCCGAATTATGAGTGACCAAATGAGCACTCACACTCTCCCACCCAGATCACCAGGTAGTTGAGTGCATAGGTGTTTCCATGAATCTGTATGGGTAATCCGGAGAGCTTTCCTACCGGAATAACCCGTGATTAATCCGCCATCCGGAGAGTCTGTTGAGTCTCCTCAAAGGAGGTATACCCAAGATCGAATGCCGTACTTTCGAGGATTAAATTCACTCCGGATCCTCCATCCACCGGTACATTCCGGATGGTACATCCGTCAATCTCCACTGTCACCTCTGGCGCTCCAAAATCTTCCAGCTCCGCGAAGTTGATCGCCATGGGTGGGAGTCGGATTGCTCGTCGGCGTGAGCGGATCAAAGACTCCTTCAGTTGTTTCTGATAATTAGGATTATCATGTAACAACTGACCAATAGTAACGTTGGCTTTTTGGGCCTTGATATCTTGTAGGATGTCATACTCATCTACCCGGATTCGAGAATCCGGTTTGAGTATAGTCTTCGGCACAAGTACCTCCGGGATAGAGTTGTCCGGTCCTTGTGTCCGAGTAATATCCTCTTTAACTTCTTGACTCACATCCGGAAATGGGGAAGTGGCTGCTACACCTTCTTTACTCTGAGAATCTCCAAAATGATCTGAAGGATCTGGAGTTCGGCTTGCCCCTGTTGTCCGGCGATGAAGTCGGGTCTTCCTTCTTTCTTCTACATGCTTACGGGTGGAGCTACGGGTGTTCACTTGGACAACTTGAACCGCCCGTTCTTCCGTCAACTCCACCGGACACCGTCAACGATCCGGATTTTTGATGCCCTCGGTGCTTCCGTAATTTAGAGTTGTCTTCTCACGAGGTGGCACTTCCACTTGTTTGAATGTAACCCGTGGACGTACTGGTTCCGGGCACTCCTCAACATGATGTCCGTATTCCCGGCAGTTTTGGCAAGGTAAGGGTAGAGGTCTGCCTTGTCCGGTTCTGGGGTAGAGGCACTGATTAAGATAGTGGAACGGATCCCCACAATTAAAACAGGCCCCGTATTGCTTCTCCATTGGAACCGGTGGTCTTGCAGGCAGGGACGGTCCCCCATAAGACGTTACCGGTCGTGGCATAATGGTGTAACGTCTTGCCGGGTCTGCGTACTCTGGATTCGGGTGGTATGGAGCTCGATAGACCGGTTGTGAGGTTCGATCCCGTCCGTATGATGGGGCGACTTGATACACTGGTACTTCCTCTGCGTCTTCCTCCTCAGGTTCCGGAAGAGTGTAATAAATTGCTCCCTCCTCATCCACGAATTGTACCTTCCGGGGCGGTAGTCGGAAACACTCATTGGGATAGTGTCCGGCTTGTCCGCATCGTGTACACCAAACGTTCGCTCTTGCTGCTGGAAGGATCCGTTGTTGCTTGCCACTTTCTGCCAGTTGTACTTTGATGGTAGCCAAACTCTCTTGGATTTCTCTAATCGCTCGTTTTGACTCCACTTCCGGTTCTTCTTTAACCTTTACAATAGCTCGGTTTGATACACGTCTATAGCCTTTCGATGTCTTCTTTCTGTTTGCAGGCAGGTCTGAATCGTTGTCTTCTGACTCGGAAGGGTCTTCCTCCGATCCGGAACTGTCGGTCTCGGACAAGCTTGACCTCCGGCTCTTCTTTCCCTTCTTGTCTCGTTCGGTCTTGCCCTTCTTTTCCCTCCTCAACGATTTGCGTAGGGACTGCTTGGAATTCTCATAGTGTTGGGCTGCCTCCATCGCTTCTTGAAGAGTGGCCGGTCTGGACTGTCGTATTTGGAAGCCCATTCTTTCCGGAAACCCTGCCACATACCATTCAATCTGTACACTCTGAGCTACTCCGGGGGTTAGTTTGGCAATCAAACTCTTCACTCGTTGTCCATACTTACGAACAGATTCTCTGGTCTTCATGGCTATCTTACTAAGCCGTCCCAGGGCTCTGGCCTCTCCTCCGGCTTCTCTAAAAGTCAACACAAATTCATCTGTCAACTGTTCCCAGTTCGTCCGGACATTATGTGGTAAATCATTATACCATTTTAAGGCCTCCGCCTTAAGCAATCCGGGAAGAATCCGGAGTCTCGTTCCATCGTCTTCCTGATTGGCTCGGGCGGTGGAATTAAACTCTACCAACCAATCATCTACGTCCTGGCTACCGTCACCATAGAAAGTAGAGTATTTTAGTCGGGTGACTTGTCTAGCCATTTCGTCCAGCTGAGTTTCCAAGTCTTCCGACGGTGGTCCGGAGGAACTTGGGTTGTTTGTACTATCCGTAATATCTTCTGAACTAGGCGTAGTTCCAAATGTTAGATCCGGAACTGATACGTCCTTTGGTGGACTAGGTATAACGATGCTATCTTCTAATTGTTCTATACTAGGGGAGCGTCTAGCGGGAGTTCTTCTTGACGTACTCTGATTTCGTCTTTCCCGGGCTGCCACACTCCAGGTCGTGACTCTAATCCTTTCACTCTCACTAGATCCTTGCCTCATACAGAGAAAGAATTTACCGCCTCTCTATTCAGTCTGGAATTTTTCCTTTTGTTCCGGTAGGGGAAATAACTTAAACCGGAAGTCACCTACAGTTCTGTACTTAACAAGTCCCTGGCAGCGGCGCCAAAATCATACTATGTAGCGATTAGTCGGACCAGTATTCCTCCAATTAGCCCTTAATTTACACCAAAGGCCTTCTTAGAGTAAACCGCTCCAGAATCGTTCCCATGAGGACTTGTGGATTACAGTTTTATAGGCTATCCCAATCTAAGCATTCACTTTTCTCTCCGTTAGACTACTCTGGATTTTAGGTTCGGTCCGGACTCTAGTGCCGGATGGGTTCCGGAAGAATCCGGAAACCGTTCAGTGTCCCTTCCGGGATCCCTGGGTTTGGATGACGAGTGGCCAGATCCACCGTCCGGATGCTTACCGTGTCCGGAAACACGCTCTCTTTCACTCTCTCTCTCTCTCTAATGCTAAGACTAAACTAACTCTTCAGGGACCGGAAGTGTCCTCCTATTCCGTCGCCTCACAAATCCGGAAAGATCCGGATTAGGTCACACAGGGACGATCAAGAACTACAACGACATTCTAACCTTTAACCGAACACTGAGCCTCCTGTCGACCGGGTGTTTTTTCCTGTACTTTCCTGGGCTTGCGCCGGGGCTTGACTCTGTTCTTCGTGGAATTCCGGCAATCCGGAATTCAGGCACATCCGGCAATACTTCCGTACACGGAAGTTGCTAGCAGCCTCTCAGATACCCCTTTCACCTAAGGCTGTATCCTACACGCAGGCTATACTGGCATCCGAGCAGTACTACACTAACCTTACTGCCGGAACCATCCGGTTGATCTCCCCCTCAAGTTAATACATCCGGATACTCTCACAAAATCGACTCTTGCCACACAAAGTAAGTTCTCAGTTCCGAAACGCAAGAACGGACCCACACCTCTCACAAACATATACCGTACACAAGAAAGATAAGGGATTGGATACTCCAAACACTTTAGAATTAAGCTCGGAAAAAGATACAATGCTGAAACTATGAGATGGATGTGAATGACCAGAGAGGCCATTAAAACTCCTACTTATATTAAGACTAATGTCATCCTAAAAATCCTACAAAACCTTCCTACTGGTCCGCTAGATTTCCGGAAAATCCCAGATCCTATTTTTCCGGCTTTGACGGTCGGACTCCGGTAATGCCGCTATATTACACTACTGCATACTATTCCTTGGAATCCGGATCTTTGGGAGGAACATAGTCCTTCAGAAGATCCAACTTTACCTCCTTTCGGCTACTTTCCGGAGAAAACAGGTTCGGACCCCTTTGGCCCCATCTTTGGACTGGTGTCCTTGTCTACACTCCGGGTCCCGACTACTTGAGTGTCCGGACTCCCTCGGGAATCCTTCTGGGTCTTCTTATGACACGGGGAAGACTGCACCGTCCGTCCGGCTTGAGCTTCCGGAGAAGCACCTGTCAGGTCAATGGTCAGAGTCACCGGAAGTAGGTCTTCACTTCCCGGAGGTACCACTGCTCCCCAGTCCACTCCTTCTAGCCTTCCGGCTGGTGGTGAAAGTTCCGGATTCACCGGTACTACCGGTGAGACCTCCGTAACCATAGGTTCCGGATTGCTGCTTTCCGGAACCACCAAAGTTTGCGTTGATGGGGGAGATTGAGGTGCCGGATCCGACTCCGTGGAAATAAAATACTCCATCATCTCCCTCATCGCGGCCCAGGATGTATCCATTTGTTTGGCCTGCTCTAGTAAGCATTTGACAATAGGAACCCGGCTTGAGCTGGCGGCTGCATCAAGGTTAATTTCAAACAACCGGGCCTTGTTGATGTAATTCATCGGTACATCCAGAGAGCTCCGGAGCTGAACTACTCCTTGGCACAATGCCGCTATCTGCTAGCGATGGTCTTCTTCTATGAGCCGGGCCGTCTCCTGGGCTGTGCGGAGGGTGCTCTCTAACTCTACACATCGGGATTCGGAGTTCCGGACTTGGTCTCGCAATGTCCGGTTTTCTACGCGCAACGTCCCTAGCTCCGTCACCAAATTCTTCCGTTCTTCTATGAGGAGGCTGTTTTGCTGCTTCGCTGCCACCAATGCATCCGTCCTCCGGAAGATGGCGTTCCGGTCGGTTAAGGCCATCTTCCGGCACACTCGTTTGAGAGCTCCATCATAGTTCTCGCAAATCTGGGTAAGGTCATCTGCCCACCACACCAAGTGCTGAGCCATCTCCTGGATGTCTTCTAAGGGCGTCCCTCCCAGTCGCATGGTGGTCCGGTCCCTCTCCTCTACCTCTATCATCCGGGTCCGGGAGGGTCCGGCCTCGGCCTGAGTGGCGACGGTGTGCGATCGTACCGGCCCAACCAGTTGCATGGATGGTTGGACTTCTTTGGGTCCGGTCTCCGTCTTTACCTCCTGAACTTCTTCTTGTGGTTCCGGTGTGGGAGGCTCTTCTGACGGACTTACCGGCGGAGTCCTATTCCGCCTTTTCCTCTTCTTTAGCGGAGAGACCGGCTCCTCTTCTTCTGTGTCCTCATCGTCCGATCCGTCTCGAGGCGAGGGCTCTTCTCCTCCGTACTGCTGGAGTTGGACTAGGTCCTGATACGCACTCTCTTCGCACTATAAGAAAACCTTGTTTTAGGTGACATTCAAAAAAACAGCCGACGTCAAAGGGAACGAATTTTAGGTGACGTTGAAAAAAACAACTTGTATTTTTCATGTCAATAATGATGTCCAATGGAACATTAATGGAGATAATTGTTGACAGAAAAACATAGGTTGTTTTCTTCAACGTCACCTAAAATCCATTCCTTTAGACATCGAAATTTTTGGTTTCTTCTAGTGTTGTTTGTCTTGAGCAGAGAGTGGTGGGCGTACAGATGAGACAAATACGCCGAAAGAGGACTCTGGCTTTTCTTTCCGGACCGGAGGGAACGCACCAGGTCCCCGACTAACTCATGGATGATAGCTGCCCAGTCCATCATCATTTTTCCCTGGAGGCTCCCCAAGATAGTGGAGGCCACCTTTGCTACTACTCGCCGCGGCTTGGTGGGATGGAGGATAGGGTTGAGAAACGCTATCACATCCCGGTACTCCGGATTCACCAAGTCGGAAACCTGGTGACCTTCCTTCGAGTTGGCGGGCACTCGGAATTCGCCCTCCATCACCTCCTAGTTCTTCTCCATGACCTTGTCCGGCGCCTCCCGGAACTTGTAGACGTCCCTCTAGGTGTTCACCGTTCACAAGTCTGGCTTCGTCCGAATGGTGGTATCCAAGATACCACTTTCCGGACGAAATATGTCCGCAACCAGACTCTCCTCTCGGATCCCCCACGGCACCTCTAGGAGTCCGTCACACCCCATGTTGTGGAGGTGCTCCCGTAGGCGCGCCAGCCGGTCCTCCTCCGTCGGAACCTCCGAAACCACCTTCATCACCGGGATGGTCCTTGGTCGAGGTGCCGGTGCCGGCGTCTCGTCCTCCGAATCCTCAGGCAAGTCCTTCAGCTTCCGCCGGCTTGCCCTAGAAGCCATTGTGTTCACGAACAATCCTCACAAATCTCTCCCTAAATCTCTGCTCACAAACTTCGCTCCGGTAACCCCTGCACGATCGCAACTCACACAGTCCCTCAGTCTACCGGAATTCTAACAAAGCTAGGAAAACTGAATGCACCGGCGGGAGAACAAAAAAAAGAAGATAAGTGTGTCCCCTGCCGGCTATAGTCCCCCTCTTATACTGACCCGATGTACGGGACAGGTTTTGGCGGCAAAACCCTATCCCTAGTACGGATCCGGTTTCCGGTTTTTAGGGCCGGCGCCGTCATCCGATTTCCGGAACTTTCTAGGGTTCCGGATTTTAGGTTTTTAGCCCTAATGAAAATTTTCCGGATCCGGAAATCCGTTTTTCCTAATTTGCCCTAACTTCCTAGGAGAACCCAAAAACTTCCTCGGAGAACCCAAAAACTTCCTCTTTGAAGGAGACAATTTTTGAGTTTTTCCGTCATATGCTAGTATTATGGGTCTAGCATGTGGGATCGCATTCCCACACTTAGTTATACTTTAAAGGAGTTTTCGGGAGTATAACAGGGAATTTACTTACTTTGTACTGCGACAGTACCAAATTCACACAATTTTTACAAAGCATCATCATCATGGACACGCCACTGAGGATGACGAAACTAGAAGAAGACAAAATACGAAAATGGCAAGGCCAGAAGCAACGCAAACACATCAGAGTTTTACGAAATTCCACGAAACTTGCTTTTAGAGGTTGACAAGAGATATTTAATCCATGGACTATGAAAACTTGTGCCTCTTACATCAAGTGGTGCCACATTGGCAAATCCTTTCTAGAAGATCGGCATCATCATCATTGTAAATTCAACAAGGCCAATTTTAGGTATTGCACAAATGGTGCATTCAAGAATTGATGCATTGATGTGTACCAAGTGTTATATGATTGAGCCATCACTACAACAAAAGTAGTATTTTATGACTGCAAAATATAACTGCAAAATATGACTGCAGTGAGTTGTAAAATAAAAAATATGACTTACGTAAAAATCATTGTAGATGACCCAGAATATGATTGACTCCAGTAGTTTAGAAGCAGTCGTTTCAAACATCAGTCATACTGGCAGTTATATGGGTTGAGGATATAAATATCCATATTTAGCCATAGTATGCCAACATAGTGTATACTTTGACTATCCTAGAGGGGGGCTTGACTTTTTCTTGAGTTACCTGGGCAAACGAAAAAATCTTACGTGGAATATGACTATGGTGAGTCATATTTCTTGATGATATGGAATATAACTGCAATAAGTCATATTTTACAGTGATGTGGAATATGACTACAGTGAGTCATATTTTGTAGTGACATGAAATATGACTCTTTTAAGTCATATTTTGTAGTGATTTAAAATATGATCGCGGTGAGTCATATTTTTTAATGACACGAAATATGACTACGATGATTCATATGTTTGGTTGATGTAGAATATGACTCACTGTTGTAGAAGATGGTTCTATTGAGTTGTAAATAGCTTTCAACAATTTTGTTTCAGCTTTTCATGTCTGCATACATACAATTAAAGAAATGGGAGATTAATTTTTAGTGAATGAATAATAAAGCTCAACCTTCAAAAACTTATAACAATACAAAATATGAAGTACAAGTTTAAAG
Source organism: Climacium dendroides (assembly GCA_950106755.1). Classification (NCBI taxonomy): domain Eukaryota; kingdom Viridiplantae; phylum Streptophyta; class Bryopsida; order Hypnales; family Climaciaceae; genus Climacium; species Climacium dendroides. The sequence continues at coordinate 39,647,332 of OX467082.1, read as the reverse complement.
TAGGAAGAATAACAATGATAATGAAGTGAAAAAAAAAGAAAAAAATAGGAAGTATTAAGAAATAACAACAAGCAAGAATTAAGATGCAACAAGGAATTATAACTAAGAGACAATAAGAAACAACAAGAAATGAGAGTTAAAATGCAACAACAAGAAAAACTAACAGCAAAAACTAACAGCCAAGAAAAAAAAAATTTGATACAACAAGAAAAAACAAGAAGTATAAACTAAAGAACAAGAAGAAATAAGAGTTAAAATGCAAGAAGAAAAAATAATTTTGATGCAACAAGAAATAAGAAGGATGAACTAAAGAGCAAAAAAAAGCAAGAGTTAAACTATGAACTAAAAAACAACAAAAAGCAACAACTAAGAAGCAAAATTAAGAAGCAACAAGAATTAAAAGGTAAGAAACAACACAAGACAAGGAAGAAGAATTCAAAGAAGTGGCAGCTAGGGTTTCAAAACTTTAAAGAAGTGGTGGCTAGGGTTTTCAAAATCCTAAAGAAGTGGTGGCTAGGGTTTCTAAAACTTTAAAAAAGTGGTGGCTAGGGTTTCTAAAACCCTAAAAAAATGGCGGCTAAGATTTTCAAAACCCTAAAAAAGTGGCAATTAGAGTTTCAAAATCTTAGAAAAGTAGCAATTAGGGTTTCAACATTTTAAAAGTTAAAACAATGTCTTAACCATATTTTTTTGGATTGCCCATATTTTTTGAGGACTACCCTAAAAAATATGACTAAAAATATAACTAAATCCAAAATATGACTGGGCACTTTTTCAACAATTTTCGTGCCCAAATTTACTTTGAGCTACTCAAAACAAAAAAATGTAATCACTATAGAGATATGACTGCAAAATATGACTCAAAAAAATATGACTGTAAAATATGACTCCATGTTCCCAAATACATTCCCTACGGTTCCATATGAAGTATTTGGTGTTCCCAACGGGCGTATACTATACTCTTATGAAGTACAAGGTCAAAATATAACTGTGACTAGTCACCAGTCATCCTTAGTCATATTTTGTAGTCATAAGATTTGCAATTTCTAGTAGTGCACCGTAGAGCAAAACGAAGTTCATCTTTTCGTTGCATAGGGTATATATGCGGGGGTCAAACTTAGAAATTGGGTGGATTGGTCCACCGTGGTGGAAAGAGGCAATAAAATTAAAGTTTCACATCCTACCAACGGACTCATCCTGATGGGTGCGCAAAGATATTTAGACGGCGGACTAGGCCATTTGAAGACAATAGTAGAAGCGCCTCCCAACAATTACGTAAGGGAAGACTTCACTAAAAACAATGACTCGGATGGTACATGTACATTTCCACGGCAACCAACTACTCAGAGCCAGCAATGCATTAGAAGACAAAGAGCCCTACGAATGGATGAGAATGATGAAGATGTTCCAACAACAGCTCCAAATGAACTGGTCCCTCAAGCAACAAATAAATTAGTACTTGAAGCAATTGAAGGAGAAACTCTCATGCCAATACAAGAGGAAATAGGTGTGGAGGTTGAAACGGTTGAGAGCTTGAAGAAGAAGCTGAATGACAAGATCACTGAAATTTAAGGACTGTATGAAGATAGTTACAAATTGAGGGTGGAGTTTGAAGATAAGAACAATATCATCACCCAACAATCTCAAGAAATTGGTCTCTTGCAACGTGCTTTTCAAGTGACTACAATAACCAATGAGGTTTGTTCCATGGTTGTGGAAGCTCAAGATATTCATGTACTAGATTTCATAGCAGAGGGTGAAGACCTCCCATCCCTTGGTGCATAGAACGTGGTGCTCCAAGAGCGTTTGGATGCATTGGTCTTGCAGTGTTGTCAATGGAAGTTGGCATGTGTGTTCACTGTGAATAGGAACTGGCAAATGGCTATGGAGTTCACTAAGATTTTGAATACGTATTTTGAACACAATCAAGAACGCATCTTCGATTTAACTTCATAGGCCTCTGTAGATGACTTCTTCTAAACCAATAAAATGGTGACTAAAGTCATCTCCGGAAAGCAGACCGTCATTGATTGGGCAAAAAACGGTTAGGATTCATAATGCAATGTTTGCCCACGTGGATATTTCTAGTAAATTGTTATGGCTAAAACCATCTGCCTTTGTTGAAGACAAATCTCAATGTATAATTTTTTTAAATAACTTTGGCCCAAAAGATGGAATACATTTGGACACGTGTAGATACTTGTATCACCCAATTTATTTGATCAGCTTAATGGTCAACCATAAACGCTGCACAATATGCAAGGCTCCCTTCCACAAGCGTTTATATGAGTTGTTTGACTTGGTCAAATTCATGCCACTAAGTTGGGAATTTGATGCCTCCAATGCGCATGACCATCCTAACAGATGGGAAGAAGATCTTGTTTGGAATTAGTGTTATAAGTACCACTCTTTGGAAAAGTCACGACTTTGCAATCAATAGGGTTGGGAAACTAATCCAGATGCAGTTGTCAAAGTGTGCCACGACTTAATTAAAGGCACGTCCAAAGTAAATCAAGGACAAAGGAATTTCTTCTTCCAATGCTTCAATGGGCATTGGGATGAAAATAAGAAGAAATCCCGATGTTTATGTTCCTAATAGCTTTTTGAAAGTGGAAAACTCCTTGAAAACTTTGTCCTTGGCAGTGAGCACTGCACTGGCGGTGGAAGAAGTCGAGGGTCCCAACCAACAGATGAGCTTTAACAGAGATGGCTCAAGGATCGGCTTTTTTGTAAATCCCAACAAATATCTTCAAATCAGTCAATGAATTTGTAATAATGTTGCCATTGACGTAATCACCACCAATCTTTTTTACTTTTTTTCTTTGAAAAGCACCCCCACCTAAGCCTAGTGAGTATGCATGTGATCCATAAATTTAGCGAGGCGTTAAACACCTTTCCTTGAGCTAAAGGGGGGCCTACGTGACAGTCGCAGTGGGACCCTTCCCAGCTTGACTTTCCTGATTCCATCCCTGCTCCGTCCCTATTTCTGTCTCACAAGATCTGGGGTAGGATCCCGTCTCCATCTTCTAGTTCCCACCCTTCCATCCCACTCCAAATCATTGTCTCCCAATTTAGCCAACACTAAGCTCTAAATCGTTGTTGTATTGTACATATATACATAGTAAAGAAATATGTATTTTATGTTATATGAGTAGCTTTAAGGTGATGCCTTCTCATGGAGATGTAAGTCATTTGTATAAGAAAGAGGATCCACATATTTTCTAAGTCTCAAGATGAAGATTGTTTTGGAACTCTAGTTTTTTACCTCTAATAGACATTGATTTGATATTAACACTTAAATCCATGTTTAAAGTATTTTATAGAAATTATTTTGTATGGTTATAATTGTGAAAGGAAAGGATGGAATTAGTTTGCCTTCTAGGTGGACTTTCAAGTGATTTTCCTTCTAAGTTAAAGATAAAAAAATAATTGTAAGGTCAAATATGAAGGCCAATAGTTGTAAATTAGCTTTAGGAGCAAGATAGGCTGATGTTCACTTGTTTTGTGTGGTGGGGAGTTGTCAATAAGATAGAGAAAAAAGTGCACTAGTCATCTTCTCTCTTGTGGTAGTTTTGGAGAGGCATAGTGTGTGGAGTTTTTGAGAATTTTGGAATGAAAATTGAAGGAGTTGTGCATCATGATGTCTTGTTTTTAAATTGATACCACTTGCTTGATTTGGACTTAGAATTCAAAAATTGTGCTTGTTTAAGTGGAGGGAGGTCTACTGCCTCTTATGAAGAGGGGTTGAGACTTCGACTAATCATAGAAGACGGACAAGTCTTTTGTTTGCAATGAAACTTTAAGGGAGTGTAGGAAATGTTGTTAGCTTTTTGTGAGGTTATCATGCATTCAATTTGAAGCATTTATGAATGAATTGTGAGTGTAGAAGTGAAGGAGAATTTGTTGTCCTTGATTTTAGAGGCCGAAACTTTGAGTGACCATGAAAGATAGACAGAGTGTTAATTTTATTTGAATTTTAGAGAAGATGTGAGAAATTTTTTTATCTTTCTAAAAAATTATCATTCAATGTGATTAGAGCATTTATAAATGAGTTGTGAGTGTAGGAGTAAAGAAGGGTTTGCTGCCCTCACTTTTAGAGGCCAAAACTTTGGACGGCCATAGAAATTGGTCAGATTTTTGGAATGAGTTGAAATTTGAAGGAAGTGTAGGAAATTGTATTAACTTTCCAGAGAGTTATCACTCATTCCATTAAGAATTATGAAACAGCGGTTTGTTTATTCAAAGTTCAGCTTTAGATTTAGAGTTGGGGTGGAGTTTTGAAGTAAAGATTTAAAGTTCAAGTTGAAGTTTGAAGACATGAAGATTGAAGATTCACGTGTTATGGCTTGTGGCTAGTTATTCCTATCCGGATTTGGAGTCTCGTTGTCTTTTTATTGTTATTCTTAGCCAGTTTTGAAAGCTTGTTGTTTTCTTTTCAGCATTGTAAACCAATTGCAGGCTTTGTGGATATCCAGTATTAGCCATGTTTTGTGTTTGTGACGATGAAGTGAGATTGATCACCCATATGATTGATCTTATTTGTTGTTCCCATTGGTGAAAGGTATTTCTTGGTCACCGTGGGTTTGAAGTTTAGAAACCAATCTTTTGGACGGTCAACTCGTGTTTTGCTTGTCCCGTTTTATCCGTCCGAAGCCGTGGATTCTTATCATCTTATCTTTATCCTTATCTTTATAGAGCCACTACAAGATAGGTCAACGGAGAAGAGTTTGAAGATTGAAGACTAAAAGATTCAACAACCATATACAAGATTTGAAGACCAAATTCAAATATTCATGAACAACAATAAATTTTGTTGTCTTACAAAATCTTTCATTCCTAAGCCATATCTAGTTGCAGTCAGAATCTTCATGATTTCCCAAGGTAAACCGCTCTCAACACAACATTGCCGCTCTAGATCGCGTTTTTGAGTACTCGCTCTTCTTGTATTGTTTGCATACTATCAATTTTTTGTCCCTTCCAGAAATGTAAGGTCAAAATAGTCACCTCCTCTTGGAAAACCCCGTTTTAGAGCTCTCACAAGCAAAATCCCGACTTCTTAATTGCAACCCTGCACACACCTAAACCAAGTCAAGTATGAGAATATTCTTCATATCATGTAATCTCTTCCAAAAATAATCCAAACCCCAAATATTGTGAATACAAAACACTTACTCAATAAGTCTGTAAACTTTGTGCCCTCCCGTCCCTCTGTCCTAAACTCTAAAAAGCGGGTATTAACACTACTATATATAGAAGTGATTTTCCAATTTGATTTAGACACAAAATTAAATTGTAGCAAAAGTTAATAATATTGATTGGCCATGGTTAACATTTTCATGAGTTTAGAGTTGCAAAACTAGTACCTGGACATCCTTCAAGAAAACTTTAGCAACACCTGCTACTAGTGTGCGAAAAAAAACGAATTAGATTCACACCTAAAAACGAATCAAATTGGGGAGGGCACGAAGTTATAGGCTTATTGAGTAAATGTTTTGTGTTCACAATATTTGGGGTTTGGATTATTTTTGGAAGAGATTACATGTTGTGAAGAATATTCTCATGCTTGACTTGGTTTGAGTGTATGCAAGGTTGCAATTAAGAAGTCGGGATTTTGCTTGTAAGAGCTCTAAAACGGGGTTTTCCAAGAGGAGGTGACTATTTTGACCTTATACTTCTGGAAGGGACGAAAAATTGACAGTATGCAAACAACACAAGAAGAACGAGCGCTCAAAAACGCGATTTGGAGCTTAGTGTTGGCTGAATTGGAAGATGGGGATTTGGAGTGGGACGGAAGGGCAGGAACTGGAGGATAGGGACGGGATTCCACCCCAGATCCCATGGGACAAAAGCAAGGACAAAGCAGGGACAGAGTCGGGAAAGTCAGGCTAGGAAGGGCCCCACTACAACTGCCACGTAGGCCCCCCTTTAGCTCAAGGGGGGGGGTATAACATTGTTAATTAGACCTAGGGGGGGTCCTTTTTGCTCCCCCCAAATCAGAAGCCCCCTAGGGAAAAAGTGCCTCTGCCACCAATCAGATTGCAACTTTGACAAAGTTGCTATAGCAATACCTGTAAGAGTCAATCACCACTTGGGAACTGGTTAGCAATGTTATGTTTAACGCCTCGCATAAATTTGTGCTACATTTTTCAGAATTCAGCAATGCATCAAAGTCAGGAGATGCCTGGCACCCATGACAGAAGTGGATATTCACAACTCCTCGGTGCAAATCACGGAACAATTCGGTGAGGAGCTTAACGCTCTGATCCTCGCTGATGCTTCTCCAATTCCACACTGCATTCTATGTTGGGGACTGTTTCCGCTTTCTCAGACTCAGTTTTAGCTGCCCTGGATGCCACCACTACAGAAAAAGAGGGGCTGATTATGCTGCATTTCATGATATGAGGTGAGTGGTGTTTTAGCTGCCCTGGATGCCACCTTGCCACCACTACAGAAAAAGAGGGGCTGGTTGAGGTGAGTGGTGTTTTCGCTGCCCTGGATGCCACCTTGCCACCACTGCAGAAAAAGAGGGGCTGATTATGCTGCATCTGATGATATGAGGTGAGTGGTGAGCATTGGTCGAACCTTTCGTTTCTTGGAAGGGAAGGTAGAAATTACCCATTTAAGAACTCCTCCCCCATGTACCAATGGCATACATCTATTTTGTAGAATGTGTCCGATGAGTGCATGAGGGCAGGAATTGGGTATGTCTACCCTATGTACACCCATAATCAACACTACCCAAAATGGAACATAAAAAGAGTCATGTTTGGACCAAAAAGTGTCACAAAAACCTACATATTGATCACACAAGAAGTACACTATCAAAACATGAGTCTATGAGAACCTAGTATTGGTTTTTGGTACACCTAATGACAATACTTATAAACTCATTTAACTTGTATATACAATGTCTACATTAATGCATGCTACAGTGCATTAGAATCCTCTTTCATTTACCATTAACCTAATAAGGACGCACAAGCCCCAAAGTGGTCAATGAATGATTTTTCCAAATCACTATTGTAATGAAGGTGAATACACCTGTTGGTTCAAAAATCAGATCATATTTGAGTGACTATCTTGATCATAGGCCAACGTCCCTCCACGGTCAGGTCATCCATTGGACACTTTTAGTCCTTAAAGTCTTTGCCAATTTTTGTTTGTTACTATAGAAACAAAGAATATACCTATTAGTCCAAAAATTGAATCATTTTTATTTTTTTAAGATAGCAAGGTAGTGTCTTTCCAAGGTTAAGTTTCATTGCTCCTCAGGTTCTGTGTACTTTTTCCCTCTATCGATGGAGACTGTCCATGTGTTAAAAGAAAAAAGAAAGAAAAAAAAAAAAATGTCTCATTTTTGTTATGTCTAATTATTGTAACTACGCTGAGCCTGTTGTAACGAGTGACTGACTACAGGTGCGCATCCCTTGAGTGAAGAAACGAATGAATATCAGAATATCCAAAGAACTACCCACGAATTGGTTCCCATGTATCGGTGCATACTCAATATTCCATGGCATGATAAAATATTCTCCTGTTGTGGGGGGACCAGTGGCAGTGTTCCAAGTCACTGACTTGGGATCAAATGTCAACGACTCCTAATAACTCACGTAAAGAAATAGTACATGATTCTCTTTTCTTTTTCTCTCTTTTTGGGGAAACAAATGGACAAATGGCATGATTCTTTTGGAGTTTCTGCAATGGACGGACTTCCATTCGTGTTGCCAAAAAAGAATGGAAAAGAAAAGGAAGGAAGGGAATGGAATGACGTAAGCATCAAGACCCCACGCCAAGACGATCAAGTCTATAGTAGTGCAACAAGTCTCTTCCTGAAGTCTAGACAAGGATGAATGTAAAAAAGAAGACCCCTACTTTGAGCCATTTTAATTTTACTGTTGACACCTCTCCTGGCGAATTTGTAGCATCTAATTGCAAATATAAACTCAAAATTTGAAAAATAAAATAAAATTGCTCCTATGTTTTCCTATGTTTTCCTAGGTTCCTATGTTTTCTCGGGGGAGAACACAAATCTCCACAGGAGGCTTGTTGCACTACTATAGACGCAACCCGCCAAGACCATAACATTATTAATGTTCTTGAGGATCCCTTTTGCTCCCCCCAAAAGGGAAAGCCCCCCCAACAAAGGAACCAAAATTGTGACACATTACTATGAACAATGAAAAGTGAATGATCTAGCTGGGGCGGTTCCCGCTACTGGGTGTGCACTTGGCTTGTAGTTTTATTTTTTTTCCTTTTTTTTTTTTTTTTTGGTTTCTTCTTTTTGGCCACTTGCCCCTCCTAGGCCACTTGCGGCTGGGTTTATGTTCTCTTTCTCATGCAGTAAAGCTATGCCTTTATTTGTGTCAAAAAAAAAAAAAAAAGTGAATGATCTATTCAACAAGGGCAGATTCAACTCATTCAAATTCCTCCACCAAGCCAATTAGATGCTTGGGATTATAATTTAATGCTCTCCCAGGCATCCCGGGCACCGGGAAGGCTTTTCCCCCCCCCTTAACAATGTTATGACTTGGATGGAGCTGTTTGTTTTTTCATAGACGAATAGATCCAATGGGAGTCTACAGTTGAGGACCAGCACCACTGTGGATCTGTTCTGAATTCCGAATGTGTCAAGATGAAGCACTCCTGAAGCTTCTTGCAGCCTGAAATCCTGAATGTGGCGAGGAGCGTGTTTTGTTGCACAGAGTGCGTGCCGTGTCTTAAACTTCTGGAAAGGTGCTCTGATTCTCTCTTGAACACTCTCAGCTTTTAATGGAAAGGCGCTGTTTGCCTGGCAGGACGTTAAATCATGCCAACTAAGGTGGGCCCAGCAAGGTAAACTTTGTGTTGTATGAATAAAAGTAAAAAAAATCCCCCTATTTTGAGCCATGTCTAGGGTATATTGTAGACCTTCCCTAGCTAATTTGGGGTCTCTGATTGCAAATAAGAATTCAGAAGTTGCAAAAAAAATCATTTGTGGCAAATAGAAAATTCCTGCGTTTTTCCCGGGTTAAATCCACCTCAACAGGGCCCACCTTAGTTGGCACGATTTAACGTCCTGCATTTTCTTGTATTCTACTTCTTAGAGCATCACCACCTGTCCTATAACTTGGATGAACTGTTAAGAGGCGCCTCCAAAACAACCCCACCCGTCCTATAAAATGGATGGCCTCTTAGGAGGAGCAAGTCAAAAATGCTCTATGACTAGCAAAATGACCTCAATTTGTAGGTCATCCTGCGGTTGGCAAAACAAGAAGCGACAAGAGGTGCAAAAGTTGGCGGAGGTTCGGGGTTCCTGTTCTTTCACTCTGAGTCATCAGGGTGGGAGGTATGTGAGTCATCAGGTTGGGTGGTATGACCTCTTAAGAAGCCATGGGTGGGGCAAGCCTAGTAGCTTGGCTGCCAAATCCGACCAAGCCCCCATCTTTGTAGGTTGAGGCCGCTTGCATTTTGCAAGACGGGTGGCCTTGCTCTTAGAGCATCACCACCCGTCCTCCAAAATGAATGGCCTACAGATGGCCTCTTAAGAAGGGCCTCCAAATCTGCCCCACCCATCCTCCAAAATGGATGGCCTCTTAAGAGGCGCCTCTTGGAAATGAACTTTGGCCTCCATATGAGGGTGGTTTGGGGGGCCTCAACTTGGCCTGCAAAACAAGAAAAGACAAGTCACGTGTTGCTCTCCGCGATTTTGGCAAGTGGTTCACATTGAGTTTTTTCACCATTAGGTTCCCTCTTTCACCTTTAGTGAAATATCATTTCCGATTATCTTAGTAACTATTTCTGTTTTCTTACTATAGTTGGAACATCAATTGGCCTCTTAAGAGGCCATGGATGGGGTGGCCATTCCCACCTAGCCTCCATACTTGACTAAGCCTGTCTTTTTTAGGCCAAATCAACCTACAAAATTCCTCTCATGTGGTGATGCTCTTAGAGCATCATCACCCGCCCTCAAAATGTGACTCACAAAATGGAAGGCCATCCACTTTGCAAAGCCAGGTTGAAATGCTTTGCCCCACCCCTAAGTTGTTAACAAGCCAAGTGTGAGTGAATTGTGAGGTAAGAAACAAAAAAAGTACTAGTACAATTGATCAAATTACCAACAAATCAAATGAATTGCCAATCAATTTTCAACAAATCAAATGAATTGCCAATCATTTTTCAACAAATCAATTTGCCAATGAATTTCCAACTATGAATTTGTGATCCTATTAATTTGTGATCATTCAAATTTTGATGTTGTGAATTTGCCATACTTTGAATTTGTGATGTTGGTAATTTGTAATCATTCAATTTACGATGCTATGAATTTGTGATCATTCAATTTGTGATGCTATTAATTTGCAATGCTATTCAATATTCAATGTTGTGAAATTGTGATGCTGTTCAATTTCCAATGCTGTTCAATTTTCGATGATGTGAAGTTGTAATCAATCAATTTTTGATGCTATTAATTTGCAATTTGCAACCAATTTGTGATGATATTAATTTGTGAACAATCAATAAATTTGCTTATGGTGGGTAAAAGCCACATGAACAAAGTTGCGGAGAGATAAAAACACTTGGCACGTAGCTTTTCCCCAGCAATGCAAAAAGACAATTTTAATTGTCCTTTGCTATTTTGTAAGCCAAGTTCCAACTTGAAAAATGACCCCAATTTGCAAGCCAACCTTGACTTGCAAGCCATCCCTTTCAAGATAGGTGGGCATGCTTTTATATGTTCCATTGCCATACTTTCTTCATTTTGAGCTAATTCTACAACTCGACTGTCACTACTATTACCTAGTTTATATGTAATACTACAACAATTACCACTAAGGTAGAAACACTCAAATGTGGCACTTATTCAAGATTCGCAGATCTTGAGGACAAGGACAAAATAAAATGATGTGTGCTTGTTGGGAAATGGTTTAGGAAATCAACAAAATTGGTTTCATATTTTTTTGAGCTTGTATGAATATAATACAAATTTGTAAAAACAAGTGTATAGACTATAGATGCATCTATTGTGAACAATAGACTATGACAGAAATGGATATGGAAACACCCAAAAGTGACATACCCTAAGCTTGTATCATGGTTGTTTTATTGGCCAACACAAAACTTGGCCCCATTATTGTGACACATTCATGTAAATTCACCTATAACATTTGATGCACCTATTGTAGACAATAGACTACGATAGAGTACACATGAAAACATCCAAAAGTGATAAACCCTAACCTTGTATCATAGTTATTCATTAGGAAAAGTTGTGGCCTGAAAAGGCCACCAGTTTTTAATTTTTGGCACCTCGGCAATGCAAGTATAGGAAAAATTAAAAAAATATTCTTTATTAAAAAAATATTTAAAAATAGTCAACCTGACATGGTGCTAATGAGGCACCAGTGCCATGTTAGATTCAAAAAATAAAAAATAAAAAGATGATTTTTTTTGTAATTGCATTGCTGTGGTGCAAACCTAACAACTTCTTTCGGGCCTGAATTTTTCCTAATGTTTATTGGCCAATGCAAAACCCAAACCCATTACTAATCACTCACTTGTCAACATTTGGTCGACTTGTGCTTTAGTTTAGGGCTTATTCTAAGTGTCCATAAACAACTCCGGTTACATTTGAGTGCACATACTTTATTTCACTAAACATTGAAAGAAACATGATAACCTCATACCTTCTTCCAAGGGCTTAGGGTTCACAGTAATTACCACTACTCATCTTGCATGCATGATACCACAGCAATGAGATAACTACACACTTCCTTTCAAGTGTTTTTTATGGGTTTTAGGATTCAGGATTTTTAGGGTTTAGGCTTTACACTCTGTCGCACATGGTAGAGAATTTTTCTATGCCATGACTGGTTTCAAAAGGTGTCGGAATACTGACGTGCAGTGTGAACATTGTAGCCAAAAGGGAAGGATTGTCCATTATTTTCCAACAACGTTCACGTATTACAAGTATTGGCTCGCATCATGATGAAAGCAGTTGTATGCAATCGTCGACGATCTCTTGTTGCAATTTCAAACCGTCCTGTTCTTCTTTTGTGAGCTTGCGCAAACCTAGTCTCCGCCATGATCTGCTTTGAAAATCACGCCACCTCCCAATGACTTGGAATACAACGTGAACTAGGTCTTATGGCCTACGTTGTTGGACAATACCGACAGACCTGCACTCTGAGAAGTGCCCGTGACTGCCATCAAGATGCAGCTTCTGTTCGTCACGCTAGTAGGATCCACCCCTTTTTTTCATGAGTTGGGATCCCGCTGTGTGACTGGCGCATGCTGCACCCGTTGCTTTTTGAAGCTGTACGTACAACTGCGACGCTCGTAATAGCTACAGTGTTCGGCAAAGTTGCCATTGTTTCCGAAAGTCAAGGGGATACTGAGGCATAATATCTTTGTACTTGCCACTTGCCAAAAGATTCAACGAACATGTTTTCAAGGTGATAAGAAATTAATGTTTGTACGGGTTTGTAGGTTCCGAAACTTTATATCACGTTGGAAGAAGAGAGAGAGAGAGTAGGAAGTCATGCCGTGGTCACATGTTGACTTGTTATGTCAGTAAAAAGTAACACAATCTTGGCACGTTACTAAATAAATGGGAAAGTATGAGGGAGTGCCCAATATCAATCTCGCCCACATATCAACACCTAAAATATGAGCATGAATGGAGAAGGAAGGCATGGTAAACAGCTGGTAACTAAAGCTATTGGAAAAAGTGGCTTTGAACTAGTATCGTTCTATAAATCTACCATTTAGATGTTTATTGTATTCTTTTCACTATCAATACATATGGATTTGGTTTGTAAATTAAACCCATAAATTGAAAGAGCATCATTCTATCAATTGATTCTATTGTCACTTATTGGTGCCTTACAAAGATGAACTACCTCTCCACTTGTTTACCAACAATTGCCTCCTACATCATGTGTCCATTAATGTCTCTGCTATTTGCACTAGAGTTCTCCGTTTATTTCAAAAATAAATTGATATATAGAAAAAGAGAGACACACACATAAATATACATATACATTTTAGACGTTGAAGTTCTCTACTTCCATTATCACCTAATGTAAATACATCTGAAACCAACAAAATAAGCAATTCAACATGATTCCATTATTACATTAAATTTGTTTTTGTGGGGTCATGTTGGTAGTCAAGATGGATTTTAAATTCTCTTAGAATGCCTTTCTTGGATACCTTAAGGGTAAAATATGAATTTTAAAGTGCTAAAAATAGGTGTTTCAAAACTAACACTAAACTCTCATGAATTGCGCCAAAGACAATACATTTAAGGCAATAATTTGTAGAAATTTGTTTTAGGAAAGTGTTGGTTCTAAGCATAGTTACCTTTAAGGTGGGTACACCTAAAACCGCCACTAATTGCTACTGAGCCTATTTCCTAATATGGGATTGGTAAAATTTTCATATGTTCTTGTTGGCAACTGAAAAGAGGTTCCAATGCACCAGAGAACGTGGCATTTGGATACTGTATGCAAAAGTTATTAAGGAACAAAGTTTGGTTCTGAAAGCATTTCTTCCACATAGGTACAGAACTGATTTTGAAGATGTACGTATGGTATAGATGGCGGTTTAAGGTCAATGGCACATTTGGGTGTACCTACCTTACCTTCTTTGAAAAGCATTGCTGAAGAGCACACACAATTTCTTCATCCAAATTCTGGTCATCAGTTTGTTCACTTTGTTGCTGAATGGCGATCATGATGATGATCGGAACCAGAGCTACGCCCATGCCGACTCTCAACTCAAGCTACGGCCGGCCAGTGTTTGTTTTTTTCATTTTGGAGAAGAGGCAGTTGTTTCTTCAATCCTCAGGTGATACTTGGTGATATCTAAATGAAAACTACGTGATACCTAGGTAAAATTTGGCTACTAGTCCTAAAATATAGCACATAATGTTAACTGGGCTCCTGCTTCTGCGGGGAGCAAAAGGGACCTCCCAGCGTTGGTAAACAATGTTATGCAATACGCTGGTTATTTTGACCCAGCAGAAGCAAATTTCCTTTACAAAACGGAACCAACGTCTTTTGGCTGTAGCCAATTGTCGAGTCGAGCATAAAAAAAAAACTGCGACCGGCTCATGCAGCAACAGGCGGGGCGCTTTTGGAGGCCTGTGGCGTATCCAATTAATTCTGCGCGGATGTAATTTCTGTAGATCCTCCGTCGCTATTCGCCGCAGAATGAAAAGACAAAGATTGACAAACAGTGTTTCGGTGAACTTGTGATAAGCACGCGTTGGTAGGCGCCCAGCAGGCGGCACCCACCCTGCACAGATACCGCAAAGGCGCAAACTAGAATTGTTTAGTGCCTCCAGTAACCTGAAGCCACAATTGGCAGATGCTCTTTCAATTCCCCAGGCAGCAATTTCCCATGAAGCTTGGGTCCAAAGTTACCCAGTCCCCACATGGAAACCCTGTCACAACCAGTCAGGAACATTGAACTCCATTCAGTCCACTGCCACTAAGTTAGCGTTCATGAAGTTTTTTTAGTTTTACCAGCTAATAATTTCCTCCAATTTTCCAGGTTTCGCAAGTACAGAGTCCGGTTATTTTCTCCATTTTCTACTCAAAATAGAAATTTTATACATTTTTCCACCGGTTTTCTGCGATGTTTTCAAGTTGCAACCAGGGGTTCCACCGGCTTCCTTTGAACTATCTACCGATTCTTCCCGAACATAGCGCTGGACCACTTCTTTCGATTTTATCCCCGCTCCATCTCACTGAGTGAGTGTTGTACATGATTTCATATGTATACTATTCAGGAGTTTAAGTTTAACTTGCAGTAGACTGAAGCGCGTCTAGTCCCGGAATCCACGAGAAGATTCTAGAATTGGTCGTAGTGTTTTCGTAACTGCCGCAGTGAGTGAGCGACGTTCAAGGAGAACCATCCGCCCTGGGTGGGCGACGAGCCCCACACGGTCCATAGACAAGTGAATGCACGTCATGGAGATGCCGTTCCGGGCTCCTGCCCAAGTCAACCCGGGTGCTGGCTCCTACTCACGTGAATTTCATCAAACTCCCGGTGGGAGTGGCCGGTGGCAAGGGACGTTGGCCGACTCCTTCACAAATGGCAGCCCACTTTGGATTACGGGGGAAGCACCCAAAATAAGCAATCCAGCATAGCTGGAGGTACATTTTCTTTAAGATAATATTTTTGTATAGTATTAGAAAATAAAAATCATGAATTTTCAAAAAAAAAAACTAGATTTTTTGGTTATGGTATGTAATTTCTATGAATTTAAAAAAAAAAAATAGATTTTTTGGTTATGGTATGTAATTTCTATGAATTTTCAAAGTGGAAGCTCCCTATTCCACTAAAACTGTCACATAGGTGAATCTAAAATTGAAATCTCAAAAAAATTGCAATCAACCGATCATAGCTAAGCATGGGGATAGGTTGTTGATGCTTTTGAAGGACACTTTCATGTAAGTCTAGGGATGGTTTAATGGAAATTTAGGGTAAATGAATGAATGCAGAGAGACGGGAATGGGTATTTTCACCTTAAGTTTATTAAATTGATTTCATCATAGTGCATATGACTAGCTTTTATTAACCCCTAAAGGCTTGTTGTCTCCTTGAAGGACAATAGGGATTTTGGGCAAGTTCCTATGAACTCAATTTTTAGTAAAACGTTTTGAAACTTTCTTACAAGATAGAAAAACTTATTATCTTTGTGGAAATATAATTTTTATTTCAATTGGTACGTAGGAGCAAAAGTTATGCCATCCTAAATATAATTTTTAAATCACCAAGCAGAAAAAGAAATCCACAAGAACTTGAAATTATTATTTTTTTCTTTCCTTCTTATAGTTTTGATTCATTCTATTTGAATTAGTGATGTGAAATTTATGAACAATCTTGTTTTCCGGGTGATTTGAGCATTTTCTTGAAAGAATAATTTACAGGATTCATTTATGAATGCAATTCTTACAATTTTTCAAAAAAAATTGTTTGATAAGGTTAATCCCTAAATGCCCAACTAACCATATATGGTAGGTCTAAAATTTCAAACTCATTTTGGTATAGGTAGTTAAATTCCTTTGACAATTAAAAAAAATTGAGCAATTATAAAGTTTAACTTTTGAAAACTTTTATTTTTCATTGAAAAAGGTAAACATTTGATTTTTGAAAGGTCTTCAAAGCCATATATGTTCATTTGTGGAAGAATAAAGCTTGATAATTTTACTTCATTTATTGACTTTGAGCAAAGTTTGCCAATTTCACTTGATTTGAGATTTAAAAACTTGTACTTATCCATTTGCTTGAAAATGGTTCCAATGGAAAGAGTAAAGTGTTTTCATGCTTTTCACCATTGAAAATTTAAACATGCAAGTGTTGATTTGGAGTCATTTGCAATTTACACTTATACAAAAATTGCATTTCAACAATTGCAAGGTGGATTGTGTAATGAATTTGATAGCTTTTCATGTGAAATTAAGTTTTTTGAAAGTGCAATTTAGTATGCTAACACAATTTGTAGTTGTTCATGTCACCTCCAATCCTGATAAAGATTTATGTGCAAATTTCTAAAACATTGTGGGGAGGGGCAACATACTAAAAATAGAAAATGTAAATTTCTCTTGTTATAATCTCACAATTCCTATGCAATTTTGCACTCAAAATTGGTGAATATACTAATAAGCAAGCTCTTTAAACATATATATGGTTAGATTTTGAAAGAAAAGACAAATTGCTTCATTGGGGATAACTATAAGCCCATGCTCTTTTTTCATAATCAAAACACACTTGAGAAGGCTTTGGCATCTTAAGTTTGTTTGTTAGAAAAATCTCACTGTTGGGATTATTGTATTTCAATCCCATCTTAAAGCTATTATCAATTTAGGTTTTTTTTTTCAATCTTGTACCTATTTCTACTTAACAATTTTTAAAGAACGAAATTCAAATTTTTTCTTTTGAAATTTTTTTCCTAGACTTTCAACTCAATTTCTTCAACACAAATTTTTTTTATTCAAAGTCCATAGTACAATTTTTTTCACAAATGGTGGTCAAAGTCATTTGAAATTGTAGGGTAGTGTTCTAAATAAATAAATAAAATTTGAATGCTAATATCTCTCAATCTATATGGTCAAACTACATGATCTTAGACAAGCAAAGTACAAGATCCTACAATTAGATTCTAAAAATAAATAAATTTTATTTCTTTGAGCAAATGTAGCAAAAATAACAATTTTAAATGTTTTTTGATAGAATAATGGCCTTAGGCCTTTAGGAATTAACTACAATCATATACACTATTCACACACAATATTCTGAATTCTATGCCAATTTTGTTGCAAATCAATTTTTATCATGATACTAATTTTCTAGGCGAAGCTAAGAGGAAAAATTTACTATAGCTTTTTCTAAAGTTAGAGACTTCTCAACCCGCTTCTCAATTTGTTTAGACATTTTCAAGTCATTTACAAAATTGTTCAACCACTTTAATCACAAACACAACTTGAATTTCATAATACAATAGAGTGAATTTGTGTAATGCCTAAAATACAAAGTAGGGAGCTTTACTTTGAAGATATCAAATAAAAACAAAAGACAAAATTCTTTGAAGCACCAAACTGGGGGCTAATATATAGAGTTTGGTGCCATATTTCAATGAGTCACATTTTGCACTATTTCTAATTAAGCCTTCCCTAGTTTGTACTAGGGAAAACTTTACGATCAATTCTAGTTCCAACATGGCCAATTCTAGCACCCTAGTTCTAATATGCAATTCTAATTCAAAACTACAATAGATTCCACAAAGTCTTCTTCACAAAAGTACTATTACAAACTTATATAAATATGGAATAACAAATAAAACTAAATTTTTTATGATTTTCTATTATTTTCTCCCTCTTTTTCTAGAAAAAATTGTATTTTTTTTATTTTTATAAACAAAACATGGGTCATTTTCAAAAGCAAAGGTAATACTTTGTATATTGGTTTGTGTTGTAATACAATTCCACCTTGATAGTATTAACCCTTAAAAGATGGACTCCTAAGTATGGAAATCACCCTTTTAAGTACCATGGGGATCATTGGTTAAAAAAATACCAAAACACCCATTGAAAGTCAAACTATTGTAGAAGACTAATCCTCTGCAAAATTTTAAGGATGAATAGTTGCACTTTTGTTCTACATATAAAGATTCTTTGTCATTCATTGCACGCAAAACGTCCATGGTATCTTTTATAGGTTAAAAAGACGATATTAACCCGTAAATACCCAAGGCACCAAATTTGGGTATTGATAATACTTTGAAGTCAAATAAAATCAACCAACTTGCTATTTTTAGTTGTTTATATTTTCATTTTTTTAAAAGTTTAATTTTCACATCAAAAAGTCAATTTTGCAAATGATTGATTATAATTTTTCTATTCAAGATTTTGTGCAAGGGTGTTCATTGCAATCTTGACTTTCCATATCATTGAGGGCTCTTGGAAATGAGTCTCAAGAAAAAAATCTCATTAAAAAATTGTAGAGTAGATTTTGAGAAGCCATAAATTGATTGGGGTTATGCATATTAGGCCCTTTATCCTTGTATTTTTTTGGTGACCAAATTTTCAGATTTGACATGTGAAAAGAGGATTGAAAGACTTCAAATTACTTTTGCAATTTTAACACCCTCATGATCAAACATTATAATCTTTCAATCCACAGGTGATGTTGTTGTGTTTTCTTTTCCTATGTGATCTCTAACATGTGTAGGTTGAATTTGTACAATTACAATTCAACAAAATTGATACAACTTACCAATATAAATATATATATATATATATATATATATATATATATTTTTTTTTTTTTTTCAATTTGGAGAAAAAAAAGGCGTTGGGCATAGAGGGGTTAATAAAAGGAAAACTAAAGGTGTAGCTAGACGTGTAGAAACTCCAGTTCTGACGATAGCTTATCACCTCGCTCCTACGTATCAGAACCGCTACCTTTTTCAAACAATTTCCAAGCTACTCGCCTCCCCCCATGGGTACCGAAGTAGAGCGGAAGAAGCCCTGCACTCTGCCCTGACCAGGAGATTATTCTCTCACACACAGGAGCTATATAAAAGATCAACCTTCCAATCTCTTCAGCCAGGCTGCGGGCGCGCTCTCGTTTCTCACGCTTCCTCCGTTCCTCTGCTAGAGCGTTCATCGCTCGCCCTGAGTTGTGAAAACCGCTTCTAGCTCCAGGGCGATGGGGAGGTTGGAGGAGGAGGCGATGGAGGATCCGAATTCCACTTCCACGGGAGGCTCCTTGGGCTTGTCGCCCTCGACCAAGCCCTTGAAGCGTGTGGACTCCCTGGATCAGGAGTCCAACCGAGTCAGCGGCATTACCAGATCCTTCAGCGGCAGGGTACGTGGGTGGATGGGTGGATGCATCGATCGCCATAGCCCTGCTTGACAATCTCTGGGTTTTCCATTCTTTGGGATGCTGTGAGTCTGTTGATCAAGTTTTCTTGGTGCTGTGAAAAATGGTTGTGGTTTTAGCTTGCTAGCTAGCTGCGTGGGTGGATGGGTGGATGCATCGATCGCCATAGCCCTGCTTGACAATCTCTGGGTTTTCCATTCTTTGGGATGCTGTGAGTCTGTTGATCAAGTTTTCTTGGTGCTGTGAAAAATGGTTGTGGTTTTAGCTTGCTAGCTAGCTGCAAGGGATCGATTTCTTGGGAAGCTTGCTGTGAAGGAGTTTGTGGGTCGTGCAGGAAGGGCTCATTCTGTTACAGCTTGCTCTATCTTTATTCTGTTGCATTTTTCTTGTTTGCTTTGCAAATTCTTCTTTCGGGTGATGGGAGTCTATCGATCAAGTTTCTTTTGTGCTGTGACAACACGTCGTAGTTTGAACTAGCTAGCTGTGAGGGATCGATTTCTTGGAAAGCTTGCGGTGAAAAAGGTTGTGGTTCTTGCAGGAAGGGCTCATTCGTTACTCGCTCTTTGTTGTATTGCAATTTGCTTCTTTCCTGCCGTGACGAAACGTTAGTCGAGGAAGGGGATCAAGAGTTGTTTCTGACTGAACAGAGGGTCTGCACTTTGTTGACTAGAAATAATATAGTTTAACGTCTGTACATGTGATTGTGTGAAGAGTTGGATATTCTAACGTTTCTTAGCCACAGAGTTTAATCAGTTAATGAGTTTCTTTATGTATTTTGGGGGGTTGATTGTAATTGAAGAGGTTGGTTGAATTGGTGCAGAATCTGTCCAAGTCCACTATAGCCCTGCTGGCGTTCCAGAGCGTCGGGGTGATTTACGGCGACATCGGCACCTCGCCCTTGTACGTGTATTCCAGCACGTTCGTGCTCAACCAGAAGGACGGCAACGGGAACTACATCCCGGCGCTTCACGAGGACATTCTGGGCGTTTTGTGCCTCATCATCTACACGTTGACGCTCGTCCCCCTCATCAAGTACTGCCACATTGTCCTCCGCGCCAACGATAACGGCAATGGTAACTAATTACCAATCCCTTGAAAAATCAAATCTCTGAAACAATAGAATTCTTTTCAAAAGCAAGGCGTGCTGACATCGTTTCAGTCAAACATTAGATGCAAATCCAATAATGTTCAAGGTGTTGGAAAGCCTTAGCTTTATTCAGTGCTTAAATCACAAATCTGTTCAAAATTCTAGTGCAACGCTGGTGTCTGACAAATTAATCAACAGGTTCAAGCATGTAGTTTGGGCGGTCCCTCCAAATTCTGTAGCTCTCGATCTGTATCACTGCGACAGTTGGTTCAAACGTTTGTTAATACTTTGAACAGTCGAGAGTTTTGCTGTCTTGGTAGGACTGCAAATCACTGGTGTGAGATTAGTATCTGTGAGACTGAGATTGAAAGGGCTGGCTCCCTGAATTCCTGCAGGGGGGACGTTTGCGCTCTATTCCCTCATATGTCGGTATGCAAAGATCAGTTTGACCAGCAACCAAGTACCGGAAGATCGAGACCTGTCGACGTACCAGCTCGACTTACCTACGCGGTCAGCGAAGAGAGCCGCTAAGTTGAAGGAGTTTCTGGAGCGGAATCGGTTTATTCAGCACCTGTTGCTCACGGTGGCACTCACCGGCACGTGCTGCGTTATTGGCGATGGCGTCCTCACCCCGTCCATCTCAGGTAAATGAAAATGCTTGAAGCCTTCTGTTACAAATAAATGAAAAATGCATGAAGCTTCCAGGTCCAAAAAAAACTGAAAATGCATGAAGCTCTGAGGTCCCCCCCAAATGCTTGGAGTGCATGAAGCCTTCACCCACCTTGTTGATTCCCGTATGAATTTCGTGTTCGTTTTTGGCTAGGGTGGGTGCGAGATTTTGTTTTGAGGCTACCGATTTTGGGCCAACTTTGCATTACCTTTTTTGTTGTTTTGGTAGTTGCAATACCATTTCTGGAGATTTGCAGTAAGTATTCAACAGGTTAGCTATGGAATCTGGGTAAGTAATTGCACTTGTCCCTTACTTGTGTCACGTTGCCATCGACGTTGCAGTGCTCTCAGCTGTTTCGGGACTCAAAGTCAACACACCGTCTCTTTCACAAGGTTAGTCGAAATTCCATTCTTTCCCACCATCTTCACATGGAATTAATTCGATCCAGCTATTTTATAAAACCTTCATCTGAAGTTCTAGCTGTCAATTGTCAACTTTCAGGACCAAATATGAGTTTCACAATTGCACATATATGTTTTTGTCTTTCATCTTTCATATCTCTTGTTCCCTATTTTTAATGTTTGGTTTGATTGAAGATCTGAGTTTGTAGGGCTGCAATTACTCTGGAAGGGCGCACTTGCATGTGACAAAATGTATCATAAAATTGTCATATCCAAGCGAGAGTGAAAACACAAGGTGGAAAACAAGGGATGACGTTTAGGATAACTTGAGCTTTAGACTTCATTCTCGTTAGCTTTAAAACAAGTATCGCCGGAGGCTTCAGTTTTTGACTTGGATGCGTTTTTTAAGTCTTGACTGAGCACATGGTGCCACAATTAAACCAGCTGCGCATGTGCAGATGTGGTGGTGGGAGTGGCAGTGGCAATCCTGGTGGTGCTCTTCTGCGTGCAGAGATTCGGAACTGACAAAGTGGGCTACAGCTTTGCGCCCTTCATTTCTCTGTGGTTTATCTGCATCGCTCTAATTGGGATTTACAACATCGCCAAGTACGACCCCTCCATCTTCAAGGCCTTCAACCCTTATTACATTTACACTTTCTTCAAGCGCAATAAGCACCACGGGTGGGTCTCGCTTGGAGGGATAGTGCTTGCCATCACAGGTACTCACTCAGTCACTCCTCCCCCAGTAAATTAAAAATGTTTAGCTCTAAGCTCAATCTTACTTCCATTATTGATATTCCAAAGTTTAATTAAGTTTTATGTAAATTCTTCCACAGCCTCATACTCAGAGATCCTGATACGGTTCATGTGTATGCAGGGTCTGAAGCCATGTTTGCTGATCTTGCACACTTCTCCGTTGCGTCCATTCAGGTATCTTTTTTCATTGACCGATTTGATGACAAGTCTCTCACATTGAACTTTGTTTTAACTTCGGTAGTGGGTAGTAACCCTCAAACACAGGCAACTCATATTGAATCCCTGGTGTGAAAAATGTACATCTTGGGTATGTGGTGCTACGTTTGGTGCATCTACCCTTTGTATACGTTTTACGAATGTTCCTGACAAATATTGGTTACTTGGCGTATGAGCAGATCTCGTGCACGTTTTTTGCATATCCTTGCTTGTTGTTGGCGTACATAGGCCAAGCGGCTTATCTCATGAAACACGAGGACATGGTTAGCACTACGTTCTATTCCTCGATTCCAAGTGAGTACAAGTCACCTTATTAATGTCCAGTTTCCAAATTTTATTGCAAACTGAAATTCCAACCGATGCAATGCCTGGAGAATGGTCATATTCGTTGTTTTAATGACATGTTTCACAGCTCAGAATTTGTGATATTCGAATGCACAGAGCTTTAAAACGTAGACTCGAGGTTTCAGAAAAAGTGTCAATTTCTTGAAATTTTAGTGAGACAATATGACGACGAAATGAGTGTAAACTGCACTAACTTGATGTTCAAATTATGTTTGTGTGTGTGTTAGAGCCTGTGTACTGGCCCATGTTTGTGGTGGCCACGGCAGCTGCCGTTATTGCCAGCCAAGCCATGATTTCAGCAGTGTTTTCCATTGTGGATCAATCCATGGCTTTGGGATGTTTCCCTCGGTGTAAGGTGATTCACACTTCCACCAGGTATGAAGGCCAAATCTACATTCCGGAGATCAACTATGTCCTCATGATATTGTGTGTCATCGTCACTGCGGCGCTTCGAGACACTGTCAAGATCGGCAATGCTTACGGTGAGTGGCTCAAAAAATCTCACAGGCCTTTCTTCTCGAAGCCTGAAATGTCTTTTGATTGTTGTAAAAGAATACAAAAATTCCATATGCCTGGATTGACAACTTCTCCGTAAAGGAATCTTAAACACAGTTTGGACAGCATTTGTTACTTTTCACATTATCGCCAATTTCTCTAAATTCAGTTTTCTTTGATGAATACCACCAGCATTCCTTGGCAAAGTTTGTTAATGGTTTCACTATTTTTCTGTGTAACAGGTGTGACTGTGGTGGCGGTCATGGTGGTCACCACCATCTTCGTGACGCTTATCATGATCATGGTGTGGCAGAAGCATCTCATCTTCGCTCTTTCATTCATGGTATTCTTCGGCTTCATTGAACTCGTCTACTTCTCCTCGGTGCTGTACAAAATCCCGCAGTATGGCTGGATTCCACTGGCGTTTGTGGGAGCCTTCTTTACCATCATGTACACTTGGCACTACACCCGAAAGGAGGCCTTCAAATTCGAAGTCAATAACAAGCTCTCCATGAACTGGTTGCTTGGCCTCGGCTCGAACCTAGGCATCGTCCGTGTTCCTGGAATCGCCCTCATCTACACCGAACTTCCCACGGTACTCACACTCAACCAATTAATCACCTGCTCCAGTATCTGGTCTAGCTTTATGCATTGTTAGCACCGATAAGCAAGCTGTGCAATCTCTGTTTACACATGTTTGCTAGAGCTCTGAGCGCCACTAGTGTAAATCCCCTGTTGAAACAACATCCTCATTTTGAATAATTTTCTGCAAACCCAAAACCAACTTACATCGGATTTTGTTTCAACCAAATTCTGCCAGGTTGAAACAGCATCCGGATGTCGAATGTTTCTTTGCTGTATTTTTTTCCACCAGACATAATGTTATGCTGACTAGTCAATGCAGATTTACCATGCTTCATTTGGTTGAGAGGGAGAGTTATAACGTTATAACCCAAAGCACTCTATCATTAACCAAAAGTACTCTGGCACATTTTCCATTCGAGAGTCTTAGTTAGCATTATGCCGTGTAACCTTCTCTTGCCTCCCTGCTTTCAAAACATTGTTTCAATGGAGGTTTGTACTAAAACGAAAATTGAACTCCCCGTAATACTTTAAATATATCCACATCCAAGTATATGTCCTCTGAAGGAGGGTTACCAAACGACACAATCAGCTCATATTGAATCCTCTGTGTGAAAATTGTGCACAATGAGTATATGGACTAGACAAATTTGAGGGACCATGAACCCACAGCTAACATTTCACACAGTGGATTTCATATGAGCTATCAGTGCACCTTGCAATCCTTGCAAGTTTGTAACGGAATTGAGCGCAGTACGATTCTTGTAATTAAGGCTAGGAAGCACCATTCCAAATCGCCTTGACCAAACTTGCAAGTACTTTATGCGTTACTAACTGCTGGATGATATATTGGATTTGTGTGATATATTGGATTGTGATATATGTGATTTGTATGATATTGGATTTGATGATATATTGGATTTCCACATGCAGGGCGTCCCTGGCATCCTCGCCCACCTGCTCCACAACCTCCCCGCCATGCACTCCACCTTAGTGCTCGTCTGCATCAAGCACCTCCCCGTCCCCCACGTCCCCGAAGCCGAACGCATCCTGCTCCGCCGCGTCGGCCCCCCAAACTACAGCATGTACCGCTGCGCAGTCCGATACGGATACAACGACAACAATAGCAAGGACGGCAGCGACGACCTGGAGACGCACCTCATGAGCGCCCTGGAACAGTTTCTCAGAGCCGAAGCCGCAGGCGCACTAGGCCTCCAACAATTCGCCTCCAATCCTAAAACCCAAAACCCTCCTGGATCCGAATCCCAGCAGCAGCACACTACTACCATCGACTACCCCAATGGCGGCAGCTTGGTAACATCTGGGATCCAAGATCACCTCCACAGGGAGGTGTATGTCGATGCGCAGGTGCAGAGGGAGATCGAGAAGCTGAGAGTGGCCAAGGAGAGTGGGGTGGTGTATGTGCTGGGCCATACGAATTTGAAGTGCAACAGCGAGTCTTCGTTTCTGAGGAAGTTTGTGATTGAGGATTACTATGGGTTTTTGAGGAGAAACTCGAGGAGTCGGAGTGATACGTTAAGGGTGCCGCAGACGAATTTGTTGCAAGTGGGGATGGTGCATTATATCTGAGGGAGAGGGAGAGAGGGAGGGTGAGGGAGAAGGTTTGCACGGGACTGTACAGTACAGTACTTGGTTGGGCACCTGGTTTCAGAGGTTTTGGATTTGAGTTGCCGGGGTGTAAAATTTCATGTTGAATTCAAATTTACTGCACTGATGTATTCCGCTTGTGAGGAGAATTGATTGATGCTCAGGAAGTGACGAAATTGCAAGTTTAGATGGATTTCTTGGATAAGGAAGGAATACCATTAAATGGATAACTTCAGCATTTCAGTTTCTAGGATATGGGCAATTCGTTGAGAAATTGAGTTCAATGTGTGCGGAAGTAAGGACGAAGAAGAATGCAAAATGAAAGCATTTTTTTTTCTCGAGATAGGGTATTTTGTTCAATATAAATGTGGATTTTCCATGAGGACCCAACCCTATCTCTAGGTGCACCTCAAACAATGTCCTTCGGAACTTGTTCCTAATCAAGTGGGTGCCAATCAAGTTGTGAGCAATTTGAGTCTTTTTTTATCAATAATAAAGCCACTTGTTCATTTTAGAACACCCTATTGTGCCAATAGAAGGGGCCTCTCAGTTTATGGTTTTTCTACCTTATGCTATACTTCACATTGTCAACATAGAGTGAAGTACTACCTTTGTCTTGAAATAAATTTGGGATTTTCAAATATTCTTGTCCCCAATTAAATTTGAGATTTGCTCTCCACAACTTGATGGACAACAATTGAAGCTAGTTCAAACACCCTAAAGCAAAAGAATCCATAGATACCACATTCCATAGATTTTTTTATCAATTCAACTCTCTGCAAAGGGGATCAAAATGCAACCTCTAACCAACCAAAGGCAAAGTATTCAACCCACAACTATACAAAAGTTGCTACTAACAAATCTTTTGTTGAGAATTTCTCAAACTTGAATCATAGGACACTGTTGGAATTGAATACAAAGGACATCAATGAACATCACCACACCTATGTTGCTTGGCGAATGATCAAAATTAATACCACTAGAGCAATTCCAAAAAGGGAAAAAAAATTGTTGATTTTGTTGTATATTTTCAATATGTATTGCTTCATTGTTGACTTCCATTCTTTTACACCTAACGGGGTTTAGTAGAAGCTATAATAACTATACAATCCTTTGAAAATAGGAGCTACTCTTGCACTAATTTAGCCATTTCTAGGAAACCCCGGGTTTATTTTCTTCTAGTGTACATCTAAATGAGAAGTTTTTGTACATTAGTTGGGGACTTGTTTTAGAGTTTTTGGAATTGGTGTAGTTTAGAATGTAATGTTGAATTGAGTGTATTAAGATACATTCCACTTGGCGTTTGTTAAATCTTGGTATTATAGATAAAATCTCTATGAAATATGAAAAGATCTATATAGCAATGCATTTTTTTTTATTTAGCAAGTTCAAGTTTGAACTAAATTATATCATGATTGTTCACATATAACACTAGAAGAAAATGATGGGTTTTGCAACTACACTATGCAATTGGTTTTTCAATTGTATAGGACATTTGTGACTAGTTTGCAACTAGTGATAATTTGGAGAGAGTGTATGGCCGGGGCACAGCCAATTGCAATGGATACCCTAAAATCTAAAAGAAAGGTATACCAAGTGCAAAAGTTATGCCTTATTTGTGACTCATCTGCAACTTGTTTGCAACTTGTACATTTATAGATTTTAAATTATTAATCTCAATGACTCATAGATTGCAAAATTTTAGAACTACTTTTTTATAGATTTTAGAATTTCAAATCTACCTTTTCCAGATTTTTGGATTTTAGATCTGATTTTTTTCTAGCTTTTAGAATTTCAAATCTAATTTTTTCTAGATTTTAAAATTTTAGATCTCTTTTCTTTCCAGATTTCAAAAATTCAAATATTGGTATTTAATAGATTTCATTGGTTTAGGAAACTTTACAATTTTATAAATTTTAAAATTTTTTGGATTTTAAATATTTTTTCATTTCTATAAATTGTAAAAATCTATATTCTATAGAAATCTATAAATCATAGAAGTCTAGAAATTGTCAAAGTCTGTAAAAATCTCAAAATTAAATCAACAAAATTCTTTGCCTAAATCTACAACAACTTACAAGTCTTATATGTTCAACCTAATGGTACTCTTTACAATTGATATGGGACAATTGGTATAAAACAAATGAGAATGAACTTTAGAAGCAACTAGGAAACAACTAGTGTACGACTAGCTTCACTACTAGAAAATTCAATTTTTTTTTTTTATTTGGTCGCATTCATTTGGTTCATTTTTCTATTGATTTCTATTCAAATTAACAAATCACTCTTCAAATCAACAAAAAAGCTGAATTTTCTAGTACTATAGGAAACGACTAAGAAACAATTAGTGTATGACTAGAAAGCAACTTAGAAACGACTAAAAAACAACTATAGTCATTTTACAATTACAATCTTTTCCTAGTTGTTTCCTAGTTGTTTTTTGCAACTATAGATTGACTACTTTGCGACTAAAATAATGTATCAATGGAGTAAAACAACGACATAAAACAATTACTTTAGATTTGGTGCTAATAGAGAGGTCTTACAAACGCATGATAGTTGTATAGGACACTAGTTGCATAGTAGCTAGTTGTTTCGAACACATTTTTCTTCTAATGAAGATTGAATTGTTTCGATTCAATTGAGCATTGAAGGATCAAGTTTTATTGGCCCTATTGTGTGTTAGGAAGATTGAATTGGTTCATATTCAATTGAACATCAAAGGTTTTGAAGTAGGATCTAATTTTGCAATTGTTGGCCTTGAAACACTACTCACACTAGAAGAAAATGAAGGATTTTACAACTACACTATGCAACTGGTTTTTCAATTGCATAGGATATTTGCAATTGGTTTGCAACTAGTGATAATTTAGAGACCTATAGTCGCAGTGGTCATTCTAAAATTTAGGAAAAAGTGCAACAATTGCAAAAGCCACACCTCGTATGTGACTTGTTTGCGACTTGTAGATTTGTAAATTTCAAAATATTAATTTGAAGGATTTTGAGATTTCAAAATTTTATATCTACTTTCTTTCTAGATTTTAGAATTTCAGATCTCTTTTCTTCCTAGATTTCAAAAATTCAAATATGGATATTTGATAGATTTTATTGATTTAGGATACCTTACAATTTCATAGATTTAAATATTTTGGATTTTAAATATTTTTGGATTTCTATGGATTGTAGGTATTTAAGAATTGTAGAAATCTATACTCTATAGAAATGTACAAATCACAAAAATCTAAAAATTGTAGAAGTCTTAGAATTCTATCAACAAAATTCATTACAATAACTTATAACTTTTATATGTCCAACCTAATGGTACCCTTTACGATTGATATGGAATAATTGATACAAGACGAAAGGAAATGAACTTTGGAAGCAACTAGGAAACTACTAGCTTTACTACTAAATTTTTTTTTTTTTTTTTTTGATTTGATCGCATTCATTTGATTCACTTTTCTATTGATTTCTATTCAAATCAACAAATTGCTCTTCAAATCAATAGAAAAGTGAATCAAATCTATACAACCAAATCAATAGAAAAGCTAAATTTTCTAGTATTGTAGGAGACGACTAAGAAACAACTAGTGTACAATTAAAAAGCAACTAGGAAACAACTATGGTCATTTTACAATTGCAATCTTTTCCTAGTTGTTTCCTAATCATTTTTTGCAACTATAGATTGATTGCTTTGCAACTGTTAAGAATAACATTCTATCTTTATTACGCTCTTCACTATAGTTATCTAGAGTTCTCTCTATTTATAAAGACATCTAGGGATAAGATTAGTATACTTTGAACCAATAGGAGAGAAGGACTACTTGTCTTCTCTCCTCTACATATGTTTCTACCTCCTTCTAAAGAGCTCTCTTTTCTTCTGGCATATTTTGGTGTTCTTGTTTCATCCCCTACTCTTAACATGTTATCAACACGAATTCTATTTCTAGTTTTTCTTGTTGTTTTTTAAGGAGCTTGATTGTGTTTAGTCATCATTACTTTTTCCATCGCTACATCTTCTATCATACTAGTTGAAGCACCAAGACTTCAACCTCTCCTTTTTCAGCAGTTGAGCGCTGATGGCAACAACTATCTATTGTGGGCGAAGATGGCGAAAGCGCACATATATGCGGAGCACTTAAACGAAACAATTGCATTTGACAAGGATTTTGTTGTAAGTACTACTGTTTCTACCTCTCTGTGTTGGAGGACTTTACTTTTGCTTCGCCGCCATCTTGATCCTTCATTGCAACATCAATACTTAGAGTTAGATAAACCTGATGAGCTTTGTCAAAAGCTTAGATTATGGTTTGACCATCAGAAAATATTTTTTCTTCCTAGAACTCGCCATGATTGGACACATTTACATGTCATGGACTTTCCAACACTCATTGCTTTCAACAATGAGTTGTACCGCATTGTGTCACAACTACGCATGTGTGACCAAACTATTACTGAGGAGGAAATGATTGAGAAAACTCTCTCAACATTTCCACTAGCTTCTGTTATACTTGCTCAGCAATATAGAAACATGAAGTTTGCAAATCATTCAGACCTCATGTCTCTATTAATCTTAGCTGAAAAGCAAACCGAGATTCTCTTGCATAATGCAGAAGCTTGTCCTATAGGAACCACAGTTCCCGAGTCCCATGTTGCTCAGGTTTCTAACGTTAAACCTAGAGCACATAAACATAGTAAACAATGCCATAGCCGTCCGAATAGTAGTAGTAATACTAACAAAACTACTGAGAGGAAGAATACCACTTCCTCTACTAACGACCATGATAAACGTTCTACCGAAACACATTCTTGCCACAAATGTGGTAGAACGGGCCATTTGGCAAATGTTTGTCGGGCATCCAATTATCTTATACAGCTATTTCAAGAAAACAAAAAGCTCAAAGCTCAACCCCGGGAGGCCCATACTATGAATGCGTCTATGGACCCGTTTGGCGTTGACGATTTTGAAACACATGTTGCTGAGGATCCCTCCACTGGTGAGTCTTGTGATGCGCTCCTTGACTCTGCAACTACACATACTATTTTGTAAAATAAACAATTTTTTGATGTTGATAAGTTTACAACTTGACAAACAAGAAATTTAATAACCATGGTTGGATCGAATGTGTTTTGTTTCCAGGAGGGACCAGCCAAGGTGATTTTGCCTGAGGGCACCACCATAACATGCATGCGTGCAATGTTTTCCCCCTCTGCGCCTCGAAGCTTGATCAGCTATCGAGATATCCACACCAATGGTTTACACCTCTCGACCAAAATCCTAGATAAGCGAGAAGCTTTGGTTTTTGTTCAAAACAATAAAGTAGTAGAAATAGCCTTTGCTGCAGCAAGTGGCTTGTATCGGATTCCAATCCGACCACCAAATGTATCTACTTTTGTTTTATCATCTAATGATAATAAAGTTTCACTATGGCATGGAAACTAGGTCATCCAAGTTCCACTTTATTTCGTAAAATTCTTCCATGTGTTCTTGGTCATAATTTACAGCCAGCTGATGTAAATTCTATGACACTATGCCAAGCATATGTTCAAGGCAAATTGATTGCCAAACCATCTACATGGAAGTTACCCAATGAATTACCACCAATGCTTTTGAGGCTTCATGGTGATATTTGTAGTCCTATAACACCTATGTGTGGACCATTTCGATATTTTTTGGTTTTGGTTGATGCCTCAGGTAGACAATTACATATTTCTTTGCTATCAACAAGGAATTTGGCTTTTGCCAAATTACTTTCTATGCTTATACGGTTCAGGGCTCATTTCCCTGATTATCCTATCAAAACGCTTCGGATGGATAATGCCCAAGAATTTTGATCCAAATCTTTTGAAGATTATTGTATTGCTACTGGGATTGCTTCTTCACAAGAGTTGCTATTAGGGCGCGTTCCAAATGTATTACATTTAAGGGTATTTGGATGTCGTGTTTGGGTTCCAATAGCAGAACCTCAACGTCAGACTATTGGTGCTCATCGCCAAGAAGGTATCTATGTAGGATTTGATTCTCCAAGTATTATTCGTTACATCAACCCTTCTACTGGTACGTTACTCCGTGCACGTTTTGTCAACTGTCGATTTGAAGAAGATGTATTTCCATCTTTAAAAGGAGAAGCAGCTGTTCAAGACCAATCTCAAGGAATTGTGTTCAAGGCATCTGAAACGTTTGCATTTAATCTTGATCCTCGTACATCTTTGACTGAATCTGAGGTTGCAAAAATTTTGCATTTACAAAAGATTGCGGATCAGACACCTGATGGCTTCAATGATGCACCAAGGATTACTAGGACTCCATTGAATGAAGCTCGAAATGTTCCTGCTCAAGTTCAAATTCCAACAACTATTTCTGATCGAGTTTCTCAATCACTAGGCAAACGGACTCGTGGACCTGACAAACAACCACGCAAGTACAAGA
Source organism: Climacium dendroides (assembly GCA_950106755.1). Classification (NCBI taxonomy): domain Eukaryota; kingdom Viridiplantae; phylum Streptophyta; class Bryopsida; order Hypnales; family Climaciaceae; genus Climacium; species Climacium dendroides. The sequence continues at coordinate 39,615,371 of OX467082.1, read as the reverse complement.
TAATGTCTAATAATATTCCTTCTACATCTATAGCAACCACTTCTACTTTACCAGGATCTCTACCCAATACTACTGCAATTCCTGCGGGAGGATCTCTTACTTGCGAGCAAAAAGCATCCAAATTGAATACTGAATTATCTATAATGTATTGCAGTACATGTAATATTTGGGATAGACAAACTGTTGAAATGGATGATTCCTTTGTTTCTATGATTGCAGAGAATCTTTCTTGTGAGAAAGATGATCCTGATCCAAGGACCATTGATGAAGCAATGTGTCGTCCTAATTGGTTGAAGTGAAAAGCTGCTATTGAAGAGAAGTATGCTTCTTTGAGGAAAAGACAAGTATTTGGACCCATTGTCAATGACCTTTCGTCTCGACCTATTGGATTTAAGTTGGTATTTGTGCGCAAACATAATGAAAAAGTTATGGACTCTATCACTTTTAGATACCTTATTGGAATGGCAATGTATACTATGCTTGAAATGAACCTTATGGATGTGGTCACCACTTTTTTATATGGAAATCTTCATACTACTATTTATATGAAAGTTCCACCTAGCCTTGAAATATCCAATCAAGTTGTTTCCATTCCTGGCAAGCATCGTGGTGTTAAGTTACATAGGGCATTATATGGCCTCAAGCAAGCTGGACTTATGTGGTATCAACGGTTGCGGCACTATCTTTTTGAGCATCATTTTATTAATGAAAAATTACTTCCATGTCTCTTTATCAAAAAGGATACATCTAGATTTGTGATTATAGCAATATACGTTGATGACCTAAACCTTGTGGGAACCAAATCTGCCTGTGTTGCAGCAACACAACTATTTACTCGTGAATTTGAGATGAAATTGTTGGGAAAAACTATTTTTTGCATAGGCTTGCAAATTAATCATTTCAAAGATGGTAGTGTGTTTCTTTCCCAAATGACCTACATTAATTGAATCTTAAAAAGATTCAACATGATAGATGCTTATCCACTTTCTACACCTATGGTTAGTCGTAGCAATACAGGTGATGACCCTTATCGCCCTTGCGAGGAGGAGGAACCATTGGATAAACAATATCCATACCTCGCTGCAGTCGGGGCTCTTTTATATTTGGCAACTTCTACTAGACTGGATATTGCGTTTGCAGTTAGTGTACTTGCAAGGCATAGTTCCCGACCTCCATTACGACATTGGAATGGTGTTAAACACCTTCTTCGTTATTTAAAAGGCACTGAAGATTTGGGAATACACTATACGCGGACTATAGATCCTAAGTTGGTTGAATATGCTGATGCGGGCTATAATTCTGATCCTGTAACTTCCAAGTCTCAAACAGGGTATGTTTTCTTAAGACATGGAGTTGCAATATTGTGGAAATCGGTGAAACAAACCATTACAGCTACATCATCAAATCATGCAGAGATTATTGCTTTGCATGAAGCATCTCGAGAATGTGTTTGGTTGAGGTCAATTGATAAGTTTATTCAAACAAATTGTGGATTACTATATGATGATTCTCCAACAACTTTATATGAAGACAATAATGCTTGTGTTGCACAAATGCAAGTAGACTTTGTTAAAGGTGATCGAACTAAACATATTGTTCCAAAATATTTTAGTTATACTCATGACTTGATTACGGAGCGAGAACTTGAAGTCAAGAAAGTCACCCCAACAGAGAATCTTGCAGATCTCTTTACCAAGGCTCTTCCATTGAGTACTCATCGCCGGCTTGTTCAAGGTATTGGAATGCGGCGACTTAGTACGTTAGAGTAAGAGATTTAATTATTGTAAAATCTTTGTTTTTTCTTTCTCTGGATTTTTCCCATTGGATTTTACCATGTGGATAGATTTACAAAGATGTTGTACTCTTTTTCCTTCATCTTTGGTTTTGTCCTTGATTCTAACCAAGGTTTTCCAAGATAAGGTTTTAACGAGGCAACAATTGTATATCCTTTAAGATTACAATATTTTTAGTGATAGTATGTCGAGCGAGGAGTGTTAAGAATAGTATTCTATCTTTATTACGCTCTTCACTATAGTTATCTAGAGTTCTCTCTATTTATAAAAACATCTAGGGATAAGATACTTTGAACCAATAGGAGAGAAGGACTACTTGTCTTATCCCTAGATGTCTTTATAAATAGAGAGAACTCTAGATAACTATAGTGAAGAGCGTAATAAAGATAGAATGCTATTCTTAACAGCAACTAAAACAATGTACCAATGTTGTAAATCAAGGACATAAAATAATTACGTTAGATTTGGTACTTATAAAGAAGATTATAGTTGCAAGATAGTTATATAGGACACTCGTTGCATAGTAGCCGGTTGTACCGGACACATTTTTCTTCTTGATCAAGGTCTTCAAATCTTCATTTATGATTGATTCAATATTTCAAAACTTTTGTCTATAAACAGTTTGCTAATACCTATGAAGACTTGCCACATTGATGAATGCTTTGAAAGTGTTAAAATTGCAATCCTAAATGGAGTACTTTGGTGAGTTTTAGTGCATACTGTCAATGTGTATCAAGTCATAGTTGGATCCAACTAAAGTAGTCTGCTCTTAAACACCAACAAGGACATTTTTTGTACAATAAATGACAAAGAATCCTTCTAGTTAGAATAGAAGTGCAACTATTCATCTTCAAAATTTTGTTGTAAAAAAGAGAGATCTTCTATAGTAGTTTGACTTCCAAGAGTGCTTTTGCAATTTTGTAAATGAATTATTCACATAGTAAGTAAAAAGATGATTTCCACATTCGCCAATATGTCCTTAAGCTACCATCTAAGAGATGATTGCCTTTTGGAGGAAACTAAACTCCTTGAAACAATTTTTAGTAAATTTTAATAGGAAGAATAATGGAATTGACATTTAAAGTGGTTTCATATTTTTGGGGTCTTCATGGAATTAATTACGAAATTACGAAATTTTGAAATTGAAACTCAATGTTCACTTAAAAAAAAAAAAAAAAAACTCTTGAGATGTACAATATTGATACATTCAAGAAAACAAAATGTACCAGTGTCACTGTAGCATGATCACTTTTAGGGCAGACTACTACTATCAACACCAATAAATTTGTTAAAATTTACACCACATTCCAGCATGTGAAGAACTAATTTCAGAGCTGATTTGAAATTTATGAACACATTTTACAATTAACACGACAAAGTACGGGAGGGGATTCTGCGAATTAAAATGCCAACAAGGAACACTGCTTCGGGACGAATCAGAAAAATAATTCCGAATGTTGCATGAACTGCATTCAAACTCCAAATCGCAGGAGAGGGGGAAAAAACCGTTCTCGCTAGCGTTAAGGATCCAGGACAAGGATGCTTCAGGAATCAACCCAATTGATAATTGTAACGAACACATAAGCACTAGGAAAACTCTCCATGACACTAAGACGTCTCACTCTACTCTACAACCTCATGATACCGAAGATAGTTTTACAATCTTCAGGTACAGAAACAACAGAAGCGCCAACAGACTGTCTTCGTAACTTGCAACTCTGCCTTTCTCTACGATCTACAAACCCGATAGTCACCACAGCTGCTGAACATATATCGATGCCCACAAAAGTGACCCAACCATAAATAAGCTGGTAGTCCTAACACAGGTGATACAATTAAGCCCTAAACTCTAAACAGTGTATCTGTTCTTGGCACCCTTGTCTTGTCTCTTTGCGTCATCCTGTAAAACCAGAGAGTATGGTAAGAAAAAACATGACCGGATGGAGCACGCGAACCTTCGTAACAGCTGCGTTACTGATGTGTAGCGATATTACAAGAAGTGAAGTGTGAAAAACAAAACTTAAATTGAACGTCAACTAATATCAAGGCCTGCAGTCGAATCGTGTGGTAAATTACTACTTTCGTTTACTGTAAGATGTAGAGAAAGACCGTAGGCAGCGCACAGGTACGAGCACATATAGACGTAAATATTCGCTCACTTCTACACAGACGCTATTGCTAATGATGAGATCCTAGAAGAATCAGCTGCTTAGCTGCGCCACAAGACAGTTGACACGGAGAATACTTAGTGAACTTGTATAGATTAGAGGACTTACGTGAACAAGGTATCCAAGCTTCTCGTTATAGTCCAAAACATCTTTCCATTGCTTCCCAACGCTAATCTGCACACATCCATTGTCATCGTATTAGCTGCCACTGTCTCTGAATTTGAGAACTACGACGCTAAGCTCCAGGGTCGCCACCAAAAAGAATTTACGGCGATGATACAAAGTATTACATAAGTAACAGTTGTCTTGAACAGAGATCAAGCGGCAGACTACCGTTTAAATGAGAAAATCGATGCCCATCTCGAACCAAAAGCAGATGAGAACCCGTCCAATCATTATATCGTAATCACTACACGGTAGTTCAATTACAAGCTAATACATCGAGATTGCCGTCACTAGGAAAACCTCCACCGCATGCTAATACACCGGATCATGATTTCCCACCAGACTACACCGCTGTAAAAATTCTGCGAAGTAGCAATCTAGATTAGATCACGTGTTACCCACCTGAGCGGCTTCATTGGACGCGGTCTTAGTCCATATAGCAATCTTATCTTGTGACCTCCTGACACTCACAACTGCTCCACAAATTTCATCACCTTCGTCAAATTGCTCTCCGATCATGGCCAGCAACTGCACCCAACAAACGAACAATATAGTAAGTTTTTGCATGCAAGACTCATACTCCACCTCCATTTCATGTCTACAGAAATCTGATAAAAATGAGATTGAAAACAGAAATTTCAGCTCCACCGTCAGAGACTCCTCTAACCAGTGGAAAATTCCGATACATAGACCGCAATCAAGGGAACGTGAACCCTACAGTGTGAAGCCAGTACGTATCAAGGGCTGCCTTGCCGCCACTTCGGGGAGGTTGAGCAGTCCATTTCCCACCATGAGCACACTTCGGGTCCTCCCACTTGGGCTCAATTCCAGCCTTAAAACAGTGAAAATCAGCACCCGCAATCAACTTGCTCGGTTGCAAAACGTTGTTATAGAAACTGCAAAGCGAAAAGTGCACAGCAATTATGTCCAAACTTATTCTCAGCTTCCTATGTGATCAGAAGTGTCGCACGAAATTTGAAACATATCTATTGCTGGAGCCTCTCGTAATCTCTGTGGTCCAATATATATAGTACAAAAAAATCAAACCGTACAAGAAAACGCCTAGAATAATTAGATTCACAGCAGCCAGAGGTGCATGCACTGAGCAACCCTACAATACAATCCAACATTCAATGCGAAAAACTACAACACATGATACACGACCCATGGCTAATCCAACGCATCCAGAAGATTGGCCTCCCAAAACCTTGAGCCAAAAAGAAGCATAATCGACTAGAGGAGATATACAGTGCCAAAAGACTAAATCACCATAGCCTCCACAGTAGAGGCAGGGCCAAGATCCTCACGTACCACCAAAACTCCTCCACGGTGTGGAAAGTGTAGACAGTACGAAGGGAGCTCCCCCATGTGGCCTGCTTCTGCTTCCCATTAGGGTTGTCAAACCAGAACGTCCACGAATGCTCCAGCGGGTGTTTCTTCGCCTCCAAGGCCCGATCCATGGGCTCCTCGAAAATCTCTCCCTCCTCGAGTCCCTCGTGGTCGACCTTGGAAGAGGAGTCGTCCAGTTTCAGTGCCTCGGTGGTCGCAGCCAAAGCGTCCGCCATCGCTGCTGGATCCTGTAACTTATTGCGCCTTCGATTGTTCACCGCAAGATCTCCTGTAAAACCTCGAAGCAAGAAGAGCTAGAGAGGAATTCGATGAAGCGCAGATGTTCTATCAAGATAGTGTCGAAAGAAGAGTGGGAATTGAAAGATGCACAAGAGTGACGGAGGAGCAGAAAGCGCACACCCCGAAGAAATGGTTGGGAGCAAACCCTAGAGGTTCTCCGTTCGCGGGTGCCGGCCGGGTCGAGGCCTCGAGGGAGGTCGGCCGGCGACTGTCCACCCGGCCCCTTCATTTCTCGTACTGCCCCACGTGAGGGTCAGATTCGGTATAAATTAAGTCAATTTTGTAATTAAAAAAAAATACCATGTGTCATTTTTGGCGACGTGAAAATATAATTTTCGCATTTTTTTGAAGTATACAAATAGACGATTTATGAAAAATTAAAACTTTTTTTTAAACACATGGACAATTTTCATTGATATGGGGAAAAAGTACACATAACCAAAGGAACAAGTCCCTAGCGGAAATATTTTATTTTTTTAAAATTTAAGAACAAACAATTCACGCAAACAACTCAAAGGAAGTTTGGGACTAAACACCGAAGCTCAATTTTGCTTTTTAGCTCATGAGTCCAAAGGAAACCTAAATCTATATTAAATTGGTTAACCTCTAAAAAGCACCAAGTAGCTTGATTTGTGATTTTTTTTTAATTTTAAACAAATAGAAATCCATTGCAAAACAACTCTAGTACAAGGTAGCTAAGCCAAAGGGTGGATAAAGCCACAAAGAGAACAAAAAACAAAAAACAAACAAAGACAACCCTAAAAAAACGGACAAGGGGGCCCTATTTGTGCCAAATAACTAATTTGGGTTTTTTTCAAAACATAGGCATGCCTTGTTTACTTCATAATTTAAAACTTTGCATGATTTATTGGGGATAGATGCTAATTTTCCTACTATGTGTGTGAAGCTTTATTTTACAACATTCTAACAAATATTGCAAAAGTTAAAAGGTTTTTTTCTTCAATGTCAAAATGGGTAGCAAAAAATATACTCTAAAAAAGATTATTTAACTTTTGAATTGTATATAATGATACCTACTCAATAACATTTGAATCCTTAAATTCCAAGTGAAGTTAGAAAAATCATACAAAGTCATCTTTTGCATTCAAATAAAAAAAGGATACCAATTGTTTACTAGAACATTCTCACTACTTTGATTAACAATTCTTAGTTTCTTGTCAAAGTTGTTAGTAATTCAATTTTTTCTTTCATTCATATTACAATCCACTTTATAAAAGTTTTAAACATGAATATAAAAGATTTTTTGGTTAAATCTTTTTACATATATTTTCAAACTTCAACCCACTTTCCAACATACTGACTAAAATGTACAAGTTTCATGACATTTGTGTTTTCTTTTTAAATGTTAAAGGCCCGGCAAAACTTCACCTTTTGGAAGCTAGGGCTAAAAAAGATTGTATGGAAACTAGGTATCAAAGCTTAGGCAAATTGAAACTGCAATCAATAAGAATTTTACTCTAAAATTTTTCTTAAATTTATTTGAATGAGTTGACCTAAGGATTCTATGCTTAGATTCTTTATAAAATAAATATAGATGAAGATTATGGCCTTGCTTTGGAGATGAATATTTTGAAGTAGTTTTAGGCTTTCAAAAATGAAAGAACTTTAGGGATTATCACCTCCTCAATCTAGTCAAAGGATCATCTTAGACAAAGCAAAAGTAGCTCATGAGATTCACAAGCAACTTAAACTTCTTCCATAAAGTCCAAAAGGTGCATTCTAAAAAAGATTAAAAAAAAATTGAGAAAGAATTTGGTTGAAAATTGAACCACATTGGCACAAATTGAGTTTGATAATAGAAAACTTATAAAAAAACAAGTAGTGGATTTTACTTGCTTTTGTTTGGGAATAGCTATTTTGAATTTTATAATGAGATTTTTCATTCCTTTCCAAACTAATTTGTTTTAGAATTTACAAAACAAAGTCTCTAAAATGTATTCTTTAAATGGTAGAGATTATAAGTAGTTGTATACAATATACATTGTATCACCCCCATTCTACAAAATTCATTTTATTTTTTCATTTGTTCTAAATCAATTGTCAATGGCTAGTTTGGCCTTGATATGACAAAGATAGAGAGAAATCTATATATGAATAAAGAATTTGGGGTCATGTAGTAGATTATATCTAAAATATGGATTCAAAATCTACACTTTCAATCACTGGAGTTCTTGCAATGCGCATTTTTGTTTTGGGAATACAAGTTGTGAATCTTTGACACCTATTGGAAACTTACACATGTACTCCTTAGTTCCACCAATATCATGACATAGCAAATACTTACACCTTAGTTTTATTTTATTTTTGAATTTTTGGATTGACCACAACAAACCTTTCAATTATCTAATAACACAAAGCCATGTCTAGAATCATGAAAGACATAATTTCACTTTGAACAAACAATTATGAAGTCTCAAAGAAGTCTTGCATTTGAAGCACTACACCTCTAAGGCATAGTTATGTTCAACGAGCCAAAGTAGTGCTGATTTAATAACTAGACCAAATTCCACTTATACTTTGTCCAACAAAAACTATATCAAATAGACATCTTACTTTGGAAAGTTTGGGAATAATATTCAACCTTGAGATTATATGCTCTTATATGTCTTGTACAATGCACATATTAATCATATAATTCCAGATGTATCATTTCATAATTTATTTGAAGAGAAATTATCTACACTTGAAAGGGTCTTGTGTATCTTGAATTTAGGTTCTTGTCATGAATTAGCACTCATTGCATTTTTTGCATTTTATCCAATCTGTTATGAATTTGTCATTTGATATACAAAGAATTTTATTACCTCAAAAAATTTGAAGTCCCTCTCAAGGCCCCTCTCCATGGAACAATCTCCAAGTTGAGATCTCTATCCAAGTAAAAAACATATTGATGCATAAAAGAATCATCTAAAAAGTGGCAATCATACTACTAAAATCACAATGCCTTCCGTAATATCACATTTTTACACTATGTGATATTATAAAGTTCCAACGGCCATTTCACCACTATAATATTACACAATGTAAAAATGTGATATTACAGAGGTAAAGTGATATTGTGGAGGTTTCATATTTCTTGGCTTCACACTTCATTTTACTTCCACAATTCTATGATTTTCTTTTCTTACTACAAAATGATTTGAAGATTTGTTAGATTGAAGTAATTTTGGATTCTACAACAAAGTATTTACAAAGTCTTTGTAATTTGACAAATTTGCATTTCAATTCTTCAATTTTGGTCACCATTGTTTGTAAGTGAAAAAATTTATCAAGTGGTGGTGTCCTTGCAATGTTTTCATGTTTGCAAAGATTTTTTTTTTTTAAATTGTGATATAAATCTTTTCTTTAATTACTTTCTATTGCATAGTATTTGTATTTCCAAAAAATATTGTATGAAAATGTCAATACTTTCATTTAAAGATTATACATACTTTATTAATCTACATTCTATCACACGAGAAATTGATGAAAGTAATATAGTTAATTCATAGCAAAGCAAGCGCCAACCGCTAGTGGCAATAATAAAAAAAAGGCTATAAAGAGGTTGAAGAAGAATATGTGAACTTCAAGCATGTGTTTGGATTTTGGTACTACAAAAGTTGCAACAATATAAGAAATGAGGAATACGCTAGCCCTCCAAAACTCTAAAGTTCACAAAAATATGTAAAATATGTAAATATGTAAATATGTAAAGATATGTATACCCTAGCTCAAAATTTTACATCAAAGCCTACAATTTGGTTTAGCAATCTTGGAGTTGATACTTCATTGTTTTGTTTATGTTTACAATTTATAACTTAATTAACTGATATTGTGGCACTCAAATATTTTTTTGACTCCAATAAATTTGATCTTTATTACTTTTTAGGCATAGCTATATAGTCTACAACAAGAACTAGGCAAGTGAAATCTTTACTCTTAGCCTCAATGGTATAGGGATGTTAGTATGTAAGTCTATAAGCCTTCATTTTTGGAAGTCCATTTTGAGTTTGCAAATCTATTGGAGACCTATGACCGTGGAATTAGATGAAAGGATTTACAATTTAAATGAACAACAAAAAATGCCGCTATGTGATTTTGTACCAAAAAATTGAACCATAGACTAAACCATAACCCTTTTAGGTAAAGATCCAATAAATTAAAAGGATGAAAAGGATCCATCTATTTTATTTTATTTTTGTAAGTGTGCTTCAAAATTTTTAAAAATAACTTGAATATGAAATATTTAAAATAAACATAGTAGTCATTTATTATACACCAAATACATGTGTTCATCTCAAATGACCTAAATGAAATTTTTTCTAGTTGATGCCCTTCTAAAGTTTTGGAACAATCTTTTTTTAAATTTTATTTGTTTTTTAAATAAAAAATATTTCTAAAAAATACAATATATAATTAATTCAATGATAGTAATTTTGTTGAATTACAAGTTAAATTTGTCCTTTTAGAATTTCATAAAGCTCAATGGTGGAGTGTGATTCAAGGCTCATCATTTATTGTTTAATTTTGGTATAGGATGAAGTTTTAAGGCATTGAATAGAGTTGTTGCCACATCATGTATAAGCAGATTCAATTTGAGGAATAAAACAACAGCAATCAAATATCAAATCATGGAAAAAAATTTAAATATTGTTTGACTCAAATGCACTAAGTTCAAAATAAAACATATTTTGGGATCATTGTAAGATCTACAAGGTGATAGAGAAATTGAAGATGAATTAGATGAAGTACTAGCATAGGCTAATGCTAAATCTTCAGCATAAATAGGGAGCTTGCGAGGACTAAGAGAGAGACTTCTAAGAAATTTAGGGTGTTGATAAAAAGGTAAGGTCTACCTTGGTGATGGAGACATTCAACTATAAACAATAAACCATATATTAGAAAATATAGTAACAAATTAAAATACAAAGTATAGGAAAATAATAATTGAAGTTGTTGAATAGGAAAAATACAAGTAGAACTTACTCACATAAGTCAAGTAATGTGACATCTTCAATTGAAGAGTCATCATCAATCTCCATACCATCATATGTTGTAGTAGAATCAAAAGATAAAAAAACATGAAAAAAAAAGTAAAAAATGGCCTTAGAAAAACAATCATAGTACATACTCTCATCATCAAACAAGGAATATGGAGAGTATAAAATGAAATATGAAGGGTATAAATAGAATAAGAGAGTGGCATTGGCCATGAAAAGAAAATAGTTTCATTGAATGCAAAGACTCCCTATTGTAATGGTGGAGACTAGGTTTCAAACCCCAATGGTGGTAAATAACAAATAACAAATAGCCAAATGTAAGTAGTTAATGATAGTCCACTCATCCTTAATCTTCAACTTATAGTTCTTGAAGAATCTTGCCACTTCTCTCTCTTATTCTCTCTTCACTGTTAAATTGTCAAAATAAAATAAAAGGAATGTTTCATCATCATAGAAATAGGTAAGAAAGAATGCCATCATTACGTGCAAAAAACTTGGAATATTGGCATTCCAATGAGGAATTTGAGATGGCGGATTTAAAACCCTTGAAATTCGAAGACGATCTGGATAATCCACAATGATGAGGTCTACAACAGGTCTCTTTTATATTTTGCCATTAAAAAAAACATTTGCCTTCACCAACCTATAGAGACAAATTTATAGAATATTAGTTTGTGATTGAAGATATTAAAGTTACAAAACATTATGAATTAGAAGAGATGAATTTTGTAAAACATGTAAAATTTTATAACAATGAAATATGAAATAAAAAGAAAACCAATAAAAAGAATGAATTTACCTTTGATAAAAAAAGTCACGATGTTGTCATATGGCACGCCAAATGTGCCATTCTTCTTCTCTTCAAAAACTCTAACAAAATAATCATTCAAGATCAAATTCAAAGATGTATGAGAGGAAAACAAAGGAACCAAAATACTCATTATACCTTTGAACTTGAGAGGTATCTTAAAGATTGAAGAGGGTGTTGGCACTAAACCACAGGAGTAAAAACTATCTTTTGTGACTTGGAGGGAGGTGTGCCTCGAAGAAGGTCCAATAACAACAAGGTTCTTGAGACTATCTTGAACTAACACATCTTCATCGAAATCATAAAATTGGACCACTTCTTTCTTTGATTTATGTTTAAACTTTTCTGTCTTCTTAATTGCATTTTTATCCACTATTGTAACTACGATTGTATTTTTGAAGGTGGGTTCTATGAAATCTCGAAGGGCAATGTCATATGTGAGAGGTCTTTTGAGAGGACAGTTCAAATACCATTCACACTTTTCTCAATGCAAGGGATCTAAAGATTTCATGATCCCCTCAGTGAAATGCACTTTTCACTTTTTTTATTCAAGTAATTTGCAAAGAAAGTCGAAGATTTGGAAATGACTTTAGCAAAGAAAAGGACATACTTGAAGTACCTGTAAAACACCCTTTGCATAGTTCGTTTAAAGTTGTGTTATTTGTCAACCTTATGGTTTTTGTGAATCCCTTTATCTACAACAAATTCACAAAAGAATGCAGTATCCTACAACAATATGCGCATTGTCTCCACGTAATCAAGGATAGTAGGCAATTTCATTTGAAATAGAATTAATAAATACGTCTAGATTAGCCACTATAGCATCAAAAAGCTTTTCTGTCTCAATAGCCAACTGCCACATACAAAAATTGAATTAAAAGAATGTTATAATTGAATAAAAAAGTTTAAATGAAGAATATTAAAAAATAAAAAAATAAATAGAAGTTCTCACTTAAGACCATCATGTAGCTTTATGAAATCACTTGGAAAAGTCAATGTCATTGAATTTTGACTTGGGAAATTTAAGAGCCTCATGTAGAGTAAAAGACTTATTCCACCTCTCTAGCCGATTGATCTTTATGAAAGTGTTCATTGATGAAGTTGCCAATATCAAAAGATTTTCTTGAATCATTTTTGAATTTTCATTATGATTTTCATAGTGGAGCTTTACTTGCTCTAAGAAAGCCATCGTAGGTTTAGGATGCGCAATGGGTAGTTGCTTCTTCAATTTAGAATGAGAATTGAAGCTATCTTGGTCTTGTCAACAACTTCAAAGATTCATTTATCAACTACACTTGGAGTTCAATCTGCTGAACTAAGATATTTCTTATAAAATTTTCTTTACATAGCAACAACAATGTCCTTCAACTATTGTTGTATGAAGTAAATAATGTATAAGAACGAGAAAAAGGGTATATGATGACAAATGTTATGCACAAAAGAACAACATAATATTAATTCAAATGAACAAGAAGAATATAAGGAAGACATGAAAATTTAAAAAATATTAAATAGATAATAAAAAATTTAGAAATATACTTGATATAAGGTTCCATTTAGAGCCTCAATAGTAAGAGTGAATCATGCTTTTTTATTCGATTTTTTCTTTATTTCAGCTGCAATAAGATCCTCTTTAGAAATAATTTTTTTGAGATAAGCTTGTGAACAAGATTAACGGAAACATGAGATTTTTGTTTTTTCCTAGAAAAAAAAAAGATTTATTGTGTTAAAATATGTGAAGTGAATACAAACTAAAGAAAGTATAGAATAATAATAATTTCAATGGTTCAAACTAAACAAACTTTAGAGACTAAAAAGTGAAATGAAAAAAATTTGATAAAAAAAGAGAAAAGATTACCAATTCATTTTATGTAATGTTGTCAACATAGTTGCAATATCTCCCTTGACCTCCAAAATAATACTTTCAATAGCATAATGCCACATGAAGTCATTTGCATGATTACGATTGATAATAGGCAACCATGCTTGCAAACAATGGTTGCTAATTCACACCATAAACATCTTGCCAAAGAAGACTTTGAGACCTTTATCATTCTCTAATTTTTTTTCAAATGCAAAGTTTGTCTACACCCAGTTGGTACTTCACGATTGAATAATATCATCCATGACATCTATTGTCTTCTCCTCATCGTTCTCTAAAGCCGCATAAAAAATTCATTTCCTTTTATGTAACCACAAGTGACAAAATGTGCAACTAGATTCATGACATCATTCTTCAAGAAAGACTTTACAATTGGCAAAGAAATCACATAATGTAAAGGAATATTGATTTTAGATTTAGCGCTTAGTTGAAACCTCAATTGCTTAAGGAGAAAAGAAGTGTTTATAGTCTCCTTCAAAAAGCCATGCAATTGTAACTCTAGCTAATCTTCAATAAGAGGCTGATCAAAATTTAATCTAATTTCTAACATATAGTGGATGAAAATTTGGATCCTCAAAAGTGTGGCTGTTAACAACTAGGGTGTAAGAAGGTCAAAAATTTCAACACTTAATGAAATCCATAACACATAGTAGAAACAAATTTGAATTCCTAAAAGCACAACTATTAACGGTTGGGATCTAAGAAGGTCAAAAAATATAGCATTTGATCAAATCTCTAGTGTATAGAGGAAGGAAATTTGAATCCCCAAAAGTATGTCCATTAACAACTAGGGTCTAAAATGGGTAAAAGAAATTGCATCGTTTGATTGAATTATAGCATATGCTGCCCTGAATTGGAACCCTAAAAAACATGGCTGTTAACGGTTGGAGTCCAGGAAGGCAAAAAAATGGAGCCACATACCTAGATTTGCTTCACTCCGTGCATTTCTTCTATCCTCGTTTGCTCCTTGTCCATCTTGCCACTCAAACTCCGCTATAGCTTCTCCCTCCTCCATAGTGGTAGCTTCTTCTTCTTCTTCTTCTTCTTCTTCTTCTTCTTCCTCCTTAGTAATTGCATAATTAATAGTTTTTATTTAGAAATTCATCCCTAATTTAGAAAACAATGCATTACTCGCTAAGAGCCTCACCCTTTTTATGAAAAGAATGTTTGATCCATTCTTCTCATAATAATTTCCGTATTGACTAAAATTACCCTATATTTCCAAGCACTTATACCATGGATTTTTATTTTCTAAAAATTCAAGTGGTATTTCTAGGTTATAAGTACCTAATTATTTCAATCTCTTTTTTATTCTTGGAGTTGTGCCATTTATTTGACACATGTACTTGTTTTAGAAAACCCCATCTTTGAGGATTTGATTTATGCCTATGGCCCATTGTCACATGATAGGACCTATTATGGTATAAACTTAATCAAGATAATCTAGGCCTGTGTGGTACATAGTCCCACCCACCCACCCACTAAGGGTGAGGCCTTGATTAGGAGTTATGCCAAGTCTAGTTTAGGCGGTTATTTCAAAATAACACCATTATGACCCTTTTTGGCTCCTTCCCTCCAATAATGTGCATATGAAATGGCCTCCTATTTCACATGACTTCATCTTTTCACCTTCACATTGTTACTGTGGCGTTTCACTCTGGTTGCATTTGTGGAGTTTGTTAGTGCTTGACTCTTGGGCTTCTATCACACCACGGGAATGGCAAAGGTCTCTTACATGTGGTGAATTTGTAGATTGATCAAGATTTTGCTTTGCTTGCCTACTACTTCCTTACTATTTTTTTGTATGGTGTTCATGGATTTGGAACATAGATAGCAATTGGCTACAACTAAAGACACCTATTACATCCCCTCTGACTTAACATTGGTTTGTTTTGTGTATTGGGACGGGTACAGATGAGGCTAAGCCTTCAAATCCACTTTCTCCAGCATGGATTTGGTGCAAAAGTTTATTGTCAAGCTCATGGATTTGTCCTCTTTGAACTCCTTTTCTTGTACCTCAAACTTGTGAATAGACATGGATGGGCATTAGCAGTTGTGATTTTCACTGGATTCTTTGTGATCCAACATATTTTTAGTTAAAGTATCTATTTTTGATACTATTTCTGCTCTAAGCTAGTAAACATTTGGTGATGAGAGTGTGATGTGATGACCAATGAGCAATAAGTTAGGTATTAACAAAGGTGAAGCCCAGTTTGGGGGTGTTTCAGTTTAGTCCCTTCTTCTTGGGCAATTGTAATATTTTAGTTTCTAAAATTGCTTTACAATTTGCTACGTGAGAATTTTGCTAGGAATTTTATGGTTTAGGTCACTTTTATTCATTTCCTTGTATAGTTATTTTCACTAGTTTTGGACACTATATTTTCACAAATTAATTCTTAAAGAGTCCAAGTTTAAAAAAAAAAATTTAGCCTTTTTATTCATGCTCTTTACTAATTTTTATTTAAGCTTTAGAAAAGAAATTTCTCTATAAGCTCTGTCTTACACGAGAATTTTACCTACAATATCCTTTCTATGGCATATATATTTTTATGTTTTCATATGGCAGGACTCTTTGGTCCATAATCATAGAATTAACATGGCAAATCAAGTAAGATGGGTCATTAACCACCCACCCACCCACTATGGGTGAGTCTTTGATCTTTATTGCCTACTTTAGCCACCACTTTGGCTGGGAGTTATTCCAACTTCCAAATTATTTAATTCCTTAGAGTACTTTCCCTCTATTTTGGTTAAGTATGAAATACACTTCCAGTGTCCATTTGCCTCACTTCCTGTGACTTTGGTTGTGGCATTTCTACTTTGGAGTGGTTTACCTCATTTGTGCTTGTCTTTTGAGCTTCTACCTTGTGGAAGGAATGGCAAAGGTCACCTAGCTTGTGGCAACTTTGTAGATTGTATTTGGATTTTATTGTGACTTTGATGCTTCTTAGTATGTGACCTTTTCTACTAGTTCCTAATTTTGTTTATATTGGATTTGTGACATAGATAGCAATTGGCTAAGTGCTGAAGACACCTCGTGCATCCTCACTGACTTCACATTTGTTTGTGTTGTGTTTGGGATGGGCACAGGTAAGGCACAACCTTCAAATCCAAATTTTACAACATGAGATTGGTGCAAGTTTTTACTACCAAGAACATGGACTTATTTTGATGGGATTTTTTATCCTACACTTTTTTGAATAGACATGGATGGGTTGTAAAGTACTTTTGGGTATTGCAGGACTTATGTTTACTCAATACTTTGATTTAGAAATCTCAATGCATGGCATTTTGAGATACTCATACTTGGGAAATATTTTAGGATGTATTTGTAAGGCAAACTGTGTATGTTTTGACAAAGGTGAAGCCTTGTTCAGGGGTGTTTCAGTCTTAGTCTCTTCTTTTTCTATTTGTTATTGCAACGGCATCTTTAAAGACAATACAAGGTTTAGGTTGAAACTGGTGCTAAAAAAAAGAAGAGATTAATAAATATAAATTAAAGAAATCTTTTGAATAACTTCTTTAATTTTTATTTGAGGCCAAATTTTTTTATACCTATAGATTATATGTGTTTAATTCACTCCAATTTTTTTCAGAATTTATGGCAATTTTACAAAAATTGACAAAAACTACTAAAAACAAAAGTGCTAGATTTTGCCTTAAAATCTTCAAAAACAGAACATTTCAAGCTAAATTCTAAGATGCTAAATTAGTTTTAGGCCATAAAAGACTCAATATGTATCGTTTTTTACATGCTATACACCATTGGAATCATACTTTCTACGCGCACAATTTGATGTAAAGTTGCAAACTTTGCCTTTAAGATAAAATTTCACATACATTCAAAGGTTAAATCACTTGGGATAATTAGTTCTTTACCATTATGTTTGTACTTCCTAGCCCTTGCTCCAACTTCACTGTTGGTGGTGCTTATTGTTATTGTTACTGATCTTCTTCTTTGTATACTTCTTCCTCCTCTTTGTCAATATATTGATCTCAATCACTACAACAAGAGGCAATATCTAGTTGAGCTTTGCAACGAATGGATTCAACTTCTACAATATCCTCCCCAATTGGTTCACATGAAGCAATATTTTCATACATCAAATTCTTCTTAGTACCAAACAAATCAACTATAGTGATTTGAGGCAATTGTCTAATCTTTCTAGCCCTTAACAATTGCCTTCTATTTGAATAATAAAAGCTATTTTTTTCTCTTATTTTTCCTACTGCCAACTAGAGTGTTCAATGCTAATAATGGAGAAAACAAATTTTCTTGCATTTGTAATAATCAACTATCAGGGCATTATGATATCCTCCATACTACATCACCCACTTTTTTAAACATGCATTTCTACATACTTCATTTTACTCTGTAGCCTTATATATTCTATGAGACTTCAACAAATCCTCTTCAAAAAATTGCAATTCAATTTTATTAGTAAGTAATAGTTTATTTTCTTTGTTATTTATATTATCATGAAGACAAAATCCTCAAGCTATCTACAAATATACAATTATAATTGCAAGCATGTCATGGATTATCATGAAATATAATGCATTATGACCCATCATCTCTTGTCAGTGTCAATTCTAACATTTTTCACATATTTTGATATAGATGCATATGTCCTAAGTATTATAATTAATTAATTATTTATGATTTACTAATTAATGTCATTCAGTATGCCGCCTTACCCACCTCCATTTTAGACATTTTTAATATATCTTCTTCTATATCAAATCTTGATATATTATGTAATAACAAGCATTGAGATCATCAATACAATTTCAAATTTTATTGTTTCCATAATAAATTTCATTTCATTTCAAACATCCCTATAAGTTTTGAATTCTTCTTTATATTCACACCCCTTGCACTTGCAAAGATCATTGCTTGCTTTTTTTTTGCTTTCTAGTGCTACTACTTGTCCGCAACTTTCTTTAACACTTCACTATGGCTACTCTTGTTGCTAGAAGTCATGAGGTCCCATTTATCTTACCATTAGGTAGTCAAGGTTCTGTACATGTGCTAACCAATCTACTTCATGTCCATTTTGAATTCTCCCCTTTTTTTATTGTCATAGAGGAAGAAGTACAAGGTGGTAGCAGCATTGTTAAGGAATCTATCTTGTAATTAAGATGTAATGATCAAGAAGAATTCTACTGGCTTCTTTTTGTAGCTTGCTATAGAATTTACAGTCTCTCACCCATGTTAATGCCAACTTCAATTGAATTATTAATGTCCGTTTATAATAATTCCAATATTGGACATCTACTATTACACTCGGGGGGATCATTTAGTGTATCTATAAGAACCATGTGAGTTCAAGTGATTGGACCCCTATATACTTTTTAATAAACTACAATTTCAATTTATAGCTTTGAACTTTGTTTAATATTGATTAAAAGTTTAGGATGCCGAAAATTCTCTACTCAAATAACATATGAAATAATTTCTAGGATAGGTTGAAAAATGAACTAAAATGGCATATTTTTCAACTTAAATATTTATAGAAAACATATTTAGATAACCATTGCATCATTATTCAAGGAAAATGAACTTTGAATAAAGAATTATTTTAAGCAATTTTTTGTTCACTTTTTAGACAATTTTTCTAAAATAAAATAGGGATATGAAAATTATTTTCAGCTTTACAGTGTATTTTTTTATTTAAAAAATTTGTAACTAATTATAATTAACAAACAAAAATACCAATAATTCACAACATAAACTTTCAAAGTAAAAGAATCTCCTCATATATATTTTTTATTTAAATTTTAAAATATAAAATAAAGGATCTGTCGTACGTGTGATCTAGGCGTAAGTATCTTTACCACACCAAATGTAGTAAAATAACACAAGTTATTGTTCTAGGGAATTCTAGTATGTTGTTTCAAGCCTAGGTATCCGGATTTACTTAGTTCCAAGAGCTATTCACCCAAACATCAATCCGTCCTTACTTTTCACCTTTCTTTCTGGATCCTAGCACTATCCGGAATACAATCCAGATCCGTCTTATTCTGGAATCCGGAATTAACTCCACTTTGTATTGATTTTCTATGCCTCTGTTTTACCTTCAAAGGGGCTATTGTTGGTCTTTAGAGGGATAGGGACTTCACTACTCGTAATCCTCACACTCTCCACTCTCTCCAAAGACAACATACAAAACAACACCAAGAATTCAAGGGGGGTAGCTCCCTCACAGCTTTCTGGATTACGTAGCAAGTCACACAAGGTTGCGTTAGGTCCCTTATTACTACAACGACGGATCTAAATACACCCGGAACTCAACGGAATTCCGGAACTCAATTTCTAGACTTGCTCATGTGTTTGGCAGACCTTCCGATGGGTGGAAATATTCCTCTGACGGTCGCTTATCTCTACATAGAATCCTCCATGGACTTCCAGACTCGCATTCTACACCCCTCCCGAGCCTCTACTAGATCATCGTTCCAACAAATTAAAGGCACCGTGTATAAGTCCTCATTCACAAGCCTAAATCCCTTTACCAACTATTCTCTTCAGCTAAGATTCGGGTTGCTATAGATCCGGATTACCCCTTATTCATTCCCTTTCACACTCCAACATTCAGATGAACAAATGAAAAAACACCATATGAGAATGATACTTAGGACGGAAGCCTAGTTGTTCAAATTAAAGTCGGAATGTAAATACAATGGAATCAACTTAAATGACAAGAGCTGGAGCGGAACAAGCTAAGGTACAATGAGAGGGCAACAAACCTACCCAACCATTAAAAACACACAAAAGGCTTAACAGCCACCAATAAAACCAGTCAACGGCTCAATCAACCGTTTCGGATTAAATGGAAAGTCATTGGCCAGTTATCCCTCGAAAATCAAAATTCGGATCCATGCTTGATTGCTTGGGAACCTGTTCGGGAAAACTTCCTATCTTAAAACTACCCACCTATCCTTCCGTGCCTTCTTTGAACTACTTCCGTTTTTTTCCATTGGTATTGATAGTTGCCGGGAAGAGAACTTCGTGGGCGGAGTTGCCTTGGTTGCCGACCAAGTCTTGATCGCAGGAGTGGATCGAGTAGTTTTGGCCGATCTGGATTCTTCCTCTTCCTCGTCAGTTTCCGTCTCATCACTTTGGGTGGTCTCCCCCTTGGACTCCTTGATCTCCTTGATCTCCACATCATCATCACCCGGTGAGTAGTCAGCAAAGTTTACCACCGTATCGTTCTTCTGTGGTGTCGGGGTTGCAGCTTCCTAGACCATGTGGAGGAAACTTTCCGAAAAGACTGCGCCAGATTTGTAATGGCTTCCATCCGGGAAGCTAGATTAGAGCGAACCAGAATGGGTGGCGTCTTAAAAGTCCCCACCGGGCTCTAATATCCTAACGGATCAAAGGTCTTTGTCTTGGTCGATCTGGACTTCAGAATTGAGATCTTACCTAATCTGGATGGAGTTTTCTCTTTCTCTTCCAGGATCGGTGTCTAGCTCTCGGAAGGGTTCCCCGATTGATCTTTGTGCGGCGAAGATGAAGAAACAGAAGCTGGCTGGGCAAGACCTGACAATGTCGATATTTATTCTTACAGACCCAGATTCTATAGAACTGGAAACATAGTGGCAGGTACCTCCAAAAATGAGGATAGGTCCAACGCCCGATCATGCTCAATATTCAACGAAAGCGCATGTAGCTCCCTCAAAATTGCCTCCATCCTTGCTTCAAAGTTCACCAAAATCTTGAATACTAACCTTGGATCCGGTGATGTGACCATCCACAATCAATTTGGCGTTGAAGAACTCGACCTTCAATATGGTATCTGCCGCAAATAGAACTGTATCCTTCAGATTCCAGACGATCCGGAGAGTATCCGACTCTCGATGTTGTGCCGTATTCAACTCCTTCTCCATCGAAGTCAACTACGCATGGAGGTCATCATGATCCTTTTCTAGACTCTGGATGCATCCATCCTTCTCCTGCAGAACTTTCGGTCCGGGTCATTGTTTGATCTCCTCCATGATCAACTCTGGTTCTACGCCTCCCAGCGCATCGCATATTTTGAGGATGGTGGCCGCCATCCCATCATACGTCCCCTTGGTGTGATGCAGTCATTGAATCATGTTCTCAAATGCATCCTACTCGCCTTTGTTGTGTTGGAATTTGGCTGGGCTCCACTCCTTCCAATAATGGCAGCTTTCCACGCAAAGCCAAATCCGTCAACTTCCTCCGATACTTGGTAGGCTCCTCCTCCACTTCCAAAACCTCTTTTTCTGGATCCGACTGCAAATGTTTGGATTTGTATTCTGTCATGAACTCGTACTTCAGAACTGCGACTCTGGTCTGGTATGCCACCATCTCCGGATCACTCAGCACCTCATTGTGATGATAGAGGTGGAAGAGGTAGGGGCTAATTGGATTAGATTTACTACGCAAGACGGTATCTACTAACTTAGCTACCACTACCCCAATTATCTATCCCTAATTAACCGGCCTATCTTCTAGCGTTCCAAAAAGGATGTTGGCTATAATGATTGTAACTTGGGTAGGCTTTTCTAGATACAAGATCGGAATAAGGAACTTTAGTACCCGCCTCTGCCTAACATCCTTGCAATCGTTGATGGCATACTTTTCCTTTGGGTGAGCCGGACCTCTACACTTTTCGAGGACATACTTATCCACTCGAGACGCAAAACCATATCATATCTTGGCAAACCCATAAACTTCCGCCCACATGTTCGTAGTCCAAGTTATGAATTGCCCCCTTACAGTCCTCTCGTATTGATTCGGAACCCCATCCGTGAATTCCTGAACCATTACGTCACTCTTGAGATTCCATGGCCTTTGTATGAAACCTAGTCAATCCATTCGATCCAGATCCTCGTCCACGAATTTCTGGTCATCCGGATTAGATGGAATGGCT
Organism: Climacium dendroides; assembly: GCA_950106755.1. Taxonomy (NCBI): domain Eukaryota; kingdom Viridiplantae; phylum Streptophyta; class Bryopsida; order Hypnales; family Climaciaceae; genus Climacium; species Climacium dendroides. The sequence continues at coordinate 39,593,029 of OX467082.1, read as the reverse complement.
AGAGTGATCATCCGGGCCGTAACCGTAGATTTCTGTAACCAAGTAGCCATAGCTAATTCGGTACAATCGACACCGACCTCACTTTTCTCTTCCTAACCCAAATCCTATCTCACCACTCTTTCTCTTAGCTAACCACGCGTGGAAAACATGCAAACAAGAAAAAAGGAAAAAACGATTTTGGCGGTGGGCTTAAGTACCCCAAGGTTCTCCAACGTTCCCAAGGCAAACAAGTTTTCAAACCGTTCCCATAACAGTTCCCTAGCTGAAACCTAGAATTCGTAGGTTCTCAGGATCTGGTGTTTCCGGTTTCCGTCCTGAGTTTTGTCCAGTTTCGATACAGTATAGTTTCAAATATTGCTATCCTAAGTTTGGCACTTCTTTCTCTTATTTCTTCTATCCCTAGAAAAAATTTGAAAAATTCTATATTACATTACTACTTTCCTATATGAATTTTATGCACTCCACAAGGTCAAAAATCTTAACACATGTAGTTTCAAATGAACACTTGAAGTGATCTCCTTGTGCTATTACATTCAGTAAAAGTGGAGTCCCTGTCTAGTGGATGTTCCAAAAATACAATTATGTTCAATGTCAACGATGTCAAACGCAAGTCCCTAGAATCAATGATAGAATTATCTAGTGATTCTAAAGGCGAGATGCCAATTAAAATTGGTCAACCTTCCTCTTCAAATGTTGTTTTGCCATCCGCAGTAGATTCATCTATTTCTATTACCTTTTGTACTACTCGTAGTAGTTCCGCATCAATCGAAAACTCTTGTCTTCTTCTCCATCCTAATCATCGTGATTCCCTAAGTATATTACAATGCCTACACAAATTGCCTTCAATTCCTAGATCACAAAATGAACTTGTTCAAATTGATTTCAATGCCATTGAATATCAGAAAGTCTAATTCTTCTCAGTTAGATTTGATGTCAACATTCTCTTTGAGTTGCTACCATGTTGTGGATCTACATATGGGTCTAGAGGCATGGAGGGCATAGATAAATGGTATGACTGTCATGCATGGTATCGTACCATGACCTCTAACATCCATAATGATCTAAGTTTAAAGTTCAGAAAGTCACATTGTATTTGACACTTCATTTGTGAGAATACAAGATATGACTACTATACACGAGCTTCAAAAAGTAACAAAATTGAGTGGATTGGGACTATCAAACATCCTTTTAACATAGGTCAAATTCTACTGTGCTTTGTAAGTTTGTAGACAATCTCTTACTTGCCTCATTCTATGTAACTCACGAATTTATTACATACAAAGAATTGTAGATTTGTCATGTATAGCCATCCACTTGGATGTCCATTCACATCTAACTACAGATGTCTAGTATAAAGAGTCTCTTCAAGCAATCACCGGATTGATTCTTGAAGTGGCAAGAATTTCAACTACCAAAAATTTTGTCATTACCATGGTGACAAGCAAGGAGTTCCTTGACACATTCTTTATTCATATGTGATAGTGCTCAAGCCAACTTCAATGTGGTTCGCACTGTATATGTGTCGGGGGATCCATGTATTCCAATGGTGGACTATGAAAGAACTTACTTATTCCATTGGGTAACAAGCATGCACAAGCACATAGAGAAGCTAATTGCCAAAGAAATCCAAAACCAACATATCTGACTTTGTAGGCAATATAAAGATACAACATCGATGTTTGAAATGGACTAGAAATCAAAGCTTGGTGGTACTCTTCTAGAGCTGCATCAAAATCAACAATTTGTTAATTTGATGATTGACTCACATTTTGGCACATTTAATATTGTCAATGGGGTGGATTCATGAAAATGGTATGATCTTTACTCTCATGTTTTCCTATTTCTTACTCTAAACTCCAAACCATTTGAATAATGGCTTCATTTATCATTTTTGCAAAAACTAACAACAAAAGAACTAGTAGACATCCCAACATGCAACTTTACTAAAATAGTGCACAACAAATGGATGCAAGCTTCTAGCAAATGCAAATTTGATTTGTTTGTTGTCACTTGTGATGAATGGGTTTGAGCCTTTATATAGATGACAAACTATAGGGCTTATCTCTACGAAGGCCCTTCTAGAAAAGACCCTTCCAAAAAAGATTTGAAACTAAAGATAGCTATGGCATTTAGAGATGGAAAGAAAATTGTAGAAGCTCTAAGTGAGATGCTTGGAGACATTTGCACACGAATTCCATACTTGGAAGGGGAAGAGGTATTCAGGTTTAGCAAAAGAAAATTGAATCTTCCGATTAGTTCTAAAGATAATTCTCATCACTCCAATAAGGTCAATTTCTCCCATCCTTGGGTTCAAACTAGATTGTCTATTGCTAGAATGCCACTTAGGGCTAAAGTTGAGAAGTTTATCACAGTCATGTCCTATACCTGATCTATGGTGGAAACAAATTGTGATACATCAGAATGGCACATAGTGAAAATTTCACACAAGTCAAAGAAGTAGTGTCACACCATTCAAAAGTATATTAAAGACAAATGCAAACTATTGATTGTCAAGCATAGTAAATCCACTATTGCCTTCACTTATAAAGGACAAAAGTATGAATGTAAAGATACAATGATTCAAACCGAGGATTTCTAGTTTTGTGCAAACCAAATTGCAAGATGCATCATGGGACCTAATCATTCCCATGTTCTTACCTGACTCGAGATCCCTGATGTTTGGCCTATTTTTACTAGTACTAATTTTACATGTATTGAAATCATAGAGCATAAAGAAGTTGGGTCTCGCTTGTAGTCTAGTATGCCAATGTCACCTTGACATTTGTTCACCTCATCTAAGATATTTGAGCCTATGCTGTAGACTCATCTTTAGTCGGCACATGTTGAAAGAATCCCCTCTATTTAAAATGGTAAGTAAGTTTGTTAGAGTAGTAAAGCACCCATTGAATATCACCACAATCAATGGAAGAATGCAATGAATGTTACTACAAGTATTATTAATGTCAATTTCCTTCTTTATCTTGGACTTGGCACTATTATTACACTTCCATTTGGGACTAACCCTAATCAGAAGGTTTATAACACCACACTTTGCAATTTTCCATCTTATACTTATCTCCATTATGAAAGTATGAATAGGACCTCCATTGGAAAGTGTGGCATGTACATAAATTGCAAACATCTTTATTATATTTTTTGTTATTTGTGCAAACTAGATTATAAGATAGACACGTTCATCTATGCTCCTACCTTTAGTTTGGATAAAGTTCAACAAGTACTTGTTGCTTCCAGAATCATTAAGACATGCGAGTAAGCAAGTTAGTTGGCAAATGTTAGCATGATACAAAGTAGATACGTAGTACCAATATATTATCTTCAAAATCTCCAAATTCAAATAGCAAAATATCATATTTATATTCCTATATGTATTCTTTAGAATCCTTACTGCAATGGAAGAATATTTTATTGTGTATACAATGTTCCACATCCATATGATATTCTCAATGCATTTGTCTTTTTCTCATTCTTAGAATTGTCCCTAAATTATATGTACTCTTACTTGATCAGTCCACCCTTGAACAACCTCTCAAAATGTTATATAAGTTTTAAAACATACAATAGCACCAACTTCCCAATTTTTTAGATATAAAATCCATGAGCATGGGTCCCATGGTAATAGGTCATATTTTTTCTAAGTATAATAAATTTTGTTGAAAAAATCAATTTTTACTTTTTAACCAAAAAAATTTAGAAATTACATCATATTTTACATTTCTAGGCTCTAGACTCATACAATCCCTGCTCATTGCTCTCAGGCTCATGCTCACACGCTCACATGCTAGCGTCATTGTCAATAGTAAGCAATATATTACAAATCCTTGCCATAATCAATGGTCATTTTTAAACCCTAAATAATGAAAAATACAATTAGGGGCTCATTTTCTTAAGTAGGAAAGTAGGTCATGTGAACATTATATTTGTCTCATTTATCTATCCCATGACCAACATACGCGATATTCTTCATTGTTTCCAATGATATAAAAGTTAGATCTATTTGAATTGAAATTATCACTATATGTTTAATCAAATGGCACTTTTATACCTTAAACTTTGGATCATATAAGTTAAGAATATTGTAAAATTTTGAAGAACAATATTTGATATTGTTTGATATTATAGCTTTTAGAGTTACATGATAGATAAAAATGAGACAATATGAATGTACTAATGGAAGAGATATTCTTGTAAGGTTCTTTGCATCTCAAGAGCACAATTATCTTGTACAAATGATTCCACAATTCTAAATTGACTCTAAATTTGAATAAAAGTTGAGATACCTTAAAATTCCATATATTATTGTAGCAAATTGTTATCTCTTTTGTAATGCAATGAAGTATTTTATTCTAGTATGTTTACATCTAGTTTCTAGCTTGAGAGAGATACCAACCACACCAATCGGTCAATAAAAAATCTAGTCAGTAATGGCCATATTTGTTAAATTGAAATTAAATGGACATTTTGAGACTTTAGCCCTATTATTCAATCCCCCTATTTTAACAAATAAAAAATTTATGAATATATCAACCTTTATAAGATCAAAGGTTTATAAATGTATTAACATATTGAAATCTCAATTCACCAAAAAAATTTATATCAAAAACTTATCACCATCTAATTGTAAAGTCAAAGATAATATGAGATTGTAAATTGTCTCATTTTAACAAATATGGTCTTAATATAATTGAGATGACCAAAATTGTGATTTTTGTGGATTTCCAAAAAAAAATTATTCTCAAAATACAAAACCATTTATAGAAAATGACAAAAAGCTTCCTAAAGGTGGGCTTAAAGGAAATCAACAATGGAATATTATTTGACCTATGACACACCAATATCTTGTAAATCAACTAATATATTTCTTAAAACCAAGTTTTTTGATGGGCTTCTATAATTAATGAATGTAAAATTTAATTTGAACATTCTTAAAAATTTTAGATGCCCATTAGTTTTATCCATTTCTACCATTCTTGTTACCATTTAAACAATCTTGTTACATCTTATTCTTGCTATGATAAAAAGAATGTGATCAAAGAAGTATAGACTTAGGATAGTTTTATTGAATATAGAATTAGATCTAGGGCAAAATCAGATATGCTTGTGCAATCTTAACATTAAAAAATGGGCTAAAATAAGCAATTATCTTAGTGGTGATTCATTTATTATTATTTTTTTGATAATTTGAGATTCATATAAAATCCAAAAATAGGCCAAATGACTTGAATTCAAAATTATAACATAATATGGATCCATCAACAAAGATTGATAAAAAAAAGTAGATTTATTTTACGAATCTTCCATCATTAACGACTTAGAGATTGTCATCTATTTCTAATTCAATGACAAAACTAATATCCTTTTCTAAATATTTAATTACTTCAAGTACAAAAATACACTTTAATGTGAATTTATTTGGATTGCTAGTATGTGAGTATGTGAGTCTAAGAGTGCAAATTTTGGTATTCTTTTGGGATGTGCAACCTATGACCATTGGTTTAGTCTTGGTATGTTCGTGGTCTAGGTTAGAATACGAACAAAATAGTTTTAGTAAATCATTCATTACTAGTAGTCTATAAAATAATGAAGGGATAAGATAATATATATTTATACTCATAGACATTAATAAAATGCATGAAATTCAAATAAAAAATCTACATCCAATCATAAATCCAATCAAAATAATCTTATAATGATATACTAAATTCATTTGAACCATAATGTTCTACACTACAATATACACCTATGAAGAGAATTTGAGATTTATTAAATAAATTTTGTATTTGATATGATTTTTTTCACTTTTTATTAAAAATTTATGGTGATTTCAAAAACTTTGAAAATAATCTAAACTTTTCATGAGTTAATAGAAGACATGTGATTACATCTTGAAAAATAAATTTAAAATAGTTAATTTCATAAATAGTTTCAAAATGGGAACATATAGAGAGAAGGATTTCAGAACTTTGAAAAAGCTATCTTAAGCCTGTTCTATGAGAGTTAAGTAGAAAGTAGAAACACCTAATTGCAATATTTTTTTTTGTCTTCAATACTTGACACTTGAATGAATACTTTTATGACTCCAAATCACCACAATCTTTCAAAAGCAACAAATTAAAGGTGATGAGTTACATGTACCTTATTTTTTATAATTTAAAAAAAATTAAAAAGTATTAAAGTATTGAAAAATTACAAAACCATTTGGAGGGTGCATTTCTCTTGATTTTGCTAATAATCTCATCAATTTTTTTTGTCATTTGACCTTAGAGATAGTGGAACCAAAAAAAATGTCGTTTTTAGGTGTTTCTACGTTTGTAGAGGATGAGGAACGATGAGTATCCAATGCTTATACTTGGGAGTGATACCCGGAAACCCCGGGTATCATAGTGGATAAACCCCTTCATCCTCTCTCCACACCCAATGCGTCCGAGTAGCCTAAAACCCTGAAAATCGCGCGTTTGCTGTAAGGAGCATCACAGGTCTCCGAATTCTGTCGATACATCTCTTTGCATTCCCTCAAATCTATCGCTTCATTCCCATTATGCTGCAATTCTCCTCTTAATCCACAAAAGCCTCCTTGCAATTCCAACAAAATGGCCATAACTGGCCACCTGCTTCAGCTCAAGCAGCCAGGGCCATGGATTTTGAGCTCAAAGTCCTTGGATTCCGTGAGAGGCGCACAACCAAAGCAATGCAGGAGTCATTTCAAGGCGAGTTTAGTTCCAGTTTCGAGTATGCAGTTTGGAAGTGAAAGATTGCGCTATGGATTTGGTGGGAGAGACGGGTTTTGCAATTTAGGGTTTGGTGGCCGAACGGTTGCTATCGCTGCTTCTGCTTCTGGTGGAGATGAGTCAGAAGCGAGAGCGGCGGAAGTTTTGGTTGATGAGGTGGAGCAGGAGGAGGAGAATAGCAATTTTCCGGCGGAGTTCAAGGAGTTGATTGTGGATCGTGGTGATCCTCCCAATCTGTATCTGTATGCAGCTGGTGAGATTCTCCTCACTTATTAATCTCTTGCTTTTGATGTGTCTTCTCCGTTAATTGCAATGAGTGCATTTTTCTAGATTTTCCGAGATTATTTCCTTGAGTGTGTGAAAATTGTGCTCAATTACGATTATCTAGTTGTCTATACTTGTTCAGAATTTATGGGAGTTTCTTTCGTATTAATAAATTGCTCTTACAAATGTACACTCAAGTCTCTTTACTACAATCTTCTCTAGAATGGGATTTAACACTCTTGCCACGGTGTTGACTGTAGCAAACTTGTCACACTTTCAAAGTATGTCATGGTGAAAAATTGGGACCCTAGGTGGTCAGATTAAAGAGGTTTGAGTGTGTTCACAATTGGTTTTGGGGACACGAGTGGTATATAGATGACCCGACGGTCTTTAGGGTAAGGAGGTTGACATTGGAGCAAAGTCATGTTTGAAGAGTTGAAGGTCAGTGTATTTATAAAAAACAAAGATTATTGATTAAGCAGTACAGATTGCACAGTCTATGCAGGACAGTTTTCATGGTTGAGTTGCCATTCTGGCCTTGTCACAAACCCTACTTGCTGGTTATCACGTCTTTCATTTGCGGATCTTCAAAACCAGAAATCCTATAATATGCTTTGTTTCCTCGTCGGGGTACTGTATTGTACAAACTAGCCAGAATGTCCACTGTAAGGCAGCCGGTGCAGAGCTACCAACCTCGATATTTTTTTGAATGTTTGCTGGAAATGTGGGGCTGCAGGGTTTGTTGTGGTCGTCTTAATGCGCGACGTCATTCTCCAAGAATTTGTTCGTTGGGGAATCAACCTCGCCCGAATTGCATTGTACATCGCGCAGGGCATAACGGTAAGTGTTTCCTCATAGTCACACATTTCTTGCCACTATTGTCAACAATTTGCACCATCGTTTGTTGTATAACATTATCTGTTCTAGTCAGGGTGATCTTAGTTTTTGACACTTGCTTAGCTTCCCACACCCTAAAGTTTCTTCCACCGACCAATTAGCGCGAACTTAGCTAATTGGAATCAGTTACTAAATGCCCGCACTGCCCAAGTTGTGTGAATTAGCAAATTGGTACAACTCCTGTGATGCTCCTTACAACTCCTATCATTGATTAACTCTCCGATTTGGGGGAAGTAAAGTAACCATACCAATACTAATGGTGTGCCGTGTCAAATCCGTCTGCACTAATTAGGTAGGAGTAATTGACTAACTTGAAAGCTGAACTTTGTATCTCTTATCTGGAAAATGCGAACACTCATGAGGTTGATTAACTTCCAACTAGCGAGTGGACCTTGACACTGCAATTAGGCTACTTAATTTCCAACTTGCTACACCGATTTGTCCTAATAGTGCTTGTCACACTAATCCACCAAAGTCACAAAGTCACAGTATTTCGAATTAGCCCAGGATGAAACATTACTGTATACTACCGATGTCCACTGAAATTAGTGGTATACCCCTCACTATTCGAACAAATCAGTGGAGTGGACCTTAACACTATAATTTGCTCATTGGCTCTACTTGGTTGGTGCGGGTAGGGCCTTACAAATGCAGCTACGCATAGTTGCTAATCACTTCAATAAATGCCCTTGCTTCCGGATTCGAGCTGCAGTGATTCTCAAAACACTCTTAGGATGCGTGCAGGCCAAAAGAATCGTCCCAACAATTACACAGGAAAAGGCAGATTTTGCAGAGAATCTAACTGAGAATTTGGATCCCAATTGCAGCTGGGAGTCAGTAAACTGATGGACGTGGGAGCAGAGCCCATCGCGTTGTTGACGGAACTAGCCACCTGGGCAACAACGATAGTCGGCAATGTGTACACTCTAATCGTTGACGCCCCTGCCGGAACTCTCGCCACCACCCTGTTCCTCTCTTTAGCAGTTCTCAGCATTGGAGATGCAGCGACGAGTAAGGTGATGGGATCGCGGTCCCAATTGGTGGGCATTGCAGTAGTAATTGGTTTGGCTGGGATTTTGGAGGCTATCCCCGTGGACTTCATGTTATTTGCCTTGGTCGCCCTCACAGCTTACGCAAACTTCATCCAGAAGGCCGACCTTGTGACAGTCTTCATGCCTGCGACCGTGACTTTCGTTGCAATCGCTTCCCCTCTTGTACGAGCTGCTGCGTTTGGACTGTTTCTTGCCATATCAATTTACGCCAACTGGAAATCTGCACGACAACCTGAGCAGACGCCGTCAGAGGAGGTGGCATCTAAGAGGCTGTCACCTGTGTTCTTGGCAATTGCCGCTTCGATTTGTATCAGTTTGTCTGCAAGATTCTTATCACTTCGTGCAGTGAAGTGGCTCTTGTTAAGGAGTGCCTAGAGAGCAAGGAGACGGGAATGTGCATTATAGGAACTGTAGTGGACAGAAAAATTGCAAAGATTAGACTCTTTATAATAATCAATTTTATAGTTGAAATTCAACACCTTGCGCATCTTTTACTGGCTATGACCCTCAATCATGACATATGACACTTGTTTGGTTGCTGCACTGTACTGTACTTGGTAGTATGTAAAGGATGCAAGACGACCTTTTGATTGTGCCAATTTCTGTCTCATGTCTGCGATTTCCATGACTATCCATGTTACTTCCTTTCCCCTCACTTAGTTTGGTGGTGCCCACAAAGGATATTCCCATGGGAGATTCTTCTCTCGTTTCTTGGCAGAGCGGCATCATATGAGGCAAGGATCAGCGAAGGCGGGCAATTGGAAGGCGAGGTTGTCTTGTCTAATTCTGCAATTTTGCTGAAGGGATGGGTTTTCGATGTGAACTTTCGGCTATGGAGGAGAAAGGGCGTGTGAGAGGCAAGAATCCTGTCACGTTTTTGCTGGTCTGGGTTGTAGCACTGGCTGTTGCGACAGGCACCGCGGAGGCTCGAAGATGGGGACCGATCCTTCGTTTTGGCAACGATGGAGCATTCAAGATTGTGCAGGTTACGAACGAAGCTTCTTTTTGTTCGTCTTGTATGTGGATCTTCAGCTATTTTCGCCATACTTGAATGTAACGGAAGATAATTTAAGGTTTGTCCTGCTGCTTTATGTAGATTGCCGACATGCATTACGCAAACGGCGCTAGCACAACGTGTCAGGACGTGTTGCCGGAGCAGTTCGACACGTGCTCGGACCTCAACACCACTGCCTTCCTCAAGCGCGTCATTACGGAGGAGAAGCCTAATTTGCTTGTGTTCTCAGGTATGGTGAAGGTACCCATAACTGATCAAATAAGCAATTCTGGACATGGTCTGGAGTGTTGCAAGGGGAAGCAAATATTTTCAGAGGTGCATTGATAGAAATGACTGGGATTGCAAAAAAATTGGTAATTTTCTCGATTGAACTGAAAATAGTATGAATTTTGGAAGATAAAAAGTTCTGTCAACCCATAGACAATCACTAGACTCCTCTAATTCCAATCTTAGGCAAACTACTTTCCTGCCCACTACTTTCTGCTTCTTGCTCACCACTTTGGGACATGTCTCATGACCTTATTAGTTGGAATGCATTCCAAGAGCTTGGTTGAAAATCGAACCCAACCTTGGTGGAAAATAGAGCACCCTACAGGTTGCACATGGGTACTTGATTGGAAATGGGTACCTCTACTATAATGGACAGCACATTTCCAAGTTCCTCGCACAGGTACTGGTATCAATAGTTGAATATTTAAGTTAGGTTTGAATTTTTGGAATGCATTTGCTTTTTGCAGGAGACAACATATTTCAGGAGGATTGCGAGGATCCAATTGCATCTCTTGACATGGCTTTTGCTCCAGCCATCGAAGCTGGAATTCCCTGGGCTGCAGTCCTCGGCAACCACGACCAAGAAGGAAACCTTTCTCGGAAAGGGGTGATGTCTTACATCACGAGCATGGACCACAGTCTCGCCAGAATTAATCCGAGGAGCTACAGTATTGATGGATTCGGCAACTATTTCCTGCAGATTTTTGGAGCAGCAGGGTCACCTCTGCAACACAAAAGTGTGATGAACTTGTACTTGCTGGATAGTGGCGATTACTCCCTTCTTCCCAAAATCGAAGGCTATGGTTGGGTACATGAGACGCAATCTACTTGGGTCAAAACAATTGCCAAGAAACTGCAGGTGGGTACCTTTTAAAGGAAAGTTTATTTGAATTAAACGCTCCCCTAAGTGACTGCCAGTTTGAGGCAGTCAGGCGATTATTTTGCAAGGTGCCACGCAAGTTTTAATAACGCTCTTAGCCATTGGCAACATACCATGTGTCACTTAAAAAATTCAGGCATCACCAGTTTGAATTAATTGTGTTAGAAACCGATAGCGACATTCGCATCATCAAGGCGTGCTACTTACCTCTGGAATCGGTCATGGCAGCTGGCATATAGGAATGAGGCTCCAGCTCAACTCCACGCTGCACCAGCGTTAGCGTACTTCCACATCCCTTTGCCGGAATTTATTAATTTAGGCCCCGGCAATTTCACTGGCGTGAAGCAGGAAGGGATCTCCTCAGCCAGTATTAATTCCGGGTTTCTCACCACGTTGCTGGAGGATGGCGATGTCAAGGCCGTCTTCGTGGGACACGATCATGTCAACGATTTCTGCGGTGATGTTTATGGTTTGTGTTTCACGCATACCTTTTTCTACTTTTTACTTTCGCTCTTGCTCTTGCTTTATTGCCTCGATGTTTGTCTCTTTTTCGGGGTCATTCATAGAATAACAGACTTAAGATATGTTTGCAATTGGAGCCTATTGATGGGATTCTCTCTTTTAGATCTGTTTCTGAGACCTAACTCAGAGAGAGTTCAAATGTTGGTTGTGCAGGTATAAAATTATGCTACGCTGGCGGATTCGGCTATCATGCATATGGGAAGGCGGGATGGGACAGGCGAACTAGGGTGGTTTCGGCTAAGCTTGATATAGGTGAGAATGGTGATTGGCAAGGGGTGAAATCGGTAAAGACTTGGAAACGACTCGATAACGAGAGGTTTGACACTATTGACTCTGAATTTGTTTGGAGGAAAAGTGTCAGCAAGTCCTGAAGGGATTTGATTTGGGGCACTGCCTTACCTTTACACACTGACTCTATTATTTGTACAAAAGTTTGCTGTCCCTATAAACTTACATTTCAGGTGGTACTTATTGGTGTCCATGTGTTTCTGGTCAGAGCTTTTTTGTCCTTCAAGTTCTGGGAAGCCCAATTTTACACGCAACATGGGTTTTTGTGTGTCATAGAAGATGCATGAATTGAGGTATATGGTACTGACAAAAGTTTGTATTCTTGAGCCCCAATTTTATACGCAACATGGGTTTTTGTGTCATAGAAGATGCATGAATTGAGGTATATGGTACTGACAAAAGTTTATATTCATCTTGAGCCAGATTCAATGGCACATTGTCTACTCCCAATTTGGATCATTATTGCACCTCCTCAAATATGAGAAGCTTCAAAATGGTCTTGTATTCTACATGTATGGTGCCATGTATCTTGAGCTTGATGAGGATTAGATGTTGAAATGATATCCATATGAAAGATGTTAATTGTTGAATTATCGATTCAATGGCATATGTCTTGTCATATTTTTGTACATCATTTGTATTCTAGGAGTCAAATACAAGACCATATGTATGGTTCTCCACAAAAATTTTAAAGATTAACCATTATCTTTAAAGCTTTGGGCAAAACCTAGATGTGTTATATTAGATATATCAATATAATATAGATATTTGGTAAAGAGTGCAAACATAGTATGAGGAAGGTATGAGTGCACTTCACCAACACACAAAGGAATAGCAAGCTTTTGGAAAGAAACTTTCTAAGAATCAATTTGATGTGCCAAATTAAGATATCCACATCTAATTGCAACACCTAAGAAATGTAACACTCCAAAGATTGTGCACAGTGTACATATTGATTTTAAGAATGTACACCACATCAACATCAAAATTGATGACTAGATCCTTTCCAATTCTATTATTTAGGGGTTGTTTGAAGTATTAACAATATGACTTGAAACCATCATTGCATAATGTCTTCAATTTACAAGCAGCTCAATATGATTGTAAAGTGAAATTCACAAAAATTACAAATATTCTCCCTAGAAAATGAAACACTATAAAAAAATTTATTAATCTAAAAATAAAAAATAAGCTTTAATTTTGGTTTTACTAATTAATGCACATACGGGGATAAATGAATGGTTTTAGACAATCCTACTTTAACCCCACTTTAACCCCTAAGTTCCCTAGTGCTTCAAATTTGGCCTCTCACTAGAACTCCGAGCCTTTAACCCCACTTTAACCCCTAAGCTCCCCAATGCCTCAAATTTGGCCTCTCACCAGAGCTCCAAGTCTGTCTCTACTACCAATTGATATAGTCATTTTATGTGAATCTCTTTTTAGGTGATAGTTTGATTGGAAGTGAGTTTAGAATGGTGTGGATTTTAGTAAACACAAGTTGGGCGCTCGAGGGTTAAAACACTTTGATGATTTGCTTCCCAATTTTCGACCCCGTCATCATCCGGCAGAAAGCATTGGGCGCCTTCTCCAGCCCTTGAGCAAAATCCTCCAAGTACACCAGCTTCTCCTCCTTCAAGTAGCCGGCCACGAGGCTCATGAACTGGGGCTGCAAGTGCTGGTAATCCGACTGCAGAAACCCTTGCATGGTGATCCGCTTGTTGATGATTTGGTAGAGGTTGAACAGACCTTCGGCCTTTCGGAAGTTCCCCTCCGCAAAGTGGGCGATCAGTCCGCACACTGCGATGCGCCCAAACGGGTTCATGTTGTCAATCACTGCGTCCAGTGTCTTGCCTCCCACATTCTCAAAATACATGTCGATACCACGAGGGCAGTACCTGCATTCCAACGCTCCCAAAATGAAAACAAATAACATGCTTTTTCCAAAATAATATCGAGTCCCTTTTGAAAGCTTCACGCAGGAATTATATATGTGAAAAGTAAACACATGTCAAACTATGACGTCAATGCTTCCGCATGTAAAGTTCCATGAAAAAATTGGCACCTGGTGAAAGCTTACAAGTCACAACTCTAATGGAATGGGAGCAGTTTGAAGTCAAACAGAACTGAAGCCGCATGTTACTACAGTTGTGGCCCAACAAGGAGGTCCATAAATTCCATTTAAGAGCTGACGCTGAATTTTGGGATGTGAAGCTTCTTGAAATACTTTTTAGTAAATCTTCCTTGAAAGACAAGAGGAATTGGCATCTAACTCAAGTCGTTTCATATTTTTTGGAGCTTTGTGAAATTAGTTATGAAGTCTTGAAGTTGAAATGGCATAGGGCTTTAAAATTGCCCATCTCCTCAAATGTACATTGTTTGTACATTGTTGAAGGCTACAAAAAAGAAACATGTGCAAATAGTGTACAATCGAGGAGGGGCACTTTTAGAGCCTCGGCACTTTTAGAACCTCTTAGAACCTCGTACCTCATGTGAAGCTATCTCCTAAGATCCCTTCCAAATACCATCCCTTTCAAGCATCCACCAAGTGAAGTTGCAATTTTAGGCAAAAGTATAGCCTCTTCGCCACTCCAATACTTTAACCCAACTCCTTGAAGTTCATATATTCATTGATGAACAAAGTGCTTCATGCTAATGTTAAATGTATAAAAAAAAAAAACCTTTCTTTTATAACCAATTTGATGAAATTGAGGTGCTCCACTATATTTGTATCAAGAACATAAGCAAAACATGCAAAAATTCAAAAATATTTAGGTATGAAAAGGATTCAAGCAAGGGACATTTACAACCTGCTAAAGAATGTTATGAAGCCTACAAGGTTCTTATACTTATCAAACACATCCAAGGAAAACGACACTTGAAATAATGCCACAAATCAAGGTGTGAGGAAAATCTCACTTTTTGAGAGTAGCAACATGGTCCTTCTCCTCTTTATAGTTGAATGCCGCATCATATCCAAGCTTGTTCTTCAACAAATCAATCTGGTGCATTTCATACGCTATTTGTCAACGAAGAGACCTATGAATCACATTTCAATTATCAACAAGTGGCTAATTGCAAGTGCCTATCCTTGATAGAAATATATGATATTATATGTCTCTTTCGTATACAAATCCCACTTATTGAAAATCAAAATGCAAATTTGATCATCTTAGGATGCCACTATTCCAAAAACCACATAACTCTACTAGACATAAGAAATTCATTCATTGAACTTATGAACCCAACCATGCTACTATTCCTTCTAACACATGTCTCGTCTTCGTTTAGCACCAAAACTTTCTATAGGCTGCAAACCTTCTTGAAGAGCACCTTTTCAAAGAGAATCCAATATTTGAAAAGTACATAGACATCTTGTTGTGCAAAATTCAGCTTAATTTGAACAAGTGAAAGCTAAATCGAGCTTAAGCCAACGAGTCATTGTCTTCACATGTTAGAACTTTAAATTTGCATGCCTCACTCAAATTTGACACAACATTGCTCTAATAATTCTAGTTGGTGTTAGCTCTCCAAAGGTGTTATGCCACTACTATCCAAGAATATTATACTCAGGGTAGAGAAAACAAAAGAAGGATACATGGAGCAAACCCTAATAATCCAAAACAGCGTAACAAACAAAATTGCTTGAAGCACACCTTGTCCTGAGAACCTGCACTGCCAACGACATAAAGGCCGGCTTCCCTCGCGAGTTGCCCAACCATCTGTCCCACGGCGCCCGAAGCTGCAGAGACAAAGATGGTCTCGCCCTTCTTCGGCTTCAAGATTTCGTATAACCCCACATACGCTGTGAACCCCGGCATCCCCAGGGCGCCCAAATAGTACGAGAGAGGCGCCACAGAAGAGTCGATGAGCTTCAACCCCTTCCCCTCCGGAATCACGCTGTACTCTTCCCACTTCGTCCATGAGGACGCGTAGTCCCCTGGCTTGAATTGAGGGTTGGCGGATTCCACCACTTGGCTCACCCCAAGCCCTTCCAAAACCTGTCACGCCGACAAGTACAGACAATTGTCACCAACAGATGATTCTTCTACAGGTGGTTCCATCAATTGAAAGAAAGCTCGAAAAGCTTTGGCTATGAAAGAAGGCGATTCGAAGCATGGTTGGCTCCGTCTGTGCCATGCATGACATCACTAGTATGATTTTCTCTTGCTAATGACTCTTTGAAGTTATCATCTGATTGACATAACATTCTATAGTCCCTAAACATATACCCTTGCCATGGCAGCACAGTAGCCAAACATGCTACATGATAACCAATTGGAGTATACGTTGGTTATTATCCTCGACAGTAAGGTTGGTGACCAAGGGCATACACATAATCGAACTTACATACTGTACACCTAAATAACTCCCGTTTAAATAGCACAATGCAATAACTTTTGTCATAAAGCAAAGTTTAGTAAGCCAAAAGACCCTCCAAAACTAGCTAAAAATTAGCCATTCATTCTTGGAATTGCCCAGGAGATGATGGAAGAAAGAGGGAAATTTGGTTCGCAGATGCAACCACCTTGCTCACCTGAAACCCTTCCAAAACTTACGACATTCAAACGGCTACAGACATGACCAAAAGACGATGGATCCCGAGCTCGTTCCATCAATTGCAAGCTCTAAGGTCACAGATCCTACATCCCGAGCTCAATTGCGAGAACGCTATAGGTAGCAAATTCCTCGAAAATTAGGGTTCGCGGATTGCACCGCAATGCTTAACTCAAACCCAACCAAATCCTACCCCATTCACACGCACGGCTACACACACCAGCAACAGACGAATCCCGAGCTCAATTGCGAGAACTCAGCCAACAGACGAGACGTTAAGACTACCTGTCCGATTTGGAAAGGAGGGTGGTGCGAATAGTTGAGTCCCGTCAATCGATGTCGCATGTAAGGATCGCACGAGAGGTACAGATTCTTGACCAGGACATCATTCCTACTGATGCTGCCTTGATTGAGCTCCAGAGTGATCTCGCTCGCTTGCACTTCCATGTCCGTTTCCGCGAGAGTATCCGGTGCGAAGCGCTTCAGCTTCACTTGCTGGTTGCGCACATTCGTCTGGAGCGTCATCACTCGATCGATCGGCTCCCTGTGCCCCGCCGAGCGATCTTTACATCAGGAATTTTATGCGGCTCACAAATTCAGACCCTCGCCTCCTCTGCCAGCCTCCAATTCGGAACAAATGAAGCAAAGAGCAAATCGCTTGGATCAATATTGTGGAGCAAGCTCAGCTCTACCTCACGAGCTTGCACACAAATCGCAACGAATGTTTGGTGGGTCAAAAAACGGCGTCGTTGACCTGAGATCACAAGCGTTGAAAATTCCGCTTTCTATTGACCTTCAATAATCGAAGGCGTTGACCAGACGGAAATTCCACTCCGCTCTTTATATTTTTAACAGATGGAAGTCCATAGTTCGGGAAACTTTTTGAGTTTTACCGGCTAATTTCCTTCAATTCTCATATTGAACCGGTTTTCCCAGCACTGAGTCCGGTTATTTTCTCTATTTTTTACTCAAAATCGAAATTTTATAGATTTTTGCACCAGTTTTTTGCCGATGTTTTCAAATTGCAACCAGTTTTTTTCCCAATTCCTCCGGCTAACTTTGAACTAGCCGCCAGTTTTTTCCAAACATTAGATGGAACACCACTCCGCTTTTCGAATATTTCTTTTTTTACACAAATAAAGGAGACCTTAACTGCAAAAGAATAGAAATACAAAACCCCAGATTGAGTAATTTTTTTGTATGTTGGTTTCATGCAGTGATTTTTTTTGGTTTTTGACAAATGGTTAGAGCATCCCACAACAGCTTTGAGAGTGACGCAAACTCAGGGAATGGCTGGGCCTGGCCAGCATAGCTAGGGCCAAAAAATGGCTGGCCACAGTCAAATGCGGGACACTAAATCCTACCCACAAAGGGGACCCAACAAGGTAATTTTTGGGTTCTCTGGGGTAAAAGTAAAAAAAGACTCCTCCAAAAAATGGGCTGGCCACAGCCAAATGTAGGACACTAAATCCTACCCATGAAGTGAATCCAACAAGGTAATTTTTGGATTCTCTGGGATAAAAGTAAAAAAAGACTCCTATTTTGAGCCATATTTGGTGTATGTTTTAGACCTCTCGTAGCTAATTTGGGATCTCTGATTGCAAATATGAATTCAAAAATTGCAATTTTTATTGTGTGTGAAAAATTAAAAGATTCAATGATTCCCATGAGGTAAATCTAGCTTATTGGGCCCACTTTCTAGGCTTGATTCAACATCCTCCTAACAAAAGAGTTGACTCTGCTCTTGAACCCAAGTCCAAGGTAAGGGAGGCAACTCATTTCTGACCACTTAAGCAAATACACATATTTGTAAGGCAAGTTTCAATAGTGGGGAAATTTTTCCATGTGATGAAGTAAAGTTCATGAGGTATCCATAATTTTTCAAATTTTCATTTCTCAAAACATAATTATTATGAATTTTTTAGCTAAAGATTTTGTTCCACCCATACTTATTATATAGACCTTCCTATTTTTCGACCAAGGGTTGGTTGTAATATTCAAAGTCTTATAGCCAATCATAATGCACTACAATTGTGACTAGGAACTATGCCATAATCAATCACTATTACTCACCTCTTGCACAAAATTATAAGGTAGGACGTCCATAAATGGACCATCTAAGGGTTGGAATTGAATTTTAGGGAAGTGAAACATCTTGAAATATTCTTCATTAAATTTTCCTTGAAAGACAAGTAGAATTGACATCTAATTCAAGTTGTTTCATTTTTTCGGAGCTTTGTGGAATTAGTTATAAAATTTTGAAGTTAAAATGGTACAAGGCTCTAAAATGGCTCACCTCCTAAAATGTACATTGTTTGTACATTGCTGAAAGCTATGAAAAAGCAACATGTACAAACAATGTACACTTAAGAAGATGAGTCATTTTAGAGCCTAAACCACTTTAGAACTTCCTATCTTACCACCCTACAGTGCTAGAATGGGTTGTTGATCAAGAATGGGGGGCCTCCCATAAGGTAGTATGGCCTTAACCCCTAAAGTCCCATTGTCCCTACAGGGGACAAAATGGATTTCAGGCAAGTTCCTATAATCTCAATTTTTACTGAACTTTTTGAAACTTTCTCATAAAATAGAAAAACTTAAAAGCTTGTTGGAAATATAATTTTTATTTCAATCGGTGCCCGGGAGCAAAAGTTATGCCACAATAACCTCAAAATGGGGGAGACTGGGTAGCAAAACAAAATCCACAAAAAATTGAAATAAAATTTCTAATATTTTTTTCTTATAGATTTTGTTTTTTTGTAAATGGGAAGCTTTTATTCATTCCATTTGGATTAGAGATGTGAAAATTATGGAGCTTCTTGTTTTGTGGGCAATCATAGTGACTTCTTAAAAGAAACTTTTTTCTTTCACTTTGAATGCTAATATCTTTCAATCTATACGGTCAAAAATCACAAAAAAAAATTATCATGGGGTGAGTGCAAGAAAGACTAGTCCTTTTTTGCGTCACACTTCGAGTGATAGAGTTGTCATTGGCCACAACTTTTGGAGGTTCAAGAAAATGAAGTTGAAATTTTTTTGGGAGGTGGAGAACTCCATAGCCACGAGAGTCCATATTTTTCAAGAATTAAAAAAATCAAATTCTAATTAATTTCTAATTTAGCTAATTTGTCACACTTTGTAGTTTAGGGGGTTTTAGTACTGGGGAGTATTTAATTTTGATCATTTTGAGCTGAAATTTTTATGGGCTCTTCCTATAATGTATTTGCATGATCCTACCAAAGGATTTTAAAGAAAACTTAATTTCAAGTGCATCAGGAGCGCTCGAATAAAGGTCACTTGCGCGCGCCATTTTGAACAATATAGATGATTTTGGGGGGGGGGGGTGAAATGTAATGAAGACAAAGTCTATCAAAATGGCCATTTTTATTTTTTTAAATAACGGTTCTCTTTTTTTTCTAAAAATTTAAAAGTGGACTTCACTATTTTCTGTGAGAAACTGGGACCCCAGGCTACAACAGTACTATAAGACAACATCTAGTATTTGGTAATACTCCTATAGGGCAGCAAATGGGGCCAATGTCAAAATTCCTTGGAAAATGTTGAAGCAATGCATTGTACAGTAGCTAGACACTTGTCAATTGTAACCTCAATTTGCAGATTTATCAACGGTCCACAATAATTTCCAATTTTGCAGTACAGTACTGTAGTACTCATAGTACTGAATCGCTGAAACTAGGTACTAAGCAAAATGCTACGAAAACTGGTGAGTCTTTCTTGCACTCACCCCATGTGATTTAAGACAAGTGTAGAACAAGATCCTATGGTTAGATTCTTAAAAATATTTTTAAAAAGTTATTTTGTAGGTGATTATAGTAGAAGTGGTAGTTTTGAGTGGTTTTGGGAGAAAAATGGCCATGGGACTTTAGGGGTTAAAGCAACCTTTTAAGGTTTGATTCGCCTTTTTCATAGGTTTCCATGGACAAAATGATTTTTAGCTCATTTTTCAGAGAAAGAAAAATAGATGCAAAATACAACACAAGTAGTTTCGTATTTTTTTCAAGAATTTTTAATTATTTATGAATTTTCAAAGTTTCGGGTCATAGGCACCTATTTGTGACCATAGGTGTCCCAAAATCTGTCCCCTTGTGACTTATAAAGAAATGTGCAAAAACCAAAGACAATGATTGGTTCTTGCAATAAAAAATAATAATTTTTCTTGAATTCATTAACGGACCAAAGAGGTCCATTCAAGGATCACCTTGCATCCACTCTGCAACTACCTATAAGATGGTCTAAAGAAGAAGGGTGCTTTAAGACCATACTACCTTACATGATGCCAAGTCTGAGGTAACAAACCCCAACTGGCGCTCACAAAAGCACAAACATATTTTAAATTTATTTTTCTGGAACAATTGAAATGCTCAGAAGCAGTTTCATCTAAGGTAAACTAGCCCATTGTGGTCAGAATGAGGAGTTTGACATCATCATACTACTAAAATCATAAGTCCCTCTGTAATATCACAAATGCTACTATTAATACTAGGGGCTCGTGCTTACTATGCTATGCATTCATTGTATCACATATTAGTAAAAATTTGATATATTTGAATAGAATGCATGATAATGATTTCGATAAGTGTTTAAAATAATTATTTTAATTATTTTATAAAAATATTTCCAATCATGCATACATAGAAATCATATTTTCACACAATGTGATATTATTGAAATAGAGTAGCAGTTCACAATCACCTCTGTAATATCACTTTTTACAAAGCGTGATATTATAAAAATAATATAGTCGTTGCAATTGAGGTGATATTAAAGAGGATCAATATGGTGATATTATAAAGGTAGCAATTTCATTGCTTTTCTTGACTTTATACTTCTTTTGCATTTCTATGATTTTGTGCTTTTGTGAACTTTGAGCTTCTAATTTCAATTTTCTATTGCCACTACCAAATGATTTGAGAAATCTATTAGATTGAACCAATTTTGAATTTTACAACAATTAAATTGTTCACAAAGCTTTTGAGATTTACATTTCATTCTTCAATTTGGGTTGCTATTTTTTGTAATAATGAAGTCAAATTTCTAATGCATTCTAATGCATGTGTATCTTTTATAGTATTTACAATTGCATATATTTCATTTATCATTCAATAAATTTCTATTGTACATTTCAATATATAGTTACTTATAAAAAAATTATACAAAAAATTTAGTCATTTTTATTTGAAATTTTATTGAAATTCTTGCTCTGCATTCTATCTAATACATAAAAATTCTTATGAAATTCTAATGGTGAATGCGTAGCATAGCAAGCACCAACGGCTAGTCTTGTTGCTAAAAATTTTCAATTTTTTTCCCACATTAGTACAAGTGTGAGAAACAGCAAGTGCAATTGAAATTAAATTTTTTTTGACAAAGTATGAATTTGCTAGGAATTTCTGAAGCATTGAGCCCAAAAGAGTCTGTAGACTACCTTAAGACCAACAAAATCTGAACCTGTAATGCTCATCTCACTGCCTAATGCAGTCAAAATATTTTCTATTACAGAAAGCCAAAAAAGTCAATTTTTACAATGGACTTGACACTGAAAACTTAGAAGTTCCTAATGAGGTCAGTGTTCACTCCATTGCTGTCATGTAAGACATGCATTGTTGCCCACATCCTGCATCCTGAAAAAAACTACAATGGGTCATCTCTTAGGTGACCACAATGGGTCATTTGACTGCAATGGGCTGTCTTATCTTAAAGGATACGAAACTTTACTTAAATCTTAAACCAAATCAAACAAGGATCACCAACATTTATTTTTCTTTTGTTGGGAAGAGGATCTCTTTATATCTACATGGGGTTGTAAGACGTAAAGCAATCTACGTGGGATATATTACTTAAAATTAGTAGGAGTTTCACCTTTTATACTAATTCTAAGTAACATATCCCATATAAGTTGTTCTACTTCCTACCACCCCATATGGATATAATGAGATCTTCTTCCTTCTTCATAAATTAGAACAATTTGAGCATAGTTCTCAATCTATACGGTGCACTTTGAGAATTCAAAGTTTAGTTGTTTATTAAATACTTGACATTAGAAGTGGGGGCTGTTTTTTTTGGACCAGTGTCCCCCCAGTTGGCCTCACTACATAGGCCAGTTTTTGGAGGGATGAAGCCAGAGAGGTTAGATTTCTGACAGTCTGGCAAAATTTCGCCAAAAAAAAAGAAGGCCTGAATTTAGAAGTAAACAATAAATGCTTAAATTTCCTAAACTTGGTGGCCCTTTGTGGCACAGATTCAGCGTGTGGATGTTTTGATGATGTGGTGTTGTGGTGGACTGGGTTTCTGGAACGCAGCCATGACGTGCCTTGTTCACCGTTTTGCTGTGGGGCAGATGCCACAGCTGATCAACACACCATACAGCACAATCTTGCTTGTCTATCTTGCGTCAGTCAGTCGTGGGGATGCCCTTATGTGGTCCTTCTTTCAAGAAGGTTCTTAGTTCCATGCTTTTTCATTTTGACACAACATTCAGTAGCAGACAGAGGAGTCTGCCTTCCCTCTGACAGAATGGTGCTGAATATTTGGCATCATTTCATCTGCTGAATGATATGGTGTCAAATATTCCACACCATTCAATAACTACATGGCCAGATGTCGAAAAATGTTAGACTGTGAAAGATAGAAACAGTGAAACAATTAATGAGGGCTTAGTTGACTCCAATTAAATTAGCTTTGGTAATTGGTGCCACCACTTCCTGTGGATGAAATTCTTGAAAGAAAAGAAAGGCAAACTCTGCTTTAGCTACTGAATGTTATAGAGGGCTTGAATTGAAGAAGGTCGATTTTTTGTATGCAATTTTCGTATGTGTTGGCTCTACGTAGGTACACCCAAATGTGCCACTAACCTTAAACCACCATCTATACCACATGTACGTCTCCAAAATCAGTTCTGTACCTATGTGGAAGAAACGCTTTCAGAACCAAACTTTGTTCCTTAATAACATTTGCATACAATATCCAAATGCCACGTTCTCTGGTGTGTTGGAGCCTCCTTTCACTTGCCAACAAGAACATATGAAAATTTGACGAGTCTCATAATAGAAAATAGACTCAGTAGCAATTAGTGGCGGTTTTACGTGTACCCACCTTACATGATAGATGAAATGAGATTTGGGAAACATTGTGGTAGTAGTGTGCAAGGTCATGATTACAATTTTGCATTTTTAAGTACATTTACCATCTTCTCTTTCTACATGCTTGAAGTTGTTTTTTTGAGGCAATTGGACATTAATATAAATTGCCTAAAATGAAATGCTCATGGTAAGGATAGCATAAATTTTTTAGATTTTTTGATGTTGCGGATGTGGCAATCAATGTGTAGGATGAGAAAGATAACAAAAATAGACTATCTATTTTTGTTATCTTTAACTCAATTGATTCCAATTGACCCATTTGAGTTAACATAGTTTATTGTAGTAAAAAAAATTGGCCGAAGCTCAGATGAAATTGGCAAAAGTTGCTAAAAAAACTCTCAAATTCCTAAAGGCTTGTCAATGTCGAATTTGGGTGACAAGTTGCCAAAAACATTTATGTACATTGGTGAAGATTTCAAATGTTTCTTTTACAAATACAAAATTGCACCAAATTGTGATACCTATCTAAAGTCAACCTCCACACGTAATTATCTAAAATCAATACATTTTCTATTCATGATTGTTAACTTTTTAATAAATTTGTTGAAATCGTTTTCATAGAAATTCAATATTTGGAAGCTTGTTCATTTTCAAATCTTATGGAATGAATCTAATTATCATGAGCATAGTTAATATGGCATAAGACCTTAAAATTCTTGCCATGGAAAAGGAGCACACTTAAAATGAACATTGCAAAATCTATTGTTCCCACATATTTACAAGATCTCTACACTTCATATATTAAATGCAAACTATGTCACAATATCATCCATTATGTTTTCGTCTACACAATTTTTTCATTCATTTTATTTTTGCTAAATCCTAATGACATCCAAATATTTCTTCAACCAAACCTTGTAGCTCAATAAAACCATTTTTTGTATCATTAGATTATAATAAGTTCTATACTTCCATTCTAGTGTAATACTGAAATCAATTTCATTTATATAACTTCACTCAACCTACAAGAGTTAGCAATGGCAATCAAAATATATTTTCATCCAAAAAATTGAAAGTTACTTGAACGCATGAGCAAGAGTTGGTGTTGGAAATTCCATCATTGTGGCAATATCAATTTTTCTACAAAAGAAGTTGTTTAACATTAAAACACTAGAGATGTTGTTTTATATCCTTTGGATGACTCCTCAAAAGCTTGTAGGATGGGAAAAATCAATTGTATATCCAATATATACAAAGAGTTGCTTGAATACATTTTCAAAGACTAATATTGGATATTCCTTCATTGTAGTATGTTTTGACTTTCCAAAATATTAAAAAGATGCTTGATTTTGGCCATTTCTTATTCTTTACTTTTA
This sequence comes from Climacium dendroides, assembly GCA_950106755.1. NCBI lineage: Eukaryota > Viridiplantae > Streptophyta > Bryopsida > Hypnales > Climaciaceae > Climacium > Climacium dendroides. The sequence goes on along the minus strand of OX467082.1, from coordinate 39,568,065 downwards.
ATGCAAATATGAACCATAAAAATGATTTTTTCTTAATTTGAATCCAACTAATGAAATCAATTTTTATCAAATTCATAACCATGGTTCAAATACTTTTTTATTTTAGAAAGACAATCATAAAAAAAAACTTTGGTTTACACATCAATAATCTACTCAATGATATACATCAATCATGAAAACTTCAAATTTTCAAATGTATATGAGTTGTTTTCACTTAGTGATTTCAACAATTCACAAAAAAATTATACATTTTTTATAATTTATAGAAAAATATTTATATAAGTATATAAGTGCAATCTTTTTATTTTTGTCAAACAATCTTTACAAATCAAAATCAAAGTAAAAAAGAATCCTCTAAATTCTTGGAGAGAATTCCAAAACCACACCTAGAGAGCACTAAATTATGAATCTACTACCTCAAAAGCAATGTGTCTCAAACAAAAATATAATCCACTATTTAAAATAATTCAAAGGTTCATTGGTTTTGAGAACTTTTACAGAAAAGAGCAACCATCTAGAATTGTCTGTGCAAAGTCAATTGTCTCTTTTCTCTCTCTTACTTTATTAGTCTCTCCATGACCTATTTTTCAATTTCTAACACACTACATGAGAAAGATATAATGACAATTGCAATGGCGTAATCTCTATCAACAAGTATTCTCTTCCTCTTGTTGGTGCTCTAGTTCACTTGATATTTACATTCTTGTTATCTAATTACCTTCGTGCCTGGAGTGTGTAAAGATGTAACACTTAATGATGTTAGAAGAGTTCTAGAAATAGTGTCATCATCATCACTAACAATATGCACTTCATCATGTTGCATATCAATACCAATCATGACACCAATGATCCTAGCTATACCAAAATAAATATTGCCAAAAGTTCATACCATAACATCTAAGTGGGAGGCAAAGCTCTAATTTTGTTTGAATTATCTTCCTCAAGTTCTAGTATTGTGTCTTCATCCTTGTCCACTTCTCACAAATTTGGTGTCATGTCCGTGCCATATCATTCAAGGACTACTTATAGAGAGTCTTTGAAAAATATTCCCAAGTGTCGGCTTGCATTTATAATCCCAATACTTGTCCCAATATCCTTTTTAGGAGCATCCATAGCTTAAAGAGCTTGAAAAATCAACAAAATAGCATTACCTTAAATGCCCCAAAGTTCTTTGGACTACAAAGGATAGAGTCATTGAAATAGAGAAATGAATCCCTAGAGTACATAAGCCGAGTAGCCTCATCAAAGCTAGAATAGGCTAGGACCTTTTTATCATGGCATGGTGAAATGCCAAGAACCACTTGATTTAAGTCAGGGAATCAAAAATCAACCCAATAAACAACTAGAAAAAAGCAATAGTTTAATTCAACATTGGGCTTGGTTTTTTTGGAGTAAGTAGTGAAGGTAGCCCCAAGCAAATGTGGGCTTTTCAAAAATGGATCCAATGTTAGACAAAGGCAGTTTGCCCTCATGTAGGTTCTAATAAGTGGTCATGGCCAATCTTTCTAAGGTTGAAGAGGCACAAAATGTAGCCCTCACATAAGACATAGCTAGTCAACGTACCTCCCAACAATTTTCATTTACAATAGTGATATAGTTAATTACTTTGCTATTATTAACAAGTTGTATCTCCTTCCTAAAAGTTGGATTTCTACTTGTTCACCAATTAGATAATGCCATATGACACTCTCAACAAAATATAATTATTATATGCCATCTGTTGTCAATTGTCCATCCAAATTAGTTCCACTTTGCAAAATAAGATAGACCAACCTATTTCTACCAACCACCTAATTTTGCCATCCTACTTTTGGCCCCAATTTTGCCACAAAACTCATCCAAATCTGTTCATTTTTTAACAAAATTAGTGCATTAATGCCCAAAAGGACAACATGTCAATCCTTTAATGGTGAATACTTAAATACTTCCTCCGTCCCAAAATGACCTTCTTATTGGACAAAATGTTCTAAATTAAGGCTAAAAATATCATCTAAAAAAACAATTTTGCGCTAGAAGTAGAGTTTGGAGCATTCCTAGCATTCTAGAAATTGAGTTTCATAGCCTTTTTCAAAGTATAGTTTTGGAATATTGAAAAGTAGATTTTTAGGAGCACTTTCAAGGAGCACTTTCAAGGAGCACCATTAGTCAATTAATTATTGAGTGTGTGGTATCATTTGGAGGCATTTAGGGCCACTTCATACTATGGCTATCCAAGTCGAGAGGCCATGGGATTGAGTGGCCAAACTTTGTTGAGAGTCTAAAGAAATGAGCAGTAAGTAGTGTGAAGCCTCTCAAGGTCAAGTCCAAAGTCCAAAACCTTGGCAATGAACTTTCATGGCTTCTCAACCTGAACAACTATAGTGTAAAACCTCCAAAGACTAAGCCAACGTCCAAACTCTTAGCAATTTAACGGTTGAGATCTTGTCATAAGTCAACCGCCTCTTGGCCATAGTTTGGACTTTCATTTCTAGCCAATCCAAACTTCCTTTAAGAATCCGTTGCCATGTAGACAATTTATTGCCATGTAGGTAGTTGGAGGGCATTGGCCTTTGGACTTGCGCCTTTTAGTGTGAAGGGTCAAGAGGCCAAACTCTAACTCTTGGTTTTTTGAAATTTGATTGGTGAAACCCATAGTCTCTTGACCTTTGGTCATAGTGTCAAGTGGCCCTTAGTGTATGCCCGAGACTATGTGTAACCCTTTGTTCTACTTCCCAAAGCTTAATCCTCTTCAATTTGGCAATACTCAAAGAGATGCACAAAATAAAAATGAAGAATGTTGATTGGCCCCTTTAGTCATTTCATTTGTCTTTTGATTGATGATTGCATGGATGGAGGGGGGAACTACTATTTGGAGTTGTTTTATTTGTCCCAAACAACAACTAAAAACCAAATCTGGCCAATTTGCAACATCAAAGAGTACAACAAGACCATTTTGGGACAAAAAATCAAGGCCAATACAAAGATCATTTTGGGACAAAGGGAGTACCATTGGATACATGAATAGGCAATTATGGGTTGTTTATAGAACATTTATGACTCTACTCTATGAATGGTTTTATAATTTTTAGGTAGACCACTTTAGAAATTCATAGAAATTTCAACTTCAATTGAAAAATTATAATTCCACTTGGGCTTGATTTGTGAAACAAGTGCACACCTCTAGAAAATATGTGCCTCTCTTGGAGTTGGCCCTACATTATTTAGATTGCAAATAAAGGTGGTAAGATAATAGGCTTAAACCCTAAACCCCTAAATGCCCAAGGCCTGTTTTAAGCTTCTTGAAATTTGCTTTAAATTGAACAAAAAGTCAACATTTTGATAAATTTTCTTTTCCTATGTGATCTCTAACATGTCTATTTTGAATTTGTACAGGTACAAGTAAAAAAAATGATATAACACAACAATGTCACATATGGATTGAAAGATTATAATGTTTAATCATCAAGGTGTTAAAACTATAAAAAAATCTTTTAGCTATCTTTTTGCATGTCAAATCTAAAAACTTGGTCACCAAAAAAATATAGGTTGAAGGGTCTAACATGCATAACCCCAATCAATTTATAGCTTCTCAAAATCATCTCTACAATTTTTTTAAATGAAATTCTAATGTGATTTTTTCTCCAAGATCTAGTGTATTTGAGGCTCATTTCCAAGAGCCCTCAACACTACAAAAAGTCAAGATTACAATGAACACCCTTGCACTACTAAAAATAACAACTTAGTTGAGTATTATTTTACTTCAAAATACTAGCGGTTGGCGCTTGCTATGCTACGCATTCACCATTAGAATTTCATTAGTATTTTTATGTATTTGATAGAATGCAGAGCAAGAATTTCAATAAATCTTCAAATAAAAATTACTAAAATCTTCATATAATTTTTTTAATAAATAAGCATATACTAAAATAAACAATAGAAATTTAATGAATAATTAATCAAATATATGCAATGATGAATATGGTAAAAGATACACATACATTAGAATGCATTAGAAATTTAACTCAATTGTTACAAACAATGGCAACCCCAATAGATAAATTTAAAGGAAAAATTTGTAAATCTCAAAAGCTTCATAAACAATTTAATTCAAAGCTCACGAAAGCACAAAATTATAGAAATGCAAAAGAAGTATAAAGCTAAGAAAAACAATGGTATTGATACCTTTATAATATCACCATATTGATCCTCTTTAATATCACCTCAACTGCAACAACTATATTATTTCTATAATATCACCCTTTGTAAAAAGTGATATTATAGAGGTGATTGTGAAATGCTACTCTATTTTAGGAATATCACATTGTGTGTGAAAATATGATTTCTATGTATACATGATTGGAAATATTTTTATAAAATAATTAAAATAACTATTTTAAAGACTTATCAAAATCATTATCATGCATTCTATTCAAATATATCAAATTTTTACTAATATGTCAATGAATACGTAGCATAGCAAGCATGAGTCCCTAGTATTAATGGTAGCATTTCTAATATTACAGAGGGACTTATGATTTTAATAGTATGATTGTCAACACCAGAATTTGGTACCTCAGGCATTTAGGGGGTAAAGAAATGGAGGTCCAGAAAGAGCACCTGCAACAGGTTATGAGCCAGAAAGTGAGCAAAGTACTCCAGATATTGTTGTTCACTAAACTAAAATTGGTAAATAGTGTTGGCAACACTAATTAGCCGAGCTAACACTAATTGTGATTTGCAAGGTTAGTGTTAGAACACTAATTACACATTCTAACACTATTTTAGCTCTATAGTAAAAAAAATTGCCTCGATCTAGTTTAGTTTTTGGAGAATGGTGCCTCCTTTTGTCCAATCAGGAAGGGCCAGAAATTCAGATTTCCAAGGAAGGGCCAGAGATTTAGATTTCTAAGGAAAGACCAAAAATCTAGATTTTCAGGGAAGGGCCAGAAATTCAGATTTTGAGGGAAGAGTCAAAATATGACGGCGGGAGTTAAATGCCCCAACACTATTTTCACATGAGTTGAAAAATAGTGTTGGGGGTAAAAAATAGGGAACAACACTAATTATCAACCAACACTATTTACCAATTTTAGTGTACTTCCGTTACTGTTGATTTTTTTAAACACAAATAAAGAATGAACTTTAAGGTAGTCGGTCCATAAGTCGACCACTTAAGCCTGGAACTGAATTTTGGACAGGTGAAACTTCTCAAAATATTGTTTAGTAAATTTTCCTTAAAAGACAAGAGGAATTGGCATCTAATCCAAGTTGTTTCATATTTTTTGGATTATTTTTTATTTAGTTATGAATTTTCAAACTAAAAGTGTCATAGGTCCCTATTTATGATCCCAGGTCTTTCATGAAGTGTTCACTACAACTTCTAAAGAGAAATGGGAAAAGCAAGGAGACTGATTGGCTCTTGCAATAATGAATAATGTTTTTCTCGATTTTTTCAATGACTATGGAGGTCAATTTAAGAACCACCTCCAATCCATTCCAATGCCATTTAAGGGAGCCAACCCATTTCCAACCAATTAAGCAATTTTGCATATCTGGAGTGTTGTTTTCTTGAGTGGAGAAATTTTCCCATGTACAGGAATAGAGTTTAGAAGGATTCCATATTTTTCCAAATTTTTATTTCTCAAAATATAATTACTACGAATTTTTTAGTTGAAGATTCTGCCTGACACATTCTTGTCATATAGGTCCTCCTGTTTCCAACCATAGACTGGTTGTAAAATCAACCAAGTCTGCAGCCAATCATAATGTGCCATGACTGCATTGGAGATAGTACTACAATTAATGTCCTGCTTTCTCCTGCTGATTGGAAAGAGTGTAGTCTATATGACGAGAATGAGTACCTGGTTGGGAATGGGTTGCCTCCCTTATAGGGGCGGTTCAAAATGCCCGAGTGGAATTCGAGCCTCCTACCTTACTACAAGAAAAAGAAACTTCAGTTGCTGTTGATTGTTTCACAATAAGTTATTTTGAGGGTCATATATTAACTGAACTAAAAAGTTTAAGTTACAGTACCTGTACTGGACTGAACTCCTTGAGCCTCAAAATGATATTATCTGATTCATCTGACCCACAGGTCAGGTGAAACATTCTGTCAAGCGCCCTCCGAGGTCACTACACTTTCAAAAACCACACAGTCTATATGTATTTCCACTATTCATGAGAGTCTATGGTTGGTTATCCCAAACTCTGTTTTCAGCACTTTAAAAATTTGTAGTTTATTCATATGGTGTTCAAAAAATGCATTCTTCAAGATGATGCAGTAAGGTAGAACCACCGATAGTCGGCCAGTTAAGGTATTGCAAACATGATCTGGAGTGCTGTGAGGCAAGAAGAAGATTTTCATAATTGCAAACATAGAAATGAGGAAGATTGCCAAAATTTTGATAATTTTTTACTTCGATATGAAATTACTAGGAATTATAGAAGGTGCCAGAGGGCCTGGATCCATGTCCAAACTATAGAGTCACACAAAATCGCTCAATCAAAGAGACTTTTTCATGTTAACTTAGGCATAAAAACGAGGCACATGTGTCATAAAATTTGGTAATGAGAAATGTCATGTGTCATGTCATCCAACTGAGAAGCTTTATTAAACCATTCCTCCCTCCAAATCTAAAATGAGTGTCAACCTCTGCCACATTTCTCCCACTCTACTGGTTGGTAATGAGGTACTGGTTAGTAATGGGTGGTTCTACCTTATCTCTGTTTGGCTTCCAACAAGATCCCACCAAAAGTTTTTCATTACAATAATGATAGCCATGTTGAATTGCTTATTTGTGGAATTTTAGGTAATCACCTTAATAAGTTAAGTGAAGAATGATAAATAATCTAATTTAACCCCTAAAGGACCGGCATGCGTTTTTTGACTGTATAGAAATTTTGGGCAAGTACATGTGACTAGAGATTTGCATATTTTAGGCTGAAATTTTAATAGAAGGTGGGGGCAAGGAATATCTTTCATACGCTCTAAATTTCATGACATTTGGAAATATGAATTAAAAGTTATGGCCAAATATGTTACTTTCTTCATTGTCCGGGCAGTACAAGCATATAAAAAAATCACTTTTTTTTAAAACAAAAATTTGAAATTGGTTTTCTAGAGTTATGTGTGTGTGTGTGTGTGTGTGTGTGTGTGTGTGTGTGTGGAAAGCTTTGAATCATTCCATTTTGATCAATGAGATGAAAGTTATGAGCAGTTTTGTTTGCGGGCAATTTGGGATTCTCTATTCTAAAATAAACTTTGAAGTCCTTTATCTTACTCATTTTTCAATAGTTTTTGAAAAAAACAAAATTATAGGACATAGATTGTTTATAACAACATTCCAATCATTGGGATTGGCATTTTTCAATTCCATTATTGAATCCTTAACAATTTAATATATTGAATCATTCTCTACTACTATCTACTTACTATTTTTTTCCTATATGTTGTACAATTCCAAATGATCTAAAAATTTTCAAGCATGTGACCAACTTGTCTAGGAAAAAGAATCTAAAGAATAACCACCATTTTGGACATTTTTTTATACAAAAGTGAGCTTGTGAAGTGCAGCTGCCTTGTTTTCGTAGGGCTAAAAAAATTATTTCAATGAATTTGAATGCTTATATCTTGCAATCTACGTAGTGAAAATTTCTGAAATTTTTATCATGTGTTCTCAAGTCAGCATACTACAAGATCATATGGTTGCATTTGTCAAAAAAAGTTTATTTTCAAAAATTTGGTACTTGTACTAGAAATGACAGTTTTGGAGTGTTTTTGGTGAAAACATAGTGAAGGAACTTTAGGGGTTAAGCAATTACAAGTTTTAAAGTGGTCAAGCTTGTAGCTATATTTTGTAGGGATTTTTTTGTTGAAGTGGTGTGTTCTAGGGAATTATATATAATATATTATACTAACTTTGTTTTTGAAAAAGACCCATGTTTCTTTTGTCGCAAAGAAATACAAAGGAACCACAAGTCTTTTTCCGAAATAGAGGCAACAATTAATTGTAGGATCAACCATGTAGATTTTCCTCCAACACAAGTATAATGTAATGCATCCAAAAATTGGGCAAAAGATTATTTCGATGCCATTTTGATAGCAAAGGCCATTTCAGTGCCATTTTGATAGCAAAGGCCATTTCAGTGCCATTTTGATAGCAAAGGCCATTTCAGTGCCATTTTGATAGCAAAGGCCATTTCAGTGTCATTTTTCCAATCACTTTGATATTGAGTTGGTATAGAGGTTGGCACTAAATTATCTTGACAATGTTTCAATGCACCATATTCACATGCCCTAAAGTTCTTCATATATGTCAACTCAACAATATGAACTTTAGAGCATGGCCATCCTTACTCGCAAAACTTGGCATGTTCAAAATTTCCATCTAATTTTAAAGAAACTTCAATTTCCTTGTCCCTCATCTTTGCTTACCAAATATGACCCTTAAATAGTCAAGTAGAATAAAGGATAAAACAACTAAACTTAGGATGAACAATGATTTCAAGAGTCATTCCTTGACACACTAAGCTTGAGTGTCAAGAGAATATTGTGAAGGGCCCATAGTGCTTTTCATCCACATTCAAAAATTGTTGGATCTCTAGTGTGTAAAGGTGGCCATGCTCTTAGGTAGGACACTAAGGTAGGTGGCTCTTAAACCAACCCTTTAAGAGCTGATTGCATTTTTGGGACAGCTAAACATCTCAAAACAATTTTCAGTGAATTTTGGTAGGAAGAAAAAAGGAATAGGCATCTAATCGAAGTCGTTTCATATTTTTTGGACCTTAGTTTGTGGAATTAGTTACAAATTTTTGAAGTTGAAACGCAGTAGTTTCTGAAACCGACCCCCTTCTGAAATGTACGCAGTTAGTACATTTCAAAAGTAATGCACTTGTATAAAATGATTTTTCAATTTTTTTCAATTTTGTAATAATTTAATAAGAAATACTAGTAAAAAAATAATTTTTATACAAGTAAATTTTCAAGAAGTTTTAGTAAGTGGAATGAGAATTTTTTTTAAAAATTTTATGGTAAGGATTTCAAAACTTTTAAAATTTTATTGCGTGAAATATTACTGACTAAAGTATGACTCTAAATTTTTATATTTCATATAATTCACTCCAAAATAATCATAAGAAAATCATATACAAAGATTTTATACAATTTTCAAATTTTCCACAATTTTGGAGATTTTTGGAGTGAATTATATGAAACATAAAAATTTAGAGTCATACTTTAGTTAGTAATATTTCACTCATTATAATTTTAAAATTCATGAAATTCTCAATAGAAAATCTAAAAAAAACTCTGATTCTACTTAGTAAGATATCTTGGAAAAAATACTTGTATTAAAATTATTTTTTCACTGATAAATCTGATTAAATTATTAAAAGATCAAAACTATTTTAAAAATTTTGAAAATTTATTTTATACAAGTGAGTTACTTGTAACACAATATATTTAAATTTTGTTTTAAATCGCTAATACCTCAATTAGCTATAGGAATTTTTGTAAGTGAATGAAATATTTTGAAGCCACTATGTAAATGTATTCATCAACCATATTATAGTAAAAACACCCAAAACCATCCTTGTACCCACTTTTGACAAGTACATTTAAACCAATCCCTATACTTAATTGCAATTGGTTGATAGTTGATTCTTTAAATTTTAATTTTTGAACCAAGCTAAAATATAAGATAGTTTTAGGTTAACCTCTAAAGGACTAAGGAACCCACTTTTGACATTTTGAGAACTTAAATAGGCTCTTACTATTGAATTCATAATTTGGAAGTCTTACATGAATTCTTTAGGATGGATGCTACTCACTACTATTTATATATGAAGCTTTGTTTCATGTCATTCTAATAAATATTGCAAAATTTTATTTTTTTAAAATTTCAATATCAAACCCCAAAACAAAGAATATATTCATATAAAATAAGGCAAAAGTTATGAGGAGTTTTATTTTGCGGACAATGAAGGTAGAAAAAACATACAAAGTCATCTTTTGTTCTCATTTTTGAAAATTTTCAAATTAAAATAAAATATAAGATATTAGTTTTTTATTGGAATATTTTCACCATTTTGATTAAAAATTCTCAATTTTTTGTAAAAGTTATTTGCATATTAGTTTTTTCTTTCATTCAATAATACCTTCTACTCAACAGTTTTTAAAAAGATAAATATGAAAGTTTTTGGATTAAAATTTTTCTTACATGTTTTCAACCCATTTCCAAAATATTAACAAACTGTACAAGTTATAGGACATATGAATTATTTTCTAGAACTATTGAAAGACAAAACCTCTCCTTTGGAAAGGACTAGAAAAGTCTACATTTTGAAGTTTAGGAACATTGAACTTGCAATTGGTAGGGATAAAGTATTTGCTCTAAATTTTTAGGAGAATGTACTTGAACAAGTCAACTAAAAGATCTTGCAGTTGAATTTGTTAAAAAATGATTATTGATGATGATTTTGACCTTATTTTGGAGATGAGTATTTTGGAGCCTCTAAACATGATGATCCTTCAAGGGTTAAAATACCCAAAATTATCCTTGTACACTTCCAGCAAGTACACCCACAAGTACATTTGAACCATTCCTCTTACCAAATTACAATTGGTTGATTGTTGATTTTCAATATTCCAATTTTGCAACCAAAGTAAGTATATGACAATTTCGATGGCCTAGATAGTTTACACGTCAAAAATAAATAGTAATTACATGTCTTATCCAAAAATTCTAACTTTTCTTGAAAAATTCATGATTTTGAATTGCTAATATTGCAAAAATAATTTTTTTCTTTGAAAAAGGTGCCTCCAACTATGCTGAATTGCTTATTTTAGACAGTTTTGGGTGATTTCACCTTAAACTCTCAACGATTTTCAATACTGTAAGAGGGTATCCACTCAAAACAATAAAGTCAGCAACACCAACAGCGGAGTTTACTTGGACAAAAAACACGGCAGTCACCAGCTGAAGAAAATTGTAACCATTCCACCTACGTGATTATGAATAGCGGTCACACTGTACCAAAAAGTGAACCAGTTGAATGTGATTAAGCTATCTATGTACACTAACCTGTATTGGACATACCATACGTCTTCTGCCTGTCTAGAATTCCAACAAACTTGCGGTGAAAACCATTCCTCATGCTGATGAACCTCCAATCACGAGGAAGGCTGCTACAGTCAAGTTACTTGTACACCTGCACTAGTCAAAAATCCCTAAAGTATAGAGGAGCCAGGATAGCAACCTCTCTAGATAAGAAGTAAACAAGAGCACTAACAGGAGACTAAACAGGTTTTTGCTTCGAGATGATCAGTAGCATAAAAATGTTGATTGGATGGTCGAACTTACAGACCAGGTCCAGCTTACAGATACAGGAGCGCATAAGGATGTGACTTAAGATGGTCTATGGCTTCAGATGTGTAATGCGGATGCCAAGCACGCATGTCCAAGATGAAGTCCTCGACATCACAAATGTCGTTGTAAGTCACGTTCGGGTACCAGCCCACACTGGGAACCTTCTCCATCCTAGCAGAGCGAGCAAATGAATCTCCGTCATGGCCAGTCTCCTTACAGATACGCCGGCACAGGCTGCGACTTCGCTTGCTTTCGGGACAGTGATTTGAGCCTCATCCAATCCCGAAGCTAGCCGCAGGCAAGCTGCCACAGTGACACGAACACCTGTATTTGAGAGGACGGCTGGTGCCAGTGCTCGGGACACCTTGCGAAACATACGCAAAGCGAGGGGCACTGTTCCAGGGCTGCTCAGATGCAAGTCCCAATGCCACTTGGCCAAAATTCTCATTAACCTGGCAGTCGATGGAACTGCGGATTGGCGATGTCCTGCAAAGGATGGTCTCCTCGGTGATCTGACATCCATTCGCTGATGCTTGGCTGAAGGCAGTACGAGAGCAGAGCTGTTGCTGTAGCCAAGCTCTTGTAACTGAGATGTGCTCCAATCCCGTGCTTCTAAGCTGGGATCTTGGTTGGCATGAGCAACTCCTTGATTTCTCGAAGATGAAGCAGTGATGACGACGCACTGCAATAATGAATTATAGAATCTGAGTAAAAGTACATTGGCAGCCGAACGGCATCATCTCTGAACAACAAAATGGATGATATTCAGGTAGAGACTACTAAGGACTGGGCTAAAAGTTTATGGCCACCGTTCTTCGAGTGGAAATGGAGCTGTCTACTGCCACCTATAGTGATTAAACACCTCCCGCTTCGAAATTGCATAAGAAATTTACACAAAGTGATAAAAATTTGATCTCGACAGATTTGGCTCTCATACCCGAAGTGATCTCTCTACCGCACTGTAGAGATCCCCCAAAATCACACTCTTCCATGTGTTAAGATACTTAAATAGTATCCTCTTACCTTGTGCACTCCCACCACTGTGACCTGGTTATTAAGGTACTAGGGCTGGAAAGAAAGAGAGGAAGTAGAAATTACCGGTCTCAGAGGAACGCCCCTGTTGACATCTTCCAACGCTCTGGTCGCAATCTGCTTTCTCTGCGGAGCAGATACCGGAGAGCAGCAATCCAATCTCTTTCTCTTCAGCGACACGGAGATACCTGAGGACACAGTCTCTTGAGCGCTCCTGCTATCTACGGTTACGCCCCCCATATCTTCACTGCACGTGCTTTCGCAGGGTGATGCTGCTCGCAACACTTGAGTCTCCTCTACGAGCACCTCACCTTCTGCGTTGCTCGAGGAGCATCCGGTTTCATAACCGGAATCAGGGTGACTAAATTCTGCCGGACGTGGAACACTTCCAGTGTCCACCCCGCTACCATCATTGCATTCACCCTGCGACTCCTGCTGTGCACACTCGGCACAAAATCCTGCGAGCGGCGTGAAGTCCACCCCGGACACTCGCCATGATGTTGGTATTCCACAAGATCCGCACAGCACAGCCCGTGTGTGCCTCGCCACTAAGAAATTCGCACTGTGCACTTTCGCATCACATGTCCAGCAAATGTGCGCCTCATCGGCTGCGCAGTACACCGTCGCTGCCCCGTGACACAACTCGCATCCTCTTTTCATCGTCGACATCAAAGCTCTCTAATCTTCAACTCACATACTTCGACTACCAAAAAAATCCGCGACTTCTTCCTATTCCAATAAAACCACACTTCTCCTCCACAACTCCTTAACGGTCTCCAATGAATTACAAAGCCTCGACCAATCGGAAAGACATTTCACCCCCAAAAAAAAAAAAAAAAAATTCACACCCTGGAATGTCGTCTCGCCTTCCACCACGACCGATGCCTGAATTTACACAAAAACTCCGACCACTCGAGAAGAGAAACCGTAAACAAACTACAATGTGGCTCCAACCAACATCTATAATCCGTATAACTAATACCCTACAACCACTTAATCCAGTTGCAAACTTACGCCAAGCTTTAAACCTCGGGGGAAACCAAAACAGTGATAAATTCACGAACACGCAACGATCCAAATTGCAAAACGCTTGCCAAAGAAAAAAAACAAAAAACTATACAAAACGAGTGCAAGCACACAATAATCCTCCCGAGAAGCTCAAAATACTCATGTGTGTAAGTGAGCGCGCCACTGAAGATCAGCCAATTCATATATAAGATCACTATTAGAAAGATGGCGGAAAACAAGAACACAATTGACTGCACCAAACTTCACCACCGAAGCATCATGGACCGCTTGGCGATGGCGGAAGTGGATACTTCGCACGGCAACAAGTGGGGCACCGATGTACAGTTCAACAGACAGGAGGCGACGCTTGTACACCACCAGGGGACGAACGCCTCGTCCAAAAGAAGGACGAACGGTGGACGACAGAGGACGACGGAGGACGACAGGGGACGACAGGGGACGGAGGCAGACGAAGGGGGACGAAGAAGGCGCACCACCACGCGCGAGGCCGACGAATTCCAGCCACGAGAGTGGTTCGGCAAATATCTCGTGCTTCGGCAAGGTCTGCCCGCATCCGATGGAGTTCCGAACCGGAGGCCCGGGCTCACGAAACCGCCGTGGTCGGAGATCGGAGCCAATGGGAGCCCAGTATAATATTTTCAAATCAACTCGCCAAGTGCCTATCTGCCTTGACTGAAACGAAGACCCACTGTCTGAGTTACAAGATATCTTCTTCTTGCCATGCACATCAAATTTTTCTATTATTGTGTACCTTTTGCTGCTTCAGTTTGCTTTGTTGATGCCCTTGGTAGGAGGTTCATAAATCGCCCATTGAAGAGCCGAAACTGAATTTGGGGGAAGTGAAATGTTTTTCAGGAAATATTCTTTGAAACACAAGTGGAATTGGCATCGAACCCAAGTCGTTTCATTTTTTTTTGAGCTTTGTGGAATTAGTTATGAAAATTTGAAGTGAAAATGGCAATGGGCTCTAGAATCGCCTACTTCCTAAAATGTACATTGTTTGTACATTGCTAAAGGCTATAAAAAAAAAAAGCATCGTGTACAAATAGTATACATTTGAGGAGGTGGGCAATTTTAGAGCATGAGTGCTTTTGGAACCTCCTACTTTAATGTTGATCTGCCCTCCACCTTGCTCTATTTCTATTTATTGTAAGGGTGAAGGCGAATCCAAAACTTTCTTCTTCAGGAAAATTTAGGTTCTTATTATTTATAATGAGATGGGGTTGTTTTTTGGCAAATTTGACAAATTTAGTTATTTAATTGTAAATACAAAGTAACAAATAAGTTTGTTAGAGCATAGTTACTCCTATGTGCTAGGGGTCTAACACTCTTCAAATGTGGATGAAAAGTGTTTTGAGCCCCTTAAAAATATTTAGCCCCATATATATTTTTAGTTTCTCTGAAAATTATTTTTCCTATTTTCTACAAATTAAAACGTCCAACGATGTATTTTCTAGGACATATTCTAGGACAAATTCATTTGGATCATGAGACAACTAGGATCTATTGATGAAATCAAAAAATGATATAGAAAATAGTGAAGAGGATTGTGAAACGACCAAATGAATGAATGCATTGTTTATTATATATTTCAAGTAATGATTCTACGTCATTAACCAGGATTGAATGCCCTCCTCATTTCCCCCATAGGAATGGATGGGGGATGGATGGAGGTTGTCCTCGGGTTCCTGCAACTCTATTCCTATGACTTCTTTTACATTTTTTTTTCAATTAGAACAAGCATTGCCTATGTTCATTCACAGATAGGGACAATAATTTATTTCTAAAATTTAGTTTAAAGTGTCATATACTACCAACTACCACAAAGAAGAACAATGTTTTTTCCACAATTTTTATTCTTGTGATGGGTACCACAAATGCACTTAGACCAACACTTCAAGCATACATAGAGGACATTTTGTTTAGTCTCAACATTTTTGTTTTTTGTAATGCGACTTACAAATATTGCTTCTCTTCTCTTTATTCATTCCACATTGTCTTACATATATTTCTAACTTTTGTTTTTTTTCAAATTTTTGTACAACTCTTATTAACAAAAATGCATCCATTCTATAGATGTGGTGAAGAGTAATATGAATGTTGTTTGTCAATGAAAATGATTAGAAACAAGAGCTTGAATCGAGAGAGTTTGTAACATTAACACTTGTTGTATGAATACAAAAGTCTTGACAAAGCCTTTTAAGATACAAAAGAAGAAATTTTAATAGAAGAAAATGAAGGCAAAGACAAAGGTTGATAAGGAATTGTGGACAAAGCTAGAGAAAAGGCTACTGACATTGGAGGTTTTAGTGACAAACCATTTCTTACTATAGTGATGGGAAACTTAGTGACTTTTTTGGAGCGAAGACATGTAGGACTAAACAACTTGACAATATGAAGACTGGCACTCTTCTACGCAATCTAGACTTTGAGTAAACAACCACGAAGTTGAGGTTGAAGAAAAATGCAAATAACATAGGTGTTACCTAGATGAAGGAGATGGTGCTCATTTTCAATTTTGTAAAAATGTATGTAAAGAAGTTCGAGAAATAATCTAGTATTTTGACATTTGCATAGCACTTGTGGTACAATAGTTTTCACATTGCAATGCACTACTTTTTATTATTTTATAAGATTTTCAAATTTACAAACCATGACCTACAGTATGAAATTATCACCTACTTTTAGCCAATATAAATTATACAAATAAATCATATATCATTTATTGACAAAAATTAAAAATGCGAAAGAAAGAAAATTTAAGTAGTTTACAAGAGACATTTGTTAAAAGAACAAAGCATGGTTACAAGGCCTTACTACACTTCAAAATTTAAAAAACTTCAAATACAAGTGGAATTGTTACAAACCTCCAAATGTATAAAAACAAAAATTTGCGAAATGAAATGATTAAGTATTACATTAAACATCATGGGATCAAAATAGTAAAAAATGACAAAACATATATAA
Source organism: Climacium dendroides (assembly GCA_950106755.1). NCBI lineage: Eukaryota > Viridiplantae > Streptophyta > Bryopsida > Hypnales > Climaciaceae > Climacium > Climacium dendroides. The sequence continues at coordinate 39,551,692 of OX467082.1, read as the reverse complement.
TACACAACATGTAGTTGAAAGAATGCAATAATTATTTTCCTAATAAAGTCACATTCAAGTATGTAACTTTCACCATAGCATTGGCAATGTCTCCAAACAAATATACCTCTCTAAAACAATATTCTTTAAAGTAATAAACCTCTTTAAGGTAATCATCGATTGTTGATTCTAGACTAGGCTACATACAAATGTCATGAATGCAAGTGCCTTTCCCTAATGTAATAACTTCTCTATTGTAATTTGTCAAGCTTATCCCAACCCTATTACTTTACAGAGGTACTACTATAAGAAGTAAAAAGAAATAACCATTGGGAATGGTGCCTAGGAATCACATCTTCGGGAATGTTGCCCTCGGGAATGGGACGGATGGCCCCATCCTTCTCTCCCTCATCCTTTCCAATGAAGGTCATGAGAGAATCATTAGGATTTTTTATTTCTTTTACTTTAGGGAGTGCAGAAAGCGATAATCACTAAAAAGATGAAGCTATTTACATCCATAGAAGTGGATGAAAGTTGCAATCTGTAGATGAAGTTTCATTCATTAATCCAAAACAATGTACATTTCATCCAAAATAGAGAGATATTGTCCCAGATTTGGTAAGAGATTGGCGATTTCATCCACTGAAAAGCAAAAATATTTCGTCCAAGATTCCCTACCAAATAAAAAATTTCATCGCTTTTTCAGCAAATAATCGCTCAAATAAAATTTAAAAAAACTGGGGTCACTCAACTATGCCTGACAGTGTCTGATTTCAATTCAGGCTGAGATATTTTGGCTCTATGGATGTTTTGATCTTCTGGCAGCTATGGGGGCCCCTCAATTGTCAGCCACAAGAATGGCTTGTTATATCTGGCTTTATTGTCCTTGTGAGAAAACTTTTGGAGAAGCAAAAAAAAACTAGTCTGTTTTTCTTTTTGGATACAATTGAAAAGAAGAATATTCTTTTTCCTGCTAAGATCACTTTTTCTTGTTGCATATTAAACCAATATCTTTGAAAAAGAACTACTGTAGTGCAAAATAAAAAGTACCAGTGATCATCTGAAACCACAAAATTATGTTTCTTTTTGTAGTTGGTACACAATTAGACAAGAGGGTCTACAATACTAAGCTAGGGCATGGTTCCAAAGGCTCATATCCATTCTAATATGCCCACTTTTTAAAGTTGGTTTCCAATGATTTTCACACAATCATGCTTTTTATTTTCATTTCACTTGAGTTTGAATGGCCGGCTACTCGATTGTTTGAAATTTTGAGAGTGAAATTCCAACCATCATATGAGTTATGCATTTTCAAAAGTGTATTTATTACAGCATGGAGTCTTACAATACAATTTCAAAGTGCCAAGCTGCAAGTACCCACCCTAAACCTAAGGCTTTGCTCTTCTGAAGGTGTACATCCCAGCCCCCTTTTGTGGGGGCACCATGGGGCCAAATTTCACCATTTCAAAATAATTTTCTACTTTTTTCTAAAAATAAAAATCTTTTTTTTCCCAAAATTTTCCATTTCTATTTAAAATAGAGATGAAGTCGTGAAATTTGGATGAAAAAATACATGAATATAATTGGAAAGTATTTTTTGGTCCATAAGGTGGATACAATGCTTCACCAAATTTTAAGTGACTACCATCTTGGCACTTTTTCAAAAAGTTAACCCTTAAGCGCTTTGTTCACATTTTGGACAATGAACCGAGGGCTTGCAGGTGCTATTTTGTATAACTAATTTCTCATTCATCCAATGTAAGACTTGAATCTTGAAAAGACAACCTTCCTTAATGACCAATTTCATGAAATTGCGGTGAGCGATATTTTCGGACAAAGATATATGCAAAAATGTGCAAAAATTGGAAAAAAAAATTGAGGTGTTGAAGTCAATGTTTGAAAAAAAACACGTTTGCAATTTGAAAACATTGGCAAAAAAAGCAGTACAAAAATCTATAAAATTCCTATTTTGAGTAAAAAAATAGAGAAAATAATCGGATTCAGTTCTTCAAAAACTGGTTCAATATGAGAATTGAAGGAAATTAAGGTAGAACTACCCAATACCACCATTCACCCAATTCCGCCACCTACAGGTTCCTCCCATTTCCGTCACTGGCCCATCTTATTACCACAATCTTACTAATCCATGACCATGATGGCAATGCACTAGGGAGGCGGACACATCAGCCCACGCTTCAACAATGATTTGATCATGCTTCAACAAGGGGATCTACTCACAGTTTTACATTTCAGCTTTGAAAAATCACAGAAAATTCACTTCTTGTCGGAATGCCTTCATTTTTTTTGCAATGGACTTCTCTCAAACAATTCAATCACTGGGAAAATATGGAAAAGCTCATAAATAGCTTCTCCAAAGTACCTCAATTGCAAATCTGTATGGTAATGGGTAGTTCTACCTTAACCAGTAAAACTCAACGAACTTTTCCGAACTATGGTTGAGGGGTTCCAAAAACTAAAGGACGTACTACATCCTCATCTCCGAAATCTCCGAAATGCAAGAATCTCATGTTAGCCGAACTGGGCCACGCAAACCACGGCGGCTCCACCTCCACTGAAGGAAGGCTGTGAGCCACATGAGCCATGAGCGGCGGCATTCACGTGGCACGAGCCAGTGGCCGCGGCAGGGGGTGGACCAAAGCCAGCGGCAGTGCGGCACTCACTCAGCCAACTTAATTTGAACCCACATGCTTCCAACACTGTGGCCTACACTAATTCTCATTCCAGCATGTGGCTCACAGTACGTCAAGTTACGCCGGGAGAGTGAGTCAGCAGGGTTGGCTGGGCCCCACCCCGCCTAGGGTGGATACTTATTACAGTACGAGGCTCGGAGCTTGCCCTAGAAATGCTGCCGTGTCGGTCAGGCAGCTTCGGTGCCGAGCCTCACCCCACCCCACCCCGGCATGGAATGATGGAGTGGCAGGTCGTTCTAGGGCTGGGAGAGCAGCCAGATCTCCACCGAACCTGCGCTTCATTTGGCACCACAGCGTCAGGACAAGGGCAACTGAAGGCCAGCAGCCACTGTGCGTGTCCAGCAAACCATCATGGGGGGGTATTCAATGTTATCCTATCAATGAAATGGGAAGATATTTGCAGCACAAATGCACTTGCTGAGTGGGCTGTGACGTCAGGCCAGGAGGGCTCTTTTTAAAAATTTAAATTTAAATTTAAAAAAAAAAAAATCCCCAGTTTCCCAAAGGGAGTGTACATTAATTAATGTATGTACCGGCACCCATACCGGTGGATCACTTAACCCTGTAAAGACGTGGCCTCCCATGACCAAGGTAGTCACCAAAACCTCTCTATAAGAACGTGTATAAGAACGTTTGTATAAGAACGTGGGCTCCCATGACCAAGGTAGTCACCAAAACTATGTGATTGTTGGACCAATAGGTACATTCATCTTTACTACAGTCATCCGTCAAATCATTATGGTTTGCATCGTCGTTATTGGATCAAGCAATTTTAAGACAGACGAGGAGCAACATGAAGCAATGGAAATTTCTCTTGTGTAGAGAGATGAGAAATATTGGGATTGCGAATTTTCCGTAATTTGATTCCCCTAAAATTGAAACTACTATGAATTTTGAGAGTCAGAAAAGTGTTTTGAATCCATGGCCAATTTCTAGAGTCTTTGATTTTCCAATCAATCAAGAGACTATTTTCTTGATTAATACTTCTTGCACTCTTTGTGACATGTGTCATGAACTTATTAGTCTTAACTTTGAAAACAAGAAAAAATGATTTGAAAATATTCATGTCCACAAAAACCTATGAAAAAGGTAGACCACCCCTTAAATGGTCACTTTTAGAGCACACTACCTTACTGAATTTGTAGTCTATAGGGGGGACATGACATTGTTAACCCTTAAACGTCAAGGAAAACATTTGCCGTCCGTTGGACGACAAAGAATTCTCTTCATGTAGGACAAAAGTACAACTCAAAATTTTGTGTGAAAAGGAAAAGTCTTGTATAGTACTTTAACTTCCAATGAGTGCTTTTGCAATTTTTTAAGCCAATGATTCACAGTCATGAAAACTGAAGATTTTCAAAGTCACACCCGTCAGGGTTAAATTGGTCACACTAATTTCTATCCTGCCCAATTATTCACCCATACTAAATAACCGTTTTGGTGTACTATCATCATTTTTCAACTGCTTCTGACTGTACCAGGCCAGTGTTGGCTACTGTAGTAATAAGAATGGCAGCACTCATGTTGGATTTTCCAGTTATGGGAGCTTGACTGAGAATGGGTCAAGGCATGACTGGAGCTACTCAAGAGGGGCCCAAGAGCATAAAATAAAATACAAACAGGGGATGCAAGTGGGTTGCAACCCAATGGAAAGAGTAGAAAGGATTCTGGCCGATATGAAGGAATCAGCAGATCAGGACCGTAACAAGCGTACGTCTTACCTTGCCGAAGAAAATAAGGCCCATAAAATAGTGCAAAGAGATTCAAGCGATACTTTGGATGAATGAGAAGTTATCGAGGTGATTGCACCAAACAAGCAATTCAATATGGCTCCCACTATAATTATGTTGAATTTTTTTTTCTTCGTGGAGTCTTGTTGGTAGTTGAAAGGGGATTTCAGATTTTTTTGAGAATGCAAATTCTCCGACACCTTGTGAATAATCTACTAATCTTCAAAGTGATGAAAATAGGTATTTTTGAAATCGATTGTCGACTCTTTGATGAAGAGTGGGAGTATATTTTTGGCAAGAATGTAGAGTGGTTTGATTTTAGAAAGCCGTTGATTGTAGTTGAGGTTGAGGCATTGGTAATCGATCATTTGAGCAATTTTGCAGCAGATCGTGTGTTGTATGAGGTGGAAAATTTTCCCATGTAGGAAGATAGGAAACATGGGGATAGCAAAAGTTTCAAAATTTTATTGCCAAAATTTAAATTAGTGTGAATTTTGAGAGCCAAAAAGTGCACTTCACCAATAGCCAATGTTTTGAGTTTTCCAATTCTAATCATTCAAGAACTACTTTCCTGCTCACTACACTGATGATGGTAAATAGTGTTGGCAACACTAATTACGAAGCACAACACTAAATGTCAACAATCTTATTAATGTTACCAACACTAAATGTCAACAATCTTATTAATGTTACCAACACTAAATGTCAACAATCTTATTAATGTTACCAACACTAAATGTCAACATGGACACTATTTGTCAACTACTGGATATCAATTTTTTACAAGTTTACATTTAGTGTTACCTATTATTTCATCAAATTGTAATGAATTTTTTTTTAATTTAAATATATGATTGCTTATTCAAATGAATAATTTATTAAATAGAAATTAAAAACCTTTTGCAAATTAGCATTTTATATTTTCAAAAGACAAGCAAAAAATCCTAAAATGTTGGCAACTCTAAATGCCAACTAATTGACGTTTAGAGTGGGCAGGGTAAAAGTCCAGATAACGCTATTTGCAATATAACACTATTTACCATCATTAGCGTACTTCCTATTTTCTTACTCACTACTTTGGGACATGTGTCATAACCTTATTGATCCTAACCTTGTAAAAGACCAAAAAAACACATTACAAGCTTCGATTGGAAATCTGTTCCAGCCTTAATTTAGTTGAAAATACTGCATCCCTAGTCATGGCATTAGAAAAAAAATGGACCCTCCAAAGGGCCGCGTAAGGGCTACCTATACTAGATCCAGCGCTAGAAATGCGTCAACGCCATTGGCTGCTGGATCCAGGAAATTTATAAAATATTTTGGAGGAAAGATAAAAAAATTCCGCTAGGAGACAAATGAGTCAGAATCAAAGACTAAACCAAAGGCTCCAAGTCACTTCCCGCGTCGCGGAGCCAGCAAAATTGCCTCTCTGGAGTCACTACTGGCTCCGCAACATGATGTGGTGGCACCCACGTCCCAATTAAAGACGTTTAAAATAATGGAGGGCTGGAGTAAAATAATAGGGGGCCCGCAAGGACACGGCCTTTCTCATCAGTACATTGCACTTTCAAGCAATATAAATATGGGAAGTCGTTGATGGAGTACATTGAAAAGTCGTTATGACTCCAAGTGAACTTGCAGTCAAGTACCCATTTTGCCCAAGTACTATATAGAGGTGTGGATTATCCTCTATTATTATTGTGAAGGCATCATCCACTGACTACTCTTTTCTATAGATGATGGATGAACCAAGAGGATGAACTTGGATGAATCAGGGCGGCATGACACCAGAGTTCGTTAACGTTCTTGTTTTCGGCGCCAATTTTCTGCCGGCGCGAAAGTTAGCATTGCCATGTGAATTTCCGTTGAATCCAACTGCCCGGATTTCGGCTTGTCGAGACTTCATTTCGTGTCATGTCAAATTGTTCCAATTCAGAGAGGTGGCTTTTTTCATATCTGTTTGTATGCCAGAGAGTTGTATTGCTTCAATTTTAGAAATTGGTGATGGCTTTGAGTGAGATCACGAATAGGGTGGAGGCAGCAAACCCATACACTCTGAATGTGTCGCTTGGTCCACGATTCTCTCCATTGATAAAGAGGGGTCGTCCACTGCATAAGCAAGTACCCAGACGTGAGTTTTGCGCCTATAGATCCTGAGGTGCCACCAACATTGATTTGTGGGTAGACGGAGAAATTTACCCACGAGATCCTCGTATAGGAGTGCCTCCAACTTTTAGGACGATCAAAGAGTGTCTTCAATACATCTGCCTAGGAGAAGAAGGGTTGCTAGGGTATTGTAAGAGGCTTGCCAATTTTGGTAGTGGTTTGGAGGGGGCAAATGTAGTGTTGGAGGAAACAGTTCGGAACTACTTGGTCCATATGGACCTCCTGGGTTCACAATTGCAGGAGGCAAAGCGTCAACTCCAATTAGCTGTAGAAACACTTTGTGGACAGTCTTTAGAACATCACACGGCTATTGAGAAGGGTAGGGAGCTAGAAAGGCAATGTGGACAATTGAGGGAGAAAGCCGTTGGGTTCGGGAAACGTAATGAGGAGTTGGAGGAACTTGTGAGAACACTGATGGAGGCCTCAAGTGCAGGTAGAGTAAATGAATTGGAGGTGGAGGTAGCACACTATAAAAAGAAAATGATGGCTGCGGAATCCAGATTGTCGATACTGAAAGAAGGTCCGCTTGGCTCGCGACTCCGTAGACGTCATTCGAGAAATTTGGATGAACTATCTGAAGATGGCGGACAAGCCAAGAAAAGGAGAAAGCAGCTGAGATCAGTCCTACAACCAGAAGCTGTTGATTCCATTCAGAAATTAAACAAGGCTTGTAGGGGGCAGAAGAGACTATGGGGAAGTGACACGACCCAAAGGAAAACTGCACTTGCATTGGCGAGAATTTTATCAAAGCGAGAAGTGACGGCACTGGTGGAAGAACCAAGGATGCGTTCTGTTGGCACCAACATCGCGAACACTGTCTTAAGGAAAATTGGAGCTGAGATTGGAGCAGATTCAATGTTGGCAGCGTGCGACATGGCCAGTGTCCCACAAAAGGCTTATGGCTTGGTATTCAAGACCATGAAAAGGCGGGTAAAACTCATGGATCCGGCACTGACAGCTGATTTGTTGCCCAAACCGCATAAGGTACCAAACGTTGTATGTGAATTTGCTTATTTCTTGCCCTGGAAATATATTTCGTAATGTACGTCCTTCAGCAATTTCATTCAGTGGAGTGGACTTCTTGCTGAAACACATAGGTTGCTCTACTGCGGAGAGAACTTCATCCATCCATTGCTAAACGGAGTAAGCAAGTACAGCCAATAACAAATCATCGAGTATGAGCACTAAAATAAAATAGAACACTGGAGGTACCACGACAAGAGTGGAAATAAAAAATACAAAGCTGTTGGTACCATCATGCGTTCTGCTGGTACCAACAACTCCTCGAAACGTCACTGCTGGCTCCGCCGTGGTTTTGGCTTTTGTCCGCTTTGGCACATTAGGTGCCACCCAAGTGCTGACAATTCGTATGGAAGGACAACAAAAAACAACTAATATCCTTGGTGCCCTTAGACGGCCCTTTGGAGGGTCCAGTTTTCTCCTAATGAGGTGCATACAAATTCCATATAATTATGCCTTTATGTTTCAATAGTACATCATCCCCAAATTCCACACTCACACTCAAATGGAACAGAAAATTTTCATGGCAACTTTCATGGAATTATAATAAAAACCTTTCCTAGCAATTTTGTAATGTATAGCTCCATGTGTTTTGGATATAATTCTGTAGCATTTTCATGGAATTGCTTCATTTTTTTAATATTTTTATTGCTTCATCTCTTTTGGAGTGCTGCCAAGTTGATGTTCAGTCACAAGGTAAGGTTAAGGCAACAGTTGTTAACCCAGTAACGCTGCCAGCGCCATTTTGTGGCGTTTGGATGGCTGAACATCAATATGGAGGGAGATGGAAAACAATTTTTCATCCACTTTTTCTTCTTGATCTTTTATGGTGGATTATGAAGAGTTCCTAAGTGATTTTGTAGTTTTGCTAGTGTTTGTCATCACATGAATGAGAAGTTAGTAAAAAAAACGGATCACAAAATATGCTATTTTCAATGTATTCTAGGAAGTTGTTACTTCTTGCTCTAAATCTGAAATTTCTCCATGAAAATGATGTTTTTTGAGTTTGAACCCAACTAACAAAATGAAGTACCTCTACTCTAGTTTCTACTCCAATTGAAATTTTGGAAAAATTTGTAATATTGAATATTTCATTGCAATTTGCAATTTGGTTGTATTTTCAATGTCTACTACATTCTAATTATAGAATGTCACGGGACTTGAGTATACACCATGATGTTTGTCATTGTCATGTACACACATGGTGAAATTTTCAGATTTTTTGAAATAATTTTGTATTTGATATGATTTTTCTTTACTTTTCCTTCAAAAAATCTATAAAAAATCAATTTTCTTCAAAATAAATATAATTTTTTTGTGAAGTAAAGAAGACATGTAGTTTCATCTTTGAAAAATAAATATAAAATTTTTCATACATATCTAATCCTACAATGGCAACAAATTGGGTGGTGGCAAGGAGGCTTGAAATCAGTGGTTAGAGGCCCAGCATTTAGGGGTTAACCATGCCCAGTCCCCCCAAAATTAAGGCTTCTTGAGGAGACCAATGGACCTATTGTGTGCTTCTTTTTTTGGCGAGATTTCGCCAGATTGTCAGAAATTTGACCTCTTTGGCTTCGTCCCTCTAAAAATTGGTCTATGTAGTGAGGACAACAAGGGGGATATTGGTCCAAAAAAAAAGCCTTGATTGTGTTTTGTCTTAAAATTTTGATAATTCAATGACAAAACATGGAAAGATGTGAGAGTGTAATTCTCCACCCAAACATAGTTGAGAGATAAGGTAGGTACACCCAAAACCGCCACTTTTTGCTATTGAGCCTATTTTTTATTATTAGACTAGTCAAATTTTCATATGTACTTGTTGACAAGTGAAAGGAGGTTCCAACTCACTAGAGAACGTGGCATTTGGATATTGTATGCAAAAGTTATTAAGGAACAAAGTTTGGTTTTGAAAGCATTTCTTCCACATACATTAGATACAGAACTGATTTTGGAGATGTACATGCAGTATAGATGGCGGTTTAAGGTTAGTGGTACATTTGGGTGTGCCTACCTTATTGAAAGATGTTGAACTCACCTATATTACTTTCAATCACCTCCTCAGCTATTTAACCCCTAACTATGTAACCAACCATATATGGGGGATCTAAAATTTTAGGATAGTTTTTGTATAAGTAGTTAAATTCTTTTGATTGTTTCAAATATTTTTATAAATATTATTGAAGGTTAACAATTGGAAGCTTTTATTTTTCACTGAAAAAATTAAATATTTGATTTTTGAGAAGTCCTTGAAGGTATATATGTACCACTGTTGGAAGTGTAAAGCTTTCCAATTTTACTTCAATTCTTGACTTTGAGTAAAGCTTGTTAATTTCACTTGATTTGAGATTTAAAAGATTGTACTCATTAGAAAAAAATTTAGGCTTGAAAGAGGTTGCTAAGTCTACCCCCTATGGTGCAATTACAAAAAAAAATTAAAATATTTTTTTATTTTTTTATTTTTTGAAACTGACATGGCACTATTTGCGATTTCTACTTATTAAAAAAATTGCATTTCAACAATTGCAAAGTGGATTGCGGAATGAGTTTGATAGCTATTCATTTGAACTTAACCCCTAAAGCACTAAATTGCATTTTTTTGGCAACGTGATTTTGGATAGCTCACTATGAACAAAATTTTTATTCTTTTTTGTTGAAAGTTTTACACAACATTTTCCCAAAGGGTAGCTTCAAGGCCTAACAATTTTCATAACTTTTAACTCTATGGTTAAAAAGTTAGTGCATGATATGCATTTTCATTGCTTTGCAGGCAACCTTGGCAATCCAATAAACTTCTTTAAAAATCACTTTTAAAAAAAATAAAAATTTGAAATTGTTTCTTTAGATTTAAATATAAAGAAGAAGCTTTTAATCATTCCATTTTGATTAATGAGATAAAAGTTATGAGGAGTTTTAATTTGTGGGTAGGTTTGTAGTGAGTTGCCCAAAATCACTATGTTGCCAAATAAAACAATTTTTACTTTTAGGGGTTAAGGTTTTGAAAGTGCATATTAGTGTGCTAACACAATTTTTAATTTTTCATGTGAACAATCCCCAAAATTCTTATATGCAAATTTCTCAAGCATTGTGGGGGGAGGCAATATATTAAAAATTGGATGCTTACATTTTTCTTGTTATAATCCTACAACTCCCATAGAATTTCACACTCAAATTTGATATGCATACAAGTTCTTTAAATAGTTACACATTAGATTTTGAAAAAAAAAACAATTTGCTTCACTGGGGATAACTATAAGCTATTGCTCTTTTTTCATGGAAAAAACACACTTGGAAAGGCTTAGGCATTTAGGGGTTAATATATGTCTTTTGTGTATTGTAGAATATTTATACATATTAGATGTATAGCTCTATAATCTTTGGGAGTTACAAATATCCATGTCCCATGGTGCTTCAACTCCCAATAGTTTTATTATATTTTCACTATCTCAAAATCTAGTGACTTACAATGAATTAAATTCATGTAAAGAAATTTATAGGATGGACTGTTACATAGAATCTAAATAAGATGGTTAGTTCCAAATTGGTGACAATTATGGTATGTATCTCAATAATCAACACTTATACAAAATATGACATGTACATCCAAATTAAAAAGTTTCACTTCTTCCCAAACATTGATTACACAAAATGTTAATAATGAAACCATGAAAACTTCTAAAAACACCTATTAGTGGTTTTGCTTTTAGGTACACTTGGAGACTATATTTTGAAAATCTATAACCTACTAATACATTGTCCAAAATACATATTAGATACATTTGAAGATAACAATTTTATTATTAAATTCAATCCATATTCACATTGTAGGTTCCAAATTTTTACCTCAAAAAAAATACAAGGACAAATTGTTTACCATAGATGATAAATTAAAAAAAATTTGAATTCCTATTTGAAATCAAAGCCTTTGAGCTAGTTATCACATGCTACAAGCTCAAAATTAATTAGCCCAAAATAGGAGTAGTTGTTTACTCCTTTGCAAACATGGAAAGGGGGCCCTTTTGCTTCCCCAAAGTAGAAGCTCCCCAATGTGTTATCACATGCTACAAGTTCAAAATTAATCAACTTAAAGTAGAAGTTGATTACTCCTCTACAAACATGGGGAAAATGTTAAAATGAAGGGGGTTCCTTTTGTTCCCCCAAAGCAGAAGCTCCCCAAAGTCCTAACGTTTCAATTTCCCAACAAGCCAATGATTTTTTTCACATTAAACAAAATTCACTTCTAGGGAGGGATTAAGGGATGCTTTACACCTAGAGGCTAAGCCAATTTGTTAAATCAAAGGTTAAAAATCCTCACTTGTAATTGAACAAAACCTTGAAATCAATCCCAATCCCTTCCCATCTAGAGGCGGGGCCAATTTGGCAAAACAAATTTTTTAATTCAAAAAGACATGATCTAACATGGCCTGATCTCATTGAATTAGGCACAAATTAAAAAATGAAAAGCCAATGTTAGATTTCAATTAATTTTTTTTTATAAAATATTATTATTTTCAACAAATCATATTTATTGGATTTTGTGCAATTGATCTCAAGGAAAGTTGATTCAATTTCTAGGTGTAAAGGTATTGAAATTTGAGCCCTACTCTCTCTTTCTAGGTTTTATTGAATTAGTCTAGCTTCTTGGCTCCAAGACCTTTACATATGGGAGAATTGGCCCATGTTATAATCTTAATCTAATGAGTGGTTGAAGATGGCCTCCAACCCAAAAGGAACTAAAATTTTGTGCAATCACACTTGGCATGGCCTCTAGGTGTAAAGCCATATGTTTATACCAATCTATAAGGGGGAATGATTTAGGCAAATTAAACCAAATTAAACATTTTTGCACTTGGCCAAGTGCACTCATTGTATGTATAATTGGGTACTAAAAATGATTTTTTTGAAACCACATATTCTCCATTCTATTGTGTAATATTACTTTTATACATGTCACTTATTTCATAGAGTTTCTTATTCCTCTTAATTTCATTTACTCCAACTTTTATTGTTGGATACATTGAAGGATAAGAGACTAGTTTCCCATCCTATAATGTTGTTGACTAGCTCTAACAATATGACATGAAGACTCATAGCATTCAATAGCCTTCAAAGAGGTTGCCTTTCCTTCCCTGGAGGCATCATCTACAAAAAACATTCACATGGGGAATTAAAGTAAGCTCCAATATTGGGTGCCAGGCCCATGGCAGTAGATTCATGGTTTAGGTTTTTTTTTCCTTTCTAAATCTCGGACCAGCCAAACAAATGACATTGGGATTTTACTTCGAAGGATTCTCATGTTGTTTGGCAAATCATCTTAATGTTTCTTTGAACATTTAACCCTTGCCATCCAAAAAATAATTTGGGTAGCTTATGAAAGAATTGAGTAGGAAACATTTAAAGGAGTGAGGGTTGAAGATGTCATTTTTATATTGAAATTGATTTTTCACCATGAATCCTCAAAAGATATGGGATAATTTAAAAATGAGTGTTAAATCGCTTATTGTCAAAATGTCAAAATTATGTTAATGTAGATTTTCAAACCTCATTTAGTCATAATAAAATAACTTTAAAAAAATAATTTTTGGACTGAAAAAAGTTGAAAAATATATTTGAGTTTCATCTCCAAAAATCCATTTCATATTTCAAGCCTCCAATCAAAAGATATGAACAAAATTTAGAGAGGATGTTTTAAGATGTAAAAGAAAATGTCCCTTCCAACCCTTCTTTGAAATTTGTCCATAAATTTTTATTGAAGGCTTGAAATATCAAACAAATATTTGGAGATGAAATTGAAATAGATTTCCCAACTTTTTTTTAGTCCAAAGTTTTTTGAATTTTTTTATTTTACTATGACTAAACAAGGTTTTTACTTCAAATAGAATTTTTGCTTTGCTTTGACTTAACTATGAGCGGTTGAGTTCCTACTAACTTTAATTTATTTATCCCGCATAGTTTACTTTACCACCTACCAGCCCATATGTATTTAAAGATTTGTCTTCTCATTCCAAAATCACAAATCATGAAAGGTGTTCAAAACATAGTGAGGAAATTGAAGCATTAGTTTCAATGAGTAGAATGCTAATTTCATGAAGTTTTTAATCTTAAATATTGATTTTGTTTCTAACCCAATTGAATGCATTGTATTTTTAGTAACCCATTTTATTATTAAACTTAACTGCGGTTTTGTCCCAGGTACCTAGTTGAGAGAGCTTCAATTTTTTGATAATTTGTGATGCATGTCTCCATAGCTACTTATGGGTGTGGAATATTTCGCACCATATCATCTAGGGATAAAATGGTGTGGAATATTTCACACCATATCATCTAAGGCAAGGCAACCGTTCTTGCTACTATTGAATGTTATCATTGTTATGCTAGTAAGTCACATCTACAGTATACTAATGATGATAAATAGTGTTATGTTGTGATTAGTGTTACTTGAATTTTTACCCCAGTCACTCTAAACTTCAATTAGTTGGCATTTAGTGTTGTGTTCACTTTTATGAGCAATAATTTTTTTGAGCATGTAATAAGTTTCTTGGGTTCATATGTTTTTCTTTGCATTTTGATGAAATAGTTAGGTAACACTAAATATAAACTTGTAAAAAATTTATACCCAATAGTTGACAAATAGTGTCTATGTTGACATTTAGTATTGGTAACATTAACTGGATTGTTGACAATTAGTGTTATGCTTTGTGATTAGTGTTGCCAACACTATTTATCATCATTAGTGTACTGGTATTTCAGGAATTCAAAGGTAACTTCTACTGGACCACTGCTCCCGTCGCTCATCCCGAAACCGACTTCATGATTGAGCCCTTGGCCGATCATATTCCTCCCAATTTTGCACCAAGTTGAAAGAAACCAATGTGAATGATCTTGTTCAGTTCTGAGAAATTTTGTTCAATTCCGCAGGAGAGATGGCTGCAGCAGGAAAATTAGTGGCGAGGCGGGAGCTGGGCGCCACAGGCCTGAAGGTGTCGTCTCTCAGCTTCGGAGGCTCGCCGCTGGGCAATTTGTATGGCGAAGTTGCCAAAGAGGAGGACGCCATCGACGCTATCCACGAAGCTGCACGATTGGGCGTCAACCTCTTTGACGTCTCCCCGTAATTCCCTCCCTTCTTGCCTGTACATTTTCTTTCTCGGACGTCTCAATTTGGAATGTGCATCGGACTGATCGCGGCTAGTGTGTGCTCTCAAAGTTGGGGTTGCACGCCTCGGGCAACGACTGTTTCATAATTATCACACCGGTAGAATGTCAGTATGAAGAATGTGCTGAGTGTGGCTAGTGTGTAAGGATCGAATTGATTGCCTTACTAGACGGAGAAGGTCGTAGTGGTGATGAGGTTTGAGTGTAAAGTGGAAATTGGTGCTGGGTTTAGGTACTATGGCAACACATTGGCCGAACGGGTGCTTGGGAAAGCCCTGAAGACGATGCCCGTCCCTCGTGAAAGCTACGTGGTTTCAACCAAGTGTGGTAGATATGGCGATACGGACTTCAATTTCAGTGCGGAGCGGGTGACGCGCAGTGTGGACGAGAGCCTGGAGCGACTCAATCTGGACTACTTGGATATCATTCTGTGCCACGACGTCGAATTCGTTTCGCTTGATCAGGTAATCTAATCTAATTTAATCCAATCTAGTCCAATTTTGGTCGTGATATGATGATACTCTCTCTGCGCTTGTTGCGTCTCGTTAATGCCCATGGCATTGTGATTTGCTGCAATTGCATCCCTCTTTTCAGATCGTGAACGAAACGATTCCCGCACTGCAAAAGCTCAAGGAGACGGGCAAAGTTCGACACATTGGACTGAGTGGGCTTCCTCTCAAGATTTTCAGGTGGGTTGTATCATTTCAACTATTCCGGTTTCAGTTCTAGGGTTTCAGTTATTGTCAAAAATTGCTTTGATAGACGAAGGGTAACGTAGGTGACTGAAGACTGTTAGGCTGTTCCTACTAACTATGCCTCGTGACTACGAGACCGCTTAGCCTATTTTAATATCTCTTATCTTGCTTTCTTGTCCTTAGGTTCCGATTAACTATGTTGTGGCCTCAACGTTTTCAAGTGAAACTGGCCCTGCGCAATATTCTTTTCTGACTTCGATGATTCCGTTGTGCACAGATATGTGTTGGACAGAGTTCCAAAGGGAACTGTGGACGTGATTCTGTCCTACTGTCACCATTCTCTCAACGACACCTCCGTGCTGGAGATGTTACCCTACTTGCAGGAGAAGGGCGTTGGTTTGATTAGTGCGGCCCCCTTTGCCTTGGGCCTTCTGTCTGGGAAGGGATGGCCAGAGTGGCACCTGGCTCCTCCCGAGCTCAAGGTACTACATTGCGCTAATCTATAGCTCTGCGTGATCCGTAGCTTTCAAATCACATTCAGATTCTTCGCCCTTGTTTAGCTAATCCTTGAAAAGGTTTGTGTCGATATTACATCTATGTTGGAACCCTATTAATCATTGGCATGCATGTGTCTCTGCAGGAGGCATGCACTCGAGCAACAGAGCTATGCAAATCACAAGGCAAGAGCATCAGAGACCTCGCACTGCAGTATACCCTCCGGAATTCCAGTATTCCCACCACCCTGGTTGGCATGATCTCAGTCAAGGAGGTAAACTATCAAATTTAAAACTCTTCGAGATGCAATCCATACATCATAAACTCTCACTTTGTTTTGTCGCAATGTGGCACATGCAGTTGGAAATGAGGAAGCTCTAAAGTCACGACCTGGTTCTAAAAGAGCTGTGAACCTTCAAGATTTGATAGTCCTGCTTGATTGAATTTAGCGTAGACAGATATGGTCAATGAACATTAAGGACCTCCTGCCCTACAAATGAAGATGTGAAGACACGACATTCTGATGATACAAACTGACATGCGATCTATGATTCTGTGCTGATCAGGTAAGAGAGAACGTAAAAACAGCCATGGAGGTGGAGCAGGGATTGGCAGACATTGACGAAGCACTTCTGCAGCAAGTAGAGCAAATCTTGCAGCCAGTAAAGAACTTGACCTGGCCCAGTGGCCGACCCGAGAACAATTAGGCATATATGTACAAGATTGAAGAGAAGCGATTGCCAAACCAGTTGATAAGCTCACACAATGGTAATCGGAGGTTAACTCCTAAATGCCCGAGGCACCAAGTTCTGGTGTCAACAATACTTTGAAGTTAGAGATCACATGGGAAAAGAAAACACACCAATTTGCTATTTTTAGTCATTTATATTTTGAAAAAATTCTTTTGGAAGTCTAATTTTAGCATCAGAAATCCGATTTTGAAAATGAATGATTATGATTTTTCTATTCAAGATTTTGTGCAAGGGTGTCCATTGCAAATCTTGATTTTTTTAGGGCCAAGGATCCTTGGAAATGAGCTTCAAATACACTAGATCTTGGAAAAAAATCTCACTAGAAATTCATTTAAAAAAATTGTAGAGTAGATTTTGAGAAGCAATAAATTGATTGGGGTTATGCATGTTATGCCCTTTAACCTCCTAATTTTTTAGATTTGATTTGATCTATGAAAAGAAGATTAAAAGGCTTTAAATTACTTTTACAATTTTAACACCTTTGCAATCAAACATAATAATCTTTCAATTTATAAGTGATATTGTTGTGTTTTCTTTTCCCATGTGATCTCTAACATGTCTAGTTTGAAGATACAATTCAAATAAAATTGATAAAACTTATCTGAATGTTGTCATTTTGTTCAATTTAGAGCAAATTCCAACAAGCTCAAAACAGGCTTTGGGCAATTAGGGGTTAATAACTTTACCTATCGGCGAATGGACTGTGAATCATTGATCAATCTCTGCAATAGACTAGCACTGCAATCTAACGTGGTCCTCGATGATAGATTCCAGGCATTCCGAGTAGCTTCTCCATAATGTTCAGTTGGCCTGCATTGAGGCAGAGTAGTGTTCACCCGCTGAGCGTTGGGAAGATTGATTTCAACGCCAACTTACTGCTGCCAAAGAATTGGAAACATTTCAAACAAAACAGACAGACGTCATGACGGCCAAAAATTGTAGTAGTAGTAGGCAATCTCGCCTAGAAACTGTAGGCCGCCTCTTGTTGCAGCTGATCCGCATTCTCCGCAGACAGATCTTCCAGAGTCCCGCCGTTCGTTTCTGGGACGAGGAATGTACAGAAGAATCCCGCTGATCCGCATTCTCCACAGACAGACGGATCTTCCAGAGTCCAGCCGTTCGTTTCTGGGACCAGGAATGTGCAGAAGAATCCTGCCGCGTTGATTGATCACCGTCAGCAACAAAACGGATTTTTTCACGTCGACACCGTACCCGTCGGGTAGCCTTTGTCTTGCTCGCCGTTCTTCTGGCTCTGCGCCGTGTACTGTACACAAAGTACCTGAACGGCCAACCATAGAGCCCGCCTTCCCGCACGAAGCTGAGATTCTAATCTATGGCACAGCCTCGCAGTGAAAAGCTCCGCCGGGACGACGAATGTCGTCACGTTGGGGCCGAAATTGGCGAAGAAAAACGTGAGCGAATACAATTTCAGAAACGAACGGACGTCGTCCGATTTGCCGGTTGGGCATGACTCCGACGGCCTATGATATTCGACGCTCGATGGGTCCGACATTCATCTACCGACTGCCATCCACCGACGACATTCGTCTCACAACTTTCGCGGAGTGGTGAATTCGTGACTACTTTGGGTTTTCACTGGCTGCGACGACGACGACGACGGAATTTTCGATCTCGCCAATCTTTTGATTCTCTTCATTTCAAGGAACGCCATTTCTTTATTCCGCAGGAGTTTTGCAATTACAATTCTCAATCGATAATCCTGACGCATGTGAATCGTAGTCACTTCGGAATGGGCGTTGAGTTCTAGGGCGAGGCAATTATCTAGGCAATTATATATCTCTTGAGGTGAAGAGAAAATCGGATCGCCCTCAACAATAAGGCGAGAATCACGAGGCAATCACGATTTTCACCACTGGAGTTTCTCAAGCGCCCGGCCTGTTGCTTCTCAATGACCCAGAGAAACCTGCAGGTGAGGGTATGGATTTGCGTTTTGCGTGAGTGGGTGAATTATGATGTGTACTTCCGGAATTTGCAGAGAGCCTGATCAACTTGTAACGGATACATTGTCCAATTTTGAAATGGATGTAGCTGCGATTGTTCTGATGTCGAGGAAGAGGTATGATTGTCCACTGGTTTGAACAGACCGGCAGTTTTTTTGTTTGTTTTTTGTCGTTCGCTGTGGATAATATGGAAGGCACGACGGATACTGTCACCGTCAGCTGCCGAAGCTGTACGTGTTTCTTGTCTTCTCATTTAAACCCTCCAGATTTCTGATACTTCATACGATTGTGCTGGTTTGTCGTAGTCTAGCTCTTGCCATTCTCTTTTTTTCTTTCGAATTAGTAGTGACGGATTAGGTGAAAGGAAGTGTCACCACGTCTTTTGATGGATACATGAAAAGTTGTTCAACGAGTTGAAAATGTTGTCGACCCCTAATTGTGCAGGAGTCCAGCCAGGAAGGTGGAAGTCAGCATGGCGAGGAAGACAAAACATCTGAAATTGAAAATTGGTTAAACAAGACATGTATTCGCACAAATGAGCATCGAAGTATCGAGGTTAGTGAATATCCAACTCGGACGAGTGCATTTTTCAGAATTTTGATGTGATTGGATCCTATCAATCAGCGCTTTACTAGATACTGTTGAATTTGGTCTGAAAAACAGGCTCTTACTAGGGGGTAGTCAATATTTTAAGCTACAGCACGAGAAGCATTCCTACTGCAGCCCATCTACCGGGAGAAATCATGTAACCCTTGTGAAGTGTAATGGACATGCAGGCGCAGCGACATGCCCTGCTGACTGTAGCCAACTTTTGCGTTTTGCTGGGAGAAACCGGCGCACCTTAGTTGCGAGACCTCGTATTGCGTCAAGCATCCAGTACAAATGCGACAGTCTGTAATGCTGCTGCCCAAGCATTGGCCATTTTAGGTACAGGTAGAACTTTGCTTACTGCATATCCTCTTTGTGCATAACTTGCATTAATGGAGTTTGTAGGTGGGTCAATTTGAAGGACATTCTTTGAAAATTAGTGTTGGAAGTTGACATCTATTAGGTGGTCATTCATTACATCTCTCCTACATGCATAAATCTCTCCTACATGCATAAACATGCATAGTCCCAACACCATGCACTAAGAGAAGTTCTACCTTATAAATCTACAAGTATATGTAAGATTTACACAAAGGCATCACACCCTTATGAGCAAAGAATTGGTCAACATATTCATGAGATGTTTGATCTTAACTGTGGGACATCTACCGGTGGTATGCTTGCACCGGTGGTATGCTTGCAGTAGCTTTGGTTACTTCATTTGATCAAAATATTACTCTATTTTACAATTTGATTAGCATTGTTTTAACTTCATTTCAGTATTATAATCTTAATAAGAAAAAAAAATCAATTTTACCCCTAAAGTTTTGTGGTGTTTTTATTTGAGGCCCAAAATTACTTCCAATTACTCTTATCCAAAGCAAGGCTAAAGTCTTCAACTATATTTTTTCCTTCATAAATCCAACTAAGTCAACTTATTGAAGCATGTTGTTTTTAGATTTTTAGAGTGAAAATCTACATTGATTGCAAGATCTCTGTGTCTAAACTTCAAAAACTGGATTTTAAGGCAAAGTTTGTCTTTCAATTTTTTGAGAAAAAAAATGTGCCCCATAACTTCTGCGTTTTCCCAAAATGCTGGAAAATGGATTGAGAATAAATATGGACAAATCTTTTTGTTTTCAGATCACATTCATCTTTAAAAAATTACTAAGCTGAAGGTGGTACATTGGTACTTGATGAAAGAGGAAATCTAAATTGCTAATTACTTTGACAAGAAATTGAGAGTAAGTCCTAGTTAGCAATATGTATCCTATTTTTTATTTGGAAATTTTCACACTGGAGTTCAGAGTACGAAGTCTTGCATTTATTGCTCACAACATAAAACTCATAACTTTCATCTCATTTAGTCAAAATTTAACTTTCACATACACCAATGTTGTACAACTATATGTTCAGTGGGATTTCAAAGTTATAAGCCAAGGATCTCTGCGGACTCCAAGCTTTACGTGCATATCACAATCAGCTCATATCCTATCGAGTCTCAGAGCTGACAGAGGAAATTAAGCATATTCACCCCATCTCAACTGACTGCACCTCAGTTGTAATAGAGCTCCAGCCCCATGCCGTCGTGAATTTCGTAGTCGGCTAAAGTGATGTGGTCCTTGTAAATGGTGTACCACTTCTGGATGCGAATCTTTTCAGGACGCGTTCCTGTCTGCGCTGCTACCAGCTTCTTCAGATCCCCAATCGTGTCATCTGGGTTGCACTTCACGCGAACCTTCTTCCCCAATCTATCGTTGAGCACCACCTCGATCATGATTTCTGGCGCTTTCTCTCGATAACCTGATGTCAGGAAAATTATCATTTAGGCCACCACAACCCAAGCAAAACAAAAAACAATCCTGATACATATAAGGTAGATGTTCCATTAAACAAGACATCTATAATTTCACTCAATGTCATTCCAGTAGCAACTTTAATCCAACGAAAGCTGCCACATGCTAAGATTTCATTTGTAGAGTGCTTTGGTTATAAACTTCTCCTGCAAGGTCAGAATAAGCATGGATTTGAAAATTCCAAGATAATTACTTTAAAAAAGAATTCATGCCTTAATTCAATAGAATTCCAACAAGAACAAGCTTGTGTTGGTTTCCATTTCTCTTGGCAACAACCAAAAATACTCAAAATCAATTCTGATCATTTGCACATAATCAGATTCATATTTGCATGGTGTTCAGGGAACTTACCTCACTAGTAGAACATTGTGTGATAAAGATATAATTCAATAATCATCAAAAATCTCTACTTAACGCAGGTCCATAGTATTGGCTACACCGCTATCTGATACACGAATTTCACAAGTGATCAAGCAACAACACCTCATAGATCCATTCCTCAAATATCTCACAAGCTAGGTGAAATTTGTAGCAGAAATTTCTTCTTTAAGAAATTACCTTACAATATGCAGTCCGCTATGAGCCTGAAATTCCTCTTCCAACCTCGATAGAGAAAAATGATTTCCGAAGCTCTCAAGGAGGCATCCAAATGCTCTGAAAGCGGAAAGAAAAGGCGCTCAAGTTTCCAAGTTCAGACTTTGTCGGGCACGCAAATCTCACCCCACAGTCGACTGACCTGAGTGAAAACACAGAGTAGTTCAAATGTTATCAATCGAACGAAGGAGTGGCTCTCAGGTTTCAGTAATCCAGTTTAACAATTGGAAATCACTATGCAAATTCACATCGTTCTCGTCATCAGTTTAGGGTTAGCAATGAAGACTCTCTAAACAGAACAATTGCTAGGGCCTTCAATGTAAGAGCGAAACTAAGATTCATTATGTTGAATCAAGAATCAATAAGTTTGAAATTTTTTTTATTAACATATACATACTGGTCTCAACGTTTAAGACTGCAATAGAGCTCGCACTGATCCTAAGTTCCAATAAATCCTCAACCACACAATTCAATTCCAAAACCTCGATGGTCAACAACAGATTTTCACATATTGCAATTGAACAGCCTTCCGAAATGCACAAATCCGAGGCGAAATGGTGTAGGGTTTACCAAACTATGTCCAAGAAGTTCTTAATGAAGGGAGGATTGAATCACTCCAACATGCAAACACCATGACTAAACACAAGGATTCTTCAAGGCTATGTAAGCTCTAGAGGATTATCGAAAACATTACAAATGTACACGATCCGGGGACTCAAACGCAACAACCACTGCAACTGAATGCAACCACTCATATAAAATTCGTACAAGAATTCGAAAAAAATTCGAAAAAAAGAAGGGCGTAAATGTCTCCAATCGTAGTCTGAAGTGAAAAAAGAAAGAGATAGCGAGCTCATACCTTGACGGGAGTGGCGATCGGTGTCGCCTTCTTCACTAAGCATACTGAAGAAGGGCCTTCTGCAGGAAGAGAAAATACTATGTCCTTCGAAAACTAACTTACCACCAGGAGTGTGGACCAAGGTGTTCCCAAGTACCCAACCTTTAGGTTGCACTATTTTCAACCTTAGGCTGGAACTCAAGCTTGGAATGGGTTTTTTTTTGGTCCTTTTTCAAGGTTGGGATTAACCCCTAAAGGACGGGCCTACGACCATGGAAATCATCGCTTTTGGCATTGTGTGAATAGTTGGTTTTAAAAAATCCTAAAGCACTTATTGGAAGTTGAATTACTATATAAGACCTTCCCTTTTCATATAAAATTCCAAGGATGAATAGTTGTATTTCTGTCCTACACACAAGGATTATGTGACATTCATCGACTAAAAAATGGCCACAGCGTCGTTTATGGGCTAATAAGGTTAATATGACACATGTTCCAAAGTAGTGAACAGAAAAGTAGGAAGTAATCAGCAACAAAGTAGTTCTTGAATGATTGGAATTGGAAAACTCTAAACATTTGCTATTGGACAAGTGCACTTTGGGGCTCCTAAAATTCACAGTAATTTTGATTTTGGGGAATAAAATTTTGAAAATTTTACTATCCCCATATTTCCTATCTTTCTACATGGGAAAAATTTCGACCACCTCATTCTCCTTACCATGTGCTCCAACATTGCCTTAAATGATCAACTGCTTTTGCTTCTACTTTAGTTTATTTTGTTAAGACAAGTAGCACTAATTTTCCAAAGTTACACCATTTCCAAGTAGGGCAAGCTATTGTACGAGCTTGAACCCATCCGGTGCCTCAACCTTAATAACCTCTCTGAGGTAATATTGATTGCCTAGTCCCGGCTTGGGCCACTTACAACCATCATTAATGCCTCTTCCTAATATAAAACCTCTGCAATGTAATATAGTTAACTCCAATCCTAGTCCTATTACTTCATAGAGGTTTTATTGTATAATACAACACTCTTCTCATGTCATTGCTCTTGCATTTGTTAAGAACTCCTTTTTTTGTCTCACTAAAAAATTATAAATTAGGCAAAATTTGTATCCTGCTAAAAAGCTCCATTTATTGATTTTGATCATTGAATAAGCATTGGCTGTATTGAATTACCCCGTAGGAATAAGTGGCAAGCAATCAAGGAGCATTCTTCTCCTAGCAAGCTTGACCTTGTCCATATGAGGCACCTTATACCTCAAATAATGGTCTTGATGATGGATTTGGTGACTACTTAGGCACTATGCAATTTTGTTCATGAAGGAGGAGGGTAGGTTTCCTCACTATAGTATTTAGGTTAAAAGCATATACTTCTACTATTTCATTATTGCCATCAACCTGTAAATCATTAGGAATGATGAGTTGATAGCATTTACAAACAATATTCAAATATACTTTCCACATAGATTTTGACAGCGCGTAAGCTAGAGATTTTGCATAGATTTAGGGGATGCGTTACTAGTTCTTGAATGTATGTATCTCTAGCACAAAGACTAAAGATACCCTCTCTGTGATTAGGACTGTAAAGTTCATCTATCCTTTCTGATCAAAATCAAGGGCAACTATGGCTTGTTTTCATGCATTTTGTCAAGACAAGGATTAGCTAAGACTATATGAAAAATATATAATAAACTTGTTAATACCTCATGGAGAAGGTTTGGGGAGGTTTTTAGTAGAACAAAGAGAGTAATGCCTTCATGACCAAGACACATGGTTGACTTTACAAGTTCTCAACATTATAATGCATCTCACCTTGAGAACCAATCAACTTGTGGTTGCTGCTTACAAGCCCAACTAACACTTGTCCCCTAAAACTAGTTGCTCCTTTAGTACCTAAAATTATGGGCAGTTATGGTCAAGGCACTTGCCATGGACAAGATTCTTGGTAGGACACTAGTACATATTACTTAAAAGTATTTCCGTGCATAGGATAAAAAAGATTTTTTTAAAATGATAATAAATAATTCTATGTATTTCAATTCATGCATAGGAATATATCTGAAAATTAAGAAATTGATCTGTTTGCAAGAAAATAATTATATAGTAATGACTCATATTTTACAAGTGCCACTAATCTTTTTTCATACTAGGCTGATAGAAAGAAACAATGTAACTTGAATTCATGCTCAATGCTAAAAGGAAGAGTTTAAAGTTCTCCTCTACATTGAAAGGAATTTACTTGTATTGTTAAAATAAAATTCTTGATGATGATATAACAATCCTAGTAATAAATAAAATTTATTCCAATACACAAGGTAATAAATGATCTTGCACATAATAAATAAAGATAATTAATAATCATATAATTAATATTTTTTTCTTCTAAATATAGATTATAAAGTATTCTATTAGTTTAAATGTTCTTCCATGTATAGATAAGAAAGTACTCTCTAAGATTAAAGCTTATCATGTGTAAATTAATATACTAAGAACACATTGGATTACTATGTTTCCATGGTTGGTCCCAAAGGCTAATTGTCTCTTGAACAAACAATTGAAAATCTCATTACATTCTTATTAAGTCAATTTTGCTTGGATGTTCACAAAATTTTGACAAAAGGTGTGAACATGTACTTCTTTAGTGGAAATATAATTTCTTTTAGATTAAATGCCCAAATCAAAAGTTGTATTGCTCCAAACATTTTTGGCAGACTGGGTAATTTTGACATATGGGGGGTATCTTTTGTAGAAACGTTCATCAACTTTTGAAGTTTGATATTTATAAAACTAAAAAACATTGTGAAAATTATAAAAAAAAAATTAGTTCTCAAATCACATTCTAAGAGGAGTCAAATTTTTTTAGCTATGTTGGAGGTGGTTTCAAGAAAAAACAATTTCTTATAAATTCAAGCCCTATTATTTTGTAATTTGTGAAGTCAAAGTTCTTGAAATCTTTCCCACATATTCCAAATTTTGTCTCAAATTTTTCACTATTGAATTTCAAATAAAAAATTTCTTCATTGCACAAGAATCATCAAAAAATCATTAGTGTATTAATTGCCAATTTACTTAACCTCTTTGCATTGTAAGGTGACTTAGAGTAAGTTAAACTCCATATTTGATTCTAAAAATTTTCATGAGTGAACTTAACATTGTATATTTATGAACGGTGAAAATCTAAATTTATGCCTAGAACAAAAAAAATTCTCCAAGAAGGCTCAAAGTTTGCTAACTTTGTTTTGCAAGAATGAAAAAGATTTTTTTCTCACTTCAAAATGTTATAATCTTTCAATCCACAAGGCCTAATGGGCTGAAATTCCACAAATTGCCTTACTTTTTTTTTATACACTTTTGTATAGTTGGAATTCAAAAAATCAGACTACCTTCATTCATTGGTGATAAAAGAGAAGTGACTTCAATGACATAAAAGAGGAGAAAACAAACTTTTTATACAAATGGGGTGATAAAAGGTCAAA
Source organism: Climacium dendroides (assembly GCA_950106755.1). Taxonomy (NCBI): domain Eukaryota; kingdom Viridiplantae; phylum Streptophyta; class Bryopsida; order Hypnales; family Climaciaceae; genus Climacium; species Climacium dendroides. The sequence goes on along the minus strand of OX467082.1, from coordinate 39,525,679 downwards.
CAAACCATATGGGATATGTGAATCACTCATAGTCTTAATTCATATATCCCATATGGTTTGTTCTACCTTCTACCACCCCAATAAAATCCCAAAAGAATGCTAATCTTATAACAAAGGAATTTTGAATTAAAAAAATCATACAAATTCCCAAAAGAATGCTATTCTTGTAACAAAGGGATTTCAAATCCAAAAAACCATACAAATTCCCAAAAGAATGCTATTAAGATAGAAGCAGTAGTTGTGGATCACTTAAGCAATTTTGGAGCAAATGGTGAGGAATATGGGATGGTGGAAATTTTTCCCAAGTAGGAAGATAGGAAATAAGGGGATGCTTACTTTTTCAAAATTTTATTCCTGAAATTGAAGTTACAATGAATTTCAAGAGCCAAAAGTATTGTTGACCCATAGTCAATGTTTAAAGTATTCTAATTCTGATCATTGAAGAACTACTTTCTTGCTCACTACTTTGCAACATGTGTCATGACCTTAGGAGTCCCAACCTTGAAAAGGACAAAAAAAACCATTTCAAGCTTGAGTTCAAGCCTAAAGTTGGAAATAGCACTCCCTACACGTTGGGTACTGGGTGTGGTTGACAACTAATGCTTCTACCTTCCTGTAACAAAGGGATTTTGAATCGATTCCAAGATTTTGAAATCAGTTGTTATTTGCAATTGGCTTGTTGTCTGTACTTTTGGAACTTGAAGAATTGATGTACTAATTATGGAGTTTCACTAAGGGAGCAACCTCACTTAATGGATTGTGGTTGCAGGAATGTGGAACTTCCAAGATTCCAACTGAAGTAACATGCAGCTCCAGTTCAACTTGGCTCCAAACTGCTCCCATTCCATTGAAGTTGTGAGGCTTGTATGCTTTCCCCAGGTACCAAATTTCTTCATGGAACTTTGCAGAACAAATATGACGATGCATAGAATAGTTGCATTCGGTACCAACCATACAACCGGCATGTGCAGAACACCATTCCCTGGCGATGTCATTCAATGAGAAGTGCTGGGAATCTCACTTGTGAGGAAGAATATACTCAAAAGAATGAATACGTGCGGTGTGCTGTTCTACAGGCGTGTGTCAAATAAATAATAATAATAAATAAATAAATGAATAAGTTGCAAGAGCTGGACATGAACTCCACATTTCAACAGCTGACACAGAGATCGAGCCCATGCTCGACAAAGCAACATGGCTGCGGTGCTCAAGCAACTCTAGTCATATAAACAGCAAGGGATCCATTGGCCAAGGGATTCAGGACCAGCTCCCAATCCAACAAACATACTAATTATGCTATCTAGCTACTCAGTGGAACTGAGATCGTACTATTCGAACCCAATTCCAGGAATTGAAAACAATGAATAGTCGACCGCGGTTCGATGCAATGCGGTTGGGATTGTGTGAGTTACTTGCGGAGCTCCTTCTGGATCATGTCCACGGTCTGCTCGCTGATGCGGAAGGCCTTCTCCAACACCTCGTCCTTGATGTCCGGCTTGAACAACGCCGCCGCCACTTGCTGCACCCCCGGGTTTTGGCTCGACAAGGCGGCGAAGGCCTTCGCCGGGCCCTTGCCCACGTTCAGCTGGAAGTGCACCAAGGCTTTGGGGAACACAAAGAGCTCGCCGGCCTGGAGGGTGGTGGCAAACAACCTCGGCTTGGTGCTGTTGGTGTCCACGAAGCCCACGTAGAGCTCCCCCTTGGCCAAGAACAAGAGCTCCGTGGCGCGCGGGTGCGTGTGAGGGGGGTTGATGCCGCCCTTGGCAAAGTCAATGCGCGCCGCGGAGATGCCCAAGGTGTTCAATCCTGCAAACTCCAGCACGGAGGCGGGGGTGACCTTGGCGTTGTTGGCGTTGCTGGTGTTGCCGGGCTGGCTCAAGGCTGGGGACACGAAGTCGGACACGCACACGTTGGCGGCGGGCTTGCAGGGGAAGCCATTGATGGTGAGTCCGGTGGTGTTGTCGGCGACACAGAAGTCTTGGAGGGGGTCGGCATCGGCCGCCTTGGCCAACATGGGCATGAGCATGGCCATGGTTGCCAACACCGCCACTGTCACCCACACGCTGCTGCTGCGGTTGTTCATGATGCCTCGAGTTCACAGACCGAGTGTGTTGGGTGTAATGTGCTTGTACTTCCCTCAGTTGTTGGATTGCACGTCCGAGGCTGTGGAGAGCACTGTGTACGTGTGTGAGAAGGAGAGCGAGAGTGAGAGAGGGGTCTTGAATTGCAAACTTAAGGGAGACTTGGCTGTAAGTTGTGAGTTACGCTGATTCCAATCGTTTATATAGTCATCGTCTGTCTGCTTTTTCTCCTTCAGTTGCGATCGCGCTGTTCGGGTGGGGTGGCAGTGCGTCAAAGCCTGTTTCCATGGGGACGTGTCCGGGGAGACCTGGAAGATCAGTCTCTCCAGAAGTGGAGGACTCCGATGGCGGCTGCAAATTAAATTAAGCTGCACGTGCACCCAAGGGGTTAGCAAGCAGCTTAGGTGGTGCAATTGGTGATCCAACTCGGGTTCACACTACAGTCCAGTAGTTAATGGAGCCTGGAGAATTTGGTCTGGAGTGGCCAATCCATGGAGGATGTGAAGCTGGTGGGGAATGACTTCTCCAGCTCAGCTTCAGTTGTGGCTGTGCTCTTTGGGACAATGGTATTGTAACATTCTTTTCTTTGCCCCCTGTATGGCAGGATCAGAGTTATTTCCTGATTTGTCAAACTCATGTTTCACTTTTGTTGGCATTTGAGATGAATTAAGTTACAGGAACGTCCACAAACACGCTTTAAATTCTTGTGGAGAAATGAAAGCACGTTTGTGGATGTGAAGTGGGATGATACTGGATGCAATGTGTTCTGATGGTCAAAATAACTAAGTGTGCATGACCACTTGAAATGGCAGCATGTGCACATTACTTTCTCCACATCAGGGAAACTGGGGAATGAATGTGGAAGGCCGGATGGAAATTATTCTATACAAGAAAAGTAGACCAAAGAAATCCAATGAGCCCACAATTCCTTGAAGGCATGCTTTTCTCGCTATTTCAACATGGAAATCAATGCAAGTTTTCATCATGGGAGCCCTCCCCAGGACCCGGAATCAGTTGAGTGTTAGTCAACCCCTCAGTAGGAATTAAGGAAAAGAAAACCACTCTTGCCTCAGTTCCCACCAGCTGAGGTTTCCTGGCATGAGCTCAGTGTTTGACTCGCTCGTCCGGACTAGAATCAGACTACCTTCGGTTGACGGCAGGAAATAATAAGAAGTACAAAATAGTGATGTCAGGTTTCTTCAACTTTCTTGGAAGTTGATGAATGTGGGAGTTGAAAGCAGGAAAATGAAAGTCAAGTGGTGCTGAAAATTTAAACCTTTTGAGTCAAACACAAAGCCAGCATTTGACCTTCTACCATCAAGAAGTTTGTTTATTGTAAAAAGAAGGAATTTATAACATTCACATTTCATGACACCAAAGGTTGGAGAGGTCCTTTTTAGTATGAACTCCATTGTTTGTCTTGAATCCTCAACGGGTATGGGATGTTTTGAAGATGAGTGGTTGACCTCTCATTGTAGGAATTGTGTTTAAAGTAGAATTTCAGACCTCATTTTGATATAGTAGAATAATTTCTTCCAAAAAATTTGAACTAAAAGAAGTTAGGAAATTAAGGTAATAGTTTCATCTCAAAGGGTTGTTTGTGATTTTGATCCTCCAGATAAGAAGTATGAACGTACATATGAATAAACTATGAATTCTTAGATCATTGAAAGTAGTTGCATGTAAAATCAACCCTAAACAAGTTGTAATGATGGAAGGGCACACATTTAAGACAAGAACAATTAGGTGCATTAATAAAAATTTACAAACTTTGTCACCCCCATATTTGTAGAGTGATGTACTTGATGATGAGTTTACTTGCCACAATTAATGCATTTCACAACAAAATTTGTTCATAAATTTGCAACATTTCCTTAACCCCTACAGTTCTTTCACTATATTTTCATTGAAAACACTCCAAAACTGCCATTTCTAGTACAAGTACCAATTTTCTGAAAAAAAAATTTTTTAGACACATGTAAACATAGTATCTTGTAGTATGCTGACTTGAAAACACATGGTAAAAAGTTCAGAAATTTCCACCTCGTGGATTGCAAGATATAAGCATTCAAATTCATTGAAATAATTCTTTTAGCCCTGCAAAAAACAGGCAGCTGCACTTCACAAGCTCATTTTCCTAGAAAAAAATTGTCCAAAATGGTGGTTACTCTTTGGATTCCTTTTCCTAAACAAGTTGGTCACATGCTTGAAAAATTTTAGATCATTTGAAATTGTACAACATATAGGAAAAAAATAGTAAGTAGATAGTAGTAGAGAATGATTCAAAATATTAAATTGTTAAGGATTTAATTATGAAATTGAAAAATACCAATCCCAATGGTTGAAATGTTATTATAAACAAATCCACATCCTACATTTTTATTTTTTTCCAAAAATATTGAAAATTGAGTAAGACAAAGGACCTCAAAGTTTATTTTAGAGTAAAGAATCCATAATTGTCCGCAGACAAAAACTCATAACTTTCATCTCAATGATCAAAATGGAATGATTCAAAGCTTTCCACATATATATAACTCTAGAAAATCAATTTCGAATTTTTGTTTTCAAAAAAGGTGATTTTTTCTGGTTTGCATGTACTATCTAGCTAGTGAAAAAAATAACATATTTGGCTATAACTTTGGACTTGTATTTTCAAATGTCATGGAATTTGGTGCATATGTAAGATATCTTTAGTCCCACCTTTTATTAAATTTTTAGTCTAAAATATGAAAATCTCTAGTTACATATACTTGTCCAAAATTTCTATACAACCAAAATTGCATGTTGGTCCTTTAGGGTTAAAAAATACTATATTTAAAACCAACATCATAAGTTTACATTGTTGATTGTGGCACCATAGGCATGCAATAGAAAATGATGAATGTACTTTGTACATTACCAAAGGCTAATGAAGCCAAATGTACATAGAAACATATTTTAGGGAGGAAATGAATTACAATCATACTTTTCTTATTACATGAAAATGGTGGAAAACAATTATTAGCTATGTGCACATAGAAAAACTCAAGTGCCAAAGGCCAATTATTTACACATGCTGATTTTGTATAGTAATTGTCGCGATCCAAACGACTCTTTACAGCTTCTAGTAGCTCACTAGGTTCACTTCAACCTACTTACAACATCACTTGGTCACAAACAACCTAACACTGCACATGCCAAGCACACACAGTGTTAGTCCGCATTCCGCATTTCCAATTCATTTTGCCAAGTCTTAATCACCGGGACTACTAGCCCGCACTTCCATCGTGACACTAGGCATGTCACTTAGTAACATGGGGTGAAAGTTACAACTTAATGTGCAAGGACTCATGGTGGCACTACTAACCATGGTCTTAACGGCCCTTGAGTGTCACCTCACTCCATGTTAGCCTTTTTTGCATTTGCTACTCATCCACTAAAGGTAACCAGTACTTATAATTCGAGATACATCCAAGGAGGCTTAGCAAGGAGCGGGACTCCATCCAACCGATGCCACGAGACACATACAAGTGTCCTATGGAGCCTTGAAGTGGTGGTGAAGTCACCACTGCCAACCATGAGTCACCGGAACTCACCAAGACTTCTAAAGGGAGAGAGGAGGGAGACCAACTCCTCCTATAGTACTCTCTATGGTATTCGACAGACCCCCCCGTCCTAGGTCAAAGGGAATCCTTGGATAACTTTGGGTTGTGGAAGACCATCCAATTCCAATTCAAATCGCCAAGTTACGTCACTGTTTGGACTCCCGAACTTTCAAAAGGTGTAACTTTGCACTCAGAGTTCCAAATCTAACATGCAAACCCATTTTAGACATCTGCGCAACGAGTAATGCCGATGGATTATTCATTCGCCTCATTTAAATAAGTTCTTGCAAAGTTATGGCCCTCTAAAGATTCGGGTTCATCGAAGGAGGCGTCATGCCTTCACGACGGTTCTTCTATTGGTCATAATTTTTGATTCATGTCATAAAACCTCGTGATGCTTGTCATTCTAAATTCCTTGTGTTTATAGCTTTCCAATGATATGCTACATGCTATACTTTCTTATGGGATTCATTGAAAGCCCTTTACACCTAGCCCTCAAGTGTCTCGGCGCCACCGGGACCTAATCAACTTTGAACAGTTATAACTTTTAGCTTACAACTCCGAATCACGCGTTCTTTGCCCAATAACAAGCATATTGTTAAGAATTTTTCAAAAATATATGATATTTTATCTTCAACTTCAAAACCAGGGCGTCATTGCGCCTTGTTTGATCGGGAGTCTCTCAAATCTCTCTTTTTAGTCTATTGCAAGGCTTGGGAAGTCACCCCCAAGGTCCCCCTTGTGCACTAAGGTTCATTGGGCACCTCAAGAAGATAAAGGCGTGACAGTAATTGTGTTTGATTTGCTATTCATCTAAGAAAATCAGTGATATTTAACATAATTAGCTCCATAAATGTTTTTTACAATAGACTTTATGCACATAACGAGTATGCAAATAAAGAACTACAATTAGTTGTACAAATAGGTAATTTTCATTATGAGAGGTTTCACTGTAGTTTAAAATTTTCAAAGGTGAAGGTTTGAGGAGGCTTATTGAACAACCTAAATAAATCCCAAATCCAATTGATGCATAATAAAAAAAATTCATAGCAATGAAATGTTGCCCAAGTAAAAGGTAACGCCAGAAGAACAAAGGGCTACTTCAAAGTTCAGACTATCCAAATTGTAAAGATTTATTATAAATTAAAACCTAAATTAGTAATTTAATGATGATTCTTAACAACAATTCTATCTACATGGCTAAATCAACTTGTACACAAACTAATATTTTTCAATAATATTTAAAGCCAAAATGGAAAACTCCTTTAAGAATCAATTGTTGATTGGAAATTTGCAATTTTTTATATAAGAATCTTTTCTCTCTAAGCTCAAAATGTGAAATTCTAAACATAATAATTTATAAGAAAGTTGACCTTGTTGATAATCCTTATTTGGAGGATCAAAATCACAAACAAACCTTTGAGATGAAACTGTTACCTTAATTTCCCAACTTCTTTTAGTTCAAAATTTTTGGAAGAAATTATTCTACTATACCCAAACGAGGTCTGAAATTCTACTTTAAACACAATTCCTACATTTTCACAATGAGAGGTTACCCACTCACCTTCAAAATAGCCCATACCCGTTGAGGATTAAAGACAAACAATGGAGTTCATACTAAAAAGGGCCTCTCCAGCCTTCGGTGTCACGAAATGTGAATGTTATAAATTCCTTCTTTTTAACATAAACAAACTTCTTGATGGGAGATGGTCAAATGCTGGCTTCGTGTTTGACTCAAAAGGATTAAATTTTCAGCACCACTTGACTTCATTTTCCTGCTTTCAACTCCCACAGTCATCAACTTCCAAGAAACCTGACATCACTATTTTGTTCTTATTATTTTCTGCCGTCAACCGAAGGTAGTCTGATTCTAGTCCGGACGAGTTAGCCAAACACTGAGCTCATGCCAGAAAACCTCAGCTGGTGGGAACTGAGGAGGCAAGAGTGGTTTTCTTTTCCTTAATTCCTACTCAGAGGTTTACTAACACTCAACTGATTCCGGGTCCTGGGGAGGGCTCCCATGATGAAAACTTGCATTGATTTCCATGTTGAAAAAGCGAGAAAAGCATGCGTTCAAGGAATTGTGGGCTCATTGGATTTCTTTTCCCTATTTTCCTTGTATACAGTAATGTCCCTCCACATTCATTCTCCAGTTTCCCTGATGTGGAGAAACGAAAGCGTGTTTGTGACTTGCCTGAGTACCTTAATTCATCTCAAATGCCAACAGAAGGCAAATACGAGTTTGACAAATCAGTCATCCTGCCACACAGTGGGCGAAGAATGTTAAAACACGATTGTCGCCGCAACTGAAGCTGAACTCAAGAAGCCATTCCCTACCAGCTTCACATCGTCCATGAATTGGCCCACTCAAAAAACATTCTCAGGCCTGGTTACTACTGTAGTGCAAACCCAAGTTGGATGTTCCTCAATTGCAGCAGTGAAGTTACTTCCTATCCCCTTGGGGCCGCTGGCGCCACTTCATTTGCAGTCGCCTTGAAATTCCTCAGCTTTTGGCCGGAGAGATGCTTCAGGTCTCCCCGGACGCGTCCGGACGGAAACAGGCTTTGACACACTGCCACCCCAACCCGAACAGTACGATCGCAAGTGAAGTTAAACAGTATATAAAGGCTTGGAACTCCAGGCAATCAGTGTAACTCACAACTTACAGCCAAGCCTTCCTTTGCAATTCAAACCCCATCTCTCCCTCTCGCTCACTTTCACTGAAACATACACACAGAGTGCTCTCCACGACCTCGGACTTGCTATCCAACAACTGAGGGAAGTACAAGCACATTACACCCAACACACTCGGTCTGTGAACTCGAGGCATCATGAACAACCGCAGTAGCAGCGTGTGGGTGACAGTGGCGGTGTTCGCAACCATGGCCATGCTCATGCCCATGTTGGCCAAGGCGGCCGACGCCGACCCCCTCCAAGACTTCTGTGTCGCCGACAACACCACCGGACTCACCATCAATGGCTTCCCCTGCAAGCCCGCCGCCAACGTGTGCGTGTCCGACTTCGTGTCCCCAGCCTTGAGCCAGCCCGGCAACACCAGCAACGCCAACAACGCCAAGGTCACCCCCGCCTCCGTGCTGGAGTTTGCAGGATTGAACACCTTGGGCATCTCCGCGGCGCGCATTGACTTTGCCAAGGGCGGCATCAACCCCCCTCACACGCACCCGCGCGCCACGGAGCTCTTGTTCTTGGCCAAGGGGCAGCTCTACGTGGGCTTCGTGGACACCAACAGCACCAAGCCGAGGTTGTTTGCCACCACCCTCCAGGCCGGCGAGCTCTTTGTGTTCCCCAAAGCCTTGGTGCACTTCCAGCTGAACGTGGGCAAGGGCCCGGCGTTGGCCTTCGCCGCCTTGTCGAGCCAAAACCCGGGGGTGCAGCAAGTGGCGGCGGCGTTGTTCAAGCCGGACATCAAGGACGAGGTGTTGGAGAAGGCCTTCTGCATCAGCGAGCAGACCGTGGACATGATCCAGAAGGAGCTCCGCATGTAACTCACAAAATCCCAACCGCATTGCATCGAACCGCGGTCGACTATTCATTGTTTTCAATTCCTGGAATTGGGTTGGAACGCACTACGTAGCATGATCTTCGTTCCCCTTGGAGGACATTCATTCATGGACTGAGTAGCTAGATAGCATATTAGTGTGGTTGGATCGGGAGCTGGTTCTGGATCCCTTGCTGCAGGGCTACCTTAGAGTTGCTTGAGCCATGGTCTGTCGTTGAGCCTGGGCTTGATGTGATGAGATGCAGTCCAGGTTCCGTTGGAGCAAAGTCCATGCTGCCGCTGGTTGCATGTGGAATTCATGTGTAGCTCTTACAACATACATACATAATATGTTCTCTTGCAGTGACAGAGGTTCCTAGCTCGCTTCTCGTTGAGTGAGATCATTCATTGGATAATGGTGGACTGGACTTATACATGGTTGTATGATGGGCAATGTGTGCAACTAAGTTAAATTAGGCATGGTCATCTTATTTGTTCTGAAAAATTGACACCTGTGGAAAGCTTACAAGCCTCACAACTTTAATGGAATGGGAGCAGTTTGAAGTTCACGAGAACTGGAGCCTTAGGCAGAGCCTTATGCTACTTCAGTTGTGGCGCAATAGAACCTGAGCCCATAATTATCGGTCCTTGCAACCACAATTGAAACTGCAAACTATAACTGGATTCGTCTTGGTCAAACTTGATTGTCCCTTCGAAATTATCCCCAATTTTGGTGTCGGTTTAAATCAGGAAGTGGAATTTCCAGTTTTACTCTAATAGAAATGTCATGGTACCATACGTACTACGCATTTGCTGCATCCATAATTAGGCTGAGAAGCAAGAGCTGAAAGGCAAATTCGTTACAATGGTTTCTTCACATTATCTTCGGTCTCATGTCAATGTTGCAAATTGCACACAAATCAATTGAAATCTCTACTCCAAGATGTTGATATCCTTGTGCGACATACAAGTAGGAGCAGTTGCTCATAGCAACGGAGATTTAACAAAGATTGTCAATGCATTTGGTTTAATGTGCAGGCTCTATCAATGGCATGGGATTTTACAATACCTTCACCTATGTCCCAAAGCTCGAAAAACTAGAACTAGCATCAGGCGGAGGCATCCTCAATGCAACGATAGCATCTGGAACCCTACATGGCTCTGTGACGGTGCAGTGGTGGGAGGATTCTGACTTCGACAAAGAATTTCAGCGGGAACTGTTTGACCACTGCTTCACTGGCAAAGCTTTCCCCCCTTTCATTAAGAAAAATCGTCGCCATTATTAGTGTTCACCAAGAAGTGAAGAGGAGTTTGGAGGACACAGTTCTCCACACTCAATGTTTTGCTTTGTGGAAGCCAACAAGTGCCGAGTCCGTGAAAGTCACGTGGGAGGTATATTTCTGAATTGGGGAAAGTTTTCGTTGCTTCACTGTAACCCACGCAGAACTTGCCGTTGCAGTGCTTCCACAGGGGACGGACTGAGCGGACTGAGGATGCTCTACGGCTAATGACACTGCACCAGTTCACTGGAATTCAGCACTATAACGAATACGAGGTCGTGCTCAAAAGGAATTGTTGATTCAACGTGAAATATACCTACGTTCCACCCCGAGGATTCTGAGTGGCTTAATCATGGAGATCAATTTCGAAAAGAGTTGATCTTCTGTGACCAGATTAATTACAAAGCGGTCACGAATTCCCTTGTGAGCCTCTGCACCACCGCATTATAAATTCTGCCGTGATTGCTGGCATAAAACACCGACCGACTGGCTGCCTTCCCGTAGACGCACACACCAGTCGATTCTTCATGCGCTTCCTTGCGATTGCCCACGCCGGCCAGAACACCAGACACAGACACGACATACAACACAGCACTTGAACGACTGTTGAATGCGCCGCTTTAGAAACCTGAGTGGAAGCCAACGCCACGACTGTATAGTCTTGCATCGGAAAAGTTACGGTGACCGTGGAATGATACCCCGCCGAGCGCACGATCTCCTCGAGCGATTTTGTGAGCTCCTCGAAGTCCCACTCCACAAATTTGATGAGATGAAACTCTTTGAATGCGTTCTTGCTGCCCGCGTACTCCTCCAGCGTCTCCCTCACTGTGGGCGTGGCTGCGTCTCTGCTGGCTGTGTGAGAAGGGTTGGTGAAGATCCGGGACCACTGCGGGTTCACGTACCTGGACACGTCCAGTTGGATGGAGAAATCAGTGACGGTGTCGGAGCTGGTGGTCTTTCCGCTCCTTCTGGTTTCCGTGTGGGTGCCATCTATGTAAGCGCCATGCGGGGAGACTGGAGGTGGGACGCGAGGAAGCACCAAAGCTCCTCGGGGTTGTGGTCGAGAAGGGGGTCTTGGCTGTAGATCCCCTTGGTCTTGGGAATCGTTTTGGCACGGGAAGTGGGGGTGACAGAGTCGGAGGGAAGAAAACGCGCACGTCGGGGATGAGGCTCATGTCGTAAAGGGATGCAGACTCGCTGGAGGAAAGGGGTTCTGGGGCGACATAGGGAATTTGCCGGGGTGCCTGCAGATGGAACGTACGGAGGGCTGCAACATGGGTCCTTTCATGGTTGCAGGGGCTTCCATGATGCGTTCAAATCAATCACTCTCCTGAGCAGCTAACTCAATTCAAGGTGCAAGGATCGATCGGTGACGATGGGCTATGCCCCCACAATTCTGTGTTCATACGTGAAAGCAAGCAGCTGACCACTGGGCAAGAGCAGCTGGAGACCGCCAAGAATAGTCGACTCCTGATTGATCCAACCTAAAGAACGACGACTACCAGTTACGAAATAAATACGCACTTGAATTGAGCAAACCACACCAGTCTTGAAACTTGTTCCTTCAGAGATTCGGCGTTCGCGAGGAGGGTGTTACAGATAGACAAGCATGCACAGACAGGGTTTACTGTAAATAGTACTAGCAGCAAGAAACGATCAAGAAACGACTTGGAGATTTCTAAGAGACGGAGAGGCAATTCAAGAGCAGTGATCAATCAGGTCCAGTAGGAGGATTAACTCTTAACGCGCACGACAAGCAGTCTCCTGTTCCGTGAGAGCCACGGAATTCATGGGCAGCTTCGAGACTCGCTCCTTCCGGTCATTGCTGGAACGCACTCGTCTCCTTCCAGTAGTGTGCTGTGAAACGGACCGTCTCCTTCAAGCTTTAGGGGCAGAATGGAGATGAGCTGGTCCTTGAATGTACTACTTTAGCAATTGAATGCATCTAGAAAAAATTATTTTTCTATTGCAAAAGTCAATCATAATCTTTGAATCTGCACATCTCTTTAGAAGTTGCAAGTGGACAGATTTTGGGAGACCTACGGTCAGAAATAGGTGGCTATGTCCTTAATCTTTGAAAATTTATAAGTAAATCAAAAATGCTTGGAAAAAGACAAAACCACTTGTGTTAGGTTCCATGTCTATTTATCTTTCTCTGGAAAATGATATAAAAATACTCTTGTCCACAGAAACCTATGAAAAAGGTGGATCAGCCCTTAAATGGTCGCTTTTAGAGCATACTACCTTACAAACAGTAGAAATGGATTGTCAACACACTTTGCCGACTAGTGTATGACACGTCATTGGCTATTCAACTATTGTATTGTCATTGGTAGTTGAACCAAGTGAAATTCTATGCTAGTCAACTTTAGTGAGGTAGTATGCTCTAAAAGAGCCCATCCTCTTGAAATGGCTCCTATAGAAAGATATTGAATGGATATCATTTGGTTCTTAAGTGAACCTCTTTGGCTATTGGTTGAATCAAGAAAAACATATTCTTTATTGCAAGAGCCAATCATTGGCCTTGATTTCTTGAACTCCCCTTAGAAGTTGCAAGTGAATGCATTTTGGGAGACCTAGGGTCACAAATAGGTACCTACAATAGATTTCTTTGAAAATTCATAACTAATTTTTAAATGCGTCAAAAAATATGAAACCACTTGAATTATGTTGCGCATCTACTTTTATTTCTCTTAAAAATAAATTAAAATTATTTTTGTTCATACAAACCTGTGAAAAAGGCGGACCAAACTTTAAATGGTCACTTTGAGAGCATACTACCTTAATTGCCCCCCTACAAATTCAATTCTTCAATCAAATCAAACATTGAAATCATGGATGGATACATATAAAAAACAAAAACAAATATAAAACTCCAAGTTGGTCTTCAAGTGTGCAAGTTTGAATTTTGCACTTGTTTTTTACTTTTGTTTTTTATATCAATTTTTCTATAACTCCAATGTTTCATTTGATTGGAAATTTAAATTTGTAGGGACTCAATTATTTGAATAATGTAAAACTTTACTTTGTTCAATTATCCATGGTGCTCATTTCATAAAGGTGAAATAAAAATCACCAATTGAAACATGGCATCAATTGGATTTCATTTCCAAACCTCTATATTCCTTGTGGTCTAAGTCAAGTGATCAATCTGATTTGTAGATTTTGAATTTGTAGAGATTCTTTATTCTAAATGATATACATTTCAATAAAATTATATATATATAAACTTTAGGTTGTGAAAGTGTAATTATACTATTCAAAAACAAGGGATGACTTTTATAATAACTCTATTCTCAACTAATTTTTTCATCATTTATGAGTTTTTGTTTCTCAACATTTGGTATATTCAAATTATTTGACTTAGAAGTTTAAATGATGAAACATCAACTCCATGAAGGGTTGAAAAATCTAGTTTTCACAATTTAAGCACTATGATGAAGTAATGCATAAATTTTTCCAATATAAAATTCTATGACGTTTTACAATAAGCTAACTAAGAGATCTTATGGTCAAATCTTATCAAATTATATTAAATACAATGAATTTAGAATTCTTTTAGAAAGTGGTATTTTGAAATAGTTTTTGGCCTTTGAGAATTAGGCAATTTCATTATACTAGTAATCTCAACTTTGAATTAAATACTTTGGCTTATAATGAATTTAACCCTAGAAAGCCTACAAAGCCAAAATCTGGCTTTGAGGATGACAATCAAATTATTAAAGCCATTTAAAACAACAAATTTTTAACTAGATTTCTTAAAGTGGTTCACTTGCACTTGCTTGTTGTCATCATGGTTGTTATATCTGACGGAATCTCACTGTTCATGGACAGAATCAAACCGATTAGGATTGACCGGCTGTGAATTTCAAAGGCTTATAACTTTTGCAAAAAAATTTCAAATTGGAAAAATGAGATGTTTTTTGGCATCTACAGAAACTGTAGATACCTAAAAACATCTCATTTGACCGATTTGAAGTATTTTTGCAAAATTTATAAGCCTCTAAAGTTTGCAGCCGATCAACCTTAATCGGTCCAATTCTATCCATGAACAGTGAGATTCCGTCCGATATGACAACCATGGTTGTCATGCACTAAGTAGACAATCATGAAGATCTTGGAAACTTATATAGCTCTAATCTAAAGACATTGTAGTTTGTAGCTCCCACAAATATTATAAAGAACAATAGGTGAATACAGAGTTGTCTTGGTGAACACATTTTAGGGTCCAAGAGTTGTGTTGTCAGTTTGATGTCTTATGTCATATGACAATTTGTCAATCTAAACATGTGTAATAAGGTCTTTTTCAAAGCTAAATGCTCATAGAAATCTCATTTCAAGTATGACTCAAAATTTAGAATATAACAAGTGTTAATTCAATTGAGACACTTCAATAAAATGAAACTTTAATATGTTAAGATCGGAAAGAGAGAATGTTTTATTTGAAAATTATTTAAAAGTCAAATTTAAAGTTGACTTTATTAGACTTTATTAGACGGACGGAGGGGCTATTGGACATATTGGATGTCATGTTCGTCTAATTGTTACCATGTCGTGGAAGATATTAGATGAATTTTCAACCCTCTAGAGGGTTGTGAGTACCCACTTTCCTAGCAATTCCCTAACTTCTTAAACTTGGCAATTGCAATAGCTCGCTAACATGGCCGAACAATTGCCAAGTTTGAGAAAAGAATTTCAACTTTTTTCTTCATTTCAAGAATGTAGTTTGTTTTTGAATTTTTTTTAGGGAACAATTATTTGCCAGAATCAACTGAGGAGACCAATGTCAGAAACAGACTTGAAACGGTCCTCCCGACCCCATAAATCATCTAATGCAACTATTGGTGCATATTAGGGCTTTAGAGCCATTTTGTCAATCCTTTCATTTTTATTAAGACTTCAATGGTCACCATTGAGACAAACTCTTAGTGCACTTAATTTCAAAATTGTGGTTCGCATTGAAATTTTAAAATTTTAAATCATTTAGTAAAATATTAAGGGCTCAATCATTGCAAAATTTAAAAAGACTGTCCACCTTTCAAATGTATGCATCCATAAAGAATGTATTGAAATTCTAATATCTAAAAGCAATTATCTCAAAGTTATACAATTATGAAAACTCTCATTTGGATTTTTATCATTAATCCCACAGTAATATTCTCACTCAAAAATTTAAACCATCAACAAAGTTTTTAAATGTAGAGATATAATGAATCATCTAAAATATATAAATATGAAAACAAAACTATCCTAAAATAGTAATTAAATACTTGATGATTTCATTTCACATATTTCTCTCCTAGAAAAAATTCAGGCTACTAATTGAGTATGCTAGAACTTTCTAAAGTTCATGAATTTTTCCTTGATTCAACTTGAGAACAAAATTTGTAAGATTAAGGTAAATCAACCCATGATAGACCAACTACCTGATATAGTCACTTAGAAACCCTCCCCATGAGAGTCATACATCAACCCATGACATTTTTCTAACAAACAGAATTTAGACTATATTAGGGTGATTTGTTGTCATATCAATGCTTTAGGAGATGGTCATGAAGTTATTAATGACTGTTATAGGATACTTACACCTTTCTAGTGTAAACTTGTCATAAAAGTGATTGTTTTATTCCTTCCACTAGTAGAAAACGTAGGAATTTCAACAGAATTATGTTGTTTCGGTCACGTTGTTTTGGTCACTGAACAACAGATTTCTGTTGAAATTAACAAATTAATTTCAACAGAAATCTGTTGTTTAGTGACCAAAACAACGTGACCGAAACAACATAATTCTGTTGAAATTCCTGCATTTTCTACTAGTGTTCTCTTGTAAGTCCAAATTGAATCCATTATGGACTGTATTAGGCATGCTCATGTTCATTATGGGCACATGCCTGCCTTGAATTAGTATTATTTCTAATGGTTATCACCTAGTCTATGGGTTATTTTAAAACTTTGCCTTATTAAATGAAATGAAATTGATGCAATCATAAAAAAAAATTGGGACCACCTCTAATGCTTCTTAAGTCTTCTAATACTTCTTAAGTCTTCTACAGTATTGAAAATTAACTAACGTCTAGTTTCATACCACATTAGGCAATTTGCCTCTGATAGGCTGGTTTCCCTTAATGGACCCCCTGTAAAGTCCACCATTTTCACCAAGGCTGTCAATGCAAAGCAGTAGGAACCTCACTGGTCACGAAAAATTGGTTGTAATGAAAAGAATATATAATTAATATGAGTTGCATGAGCTGGACATGAATTCCACAGTGAGTGGCAGCATGAATGTGTCTACTGAGCAGACATGGATCTCAGGCTGCAGCTCATCAGATCGAGCCCAGGCTCGACAAAGCAACATGGCTGCGGTGCTCAAGCAACTCTAGTCATATAAACAGCAAGGGATCCATTGGCCAAGGGATTCAGGACCAGCTCCCAATCCAACAAACATACTAATTATGCTATCTAGCTACTCAGTGGAACTGAGATCGTACTATTCGAACCCAATTCCAGGAATTGAAAACAATCAATAGTCGACCGCGGTTCGATGCAATGCGGTTGGGATTGTGTGAGTTACTTGCGGAGCTCCTTCTGGATCATGTCCACGGTCTGCTCGCTGATGCGGAAGGCCTTCTCCAACACCTCGTCCTTGATGTCCGGCTTGAACAACGCCGCCGCCACTTGCTGCACCCCCGGGTTTTGGCTCGACAAGGCGGCGAAGGCCTTCGCCGGGCCCTTGCCCACGTTCAGCTGGAAGTGCACCAAGGCTTTGGGGAACACAAAGAGCTCGCCGGCCTGGAGGGTGGTGGCAAACAACCTCGGCTTGGTGCTGTTGGTGTCCACGAAGCCCACGTAGAGCTCCCCCTCGGTCAAGAACAAGAGCTCCGTGGCGCGCGGGTGCGTGTGAGGGGGGTTGATGCCGCCCTTGGCAAAGTCAATGCGCGCTGCAGAGATGCCCAAGGTGTTCAATCCTGCAAACTCCAGCACGGAGGCGGGGGTGACCTTGGCGTTGTTGACGTTGCTGGTGTTGCCGGGCTGGCTCAAGGCTGGGGACACGAAGTCGGACACGCACACGTTGGCGGCGGGCTTGCAGGGGAAGCCATTGATGGTGAGTCCGGTGGTGTTGTCGGCGACACAGAAGTCTTGGAGGGGGTCGGCATCGGCCGCCTTGGCCAACATGGGCATGAGCGTGGCCACGGTTGCCAACACCGCCACTGTCACCCACACGCTGCTGCTGCGGTTGTTCATGATGCCTCGAGTTCACAGACCGAGTGTGTTGGGTGTAATGTGCTTGTACTTCCCTCAGTTGTTGGATAGCAAGTCCGAGGCCGTGGAGAGCTATGTGTGTTTCAGTGAAAGTGAGCGAGAGTGAGAGAGGGGTCTTGAATTGCAAACTTAAGGGAGACTTGGCTGCAAGTTGTGAGTTACGCTGATTCCAATCGTTTATATAGTCATCGTCTGTCTGCTTTTTCTCCTTCAGTTGCGATCGCGCTGTTCGGGTGGGGTGGCAGTGCGTCAAAGCCTGTTTCCATGGGGACGTGTCCGGGGAGACCTGGAGGATCAGTCTCTCCAGAAGTGGAGGACTCCGATGGCGGCTGCAAATTAAATTAAGCTGCGCGTGCACCCAAGGGGTTAGCAAGCAGCTTTAGCTGCTGCAATTGGTGATCCAACTCGGGTTCACACTACAGTCCAGTAGTTAATGGAGCCTGGAGAATTTGGTCTGGAGTGGCCAATCCATGGGGGATGTGAAGCTGGTGGGGCATGGCTTCTCCAGCTCAGCTTCAGTTGTGGCTGTGCTCTTTGGGACAATGGTATTGTAGCATTCTTTTCTTTGCCCCCTGTGTGGCAGGATCAGAGTTATTTCCTGATTTGTCAAACTCGTGTTTGCCTTTTGTTGGCGTTTGAGATGAATTAAGTTACAGGAACGTCCACAAACACGCTTTAAATTCTTGTGGAGAAATGAAAGCACGTTTGTGGACGTGAAGTGGGACGATACTGGATGCAATGTGTTCTGATGGTCAAAATAACTAAGTGTGCATGACCACTTGAAATGGCAGCATGTGCACATTACTTTCTCCACATCAGGGAAACTGGGGAATGAATGTGGAAGGCCGGTTGAAAATTATTCTATACAAGAAAAGTAGACCAAAAGAAATCCAATGAGCCCACAATTCCTTGAAGGCATGCTTTTCTCGCTATTTCAACATGGAAATCAATGCAAGTTTTCATCATGGGAGCCCTCCCCAGGACCCGGAATCAGTTGAGTGTTAGTCAACCCCTGAGTAGGAATTAAGGAAAAGAAAACCACTCTTGCCTCAGTTCCCATCAGCTGAGGTTTTCTCGCATGAGCTCAGTGTTTGACTCACTCGTCCGGACTAGAATCAGACTACCTTCGGTTGACGGCAGGAAATAATAAGAAGTACAAAATAGTGATGTCAGGTTTCTTCAACTTTCTTGGAAGTTGATGAATGTGGGAGTTGAAAGCAGGAAAATGAAAGTCAAGTGGTGCTGAAAATTTAATCCTTTTGAGTCAAACACGAAGCCGGCATTTGACCATCTGCCATCAAGAAGTTTGTTTATGGTAAAAAGAAGGAATTTATAACATTCACAGTTCATGAGACCAAAGGTTGGAGTGGATCTTTTTAGTATGAACTCCATTGTTTGTCTTGAATCCTCAATGAGTATGGGATATTTTATGAGTGGTTGACCTCTCATTGTAGGAATTGTGTTTAAAGTAGAATTTCAAACCTCATTTTGGTATAGTAGAATAATTTCTTCTAGAAATTTTGAACTAAAAGAAGTTGGGAAATTAAGGTAAGAGTTTTATCTAAAAGGGTTGTTTGTGATTTTGATTCTCCAAATAAGGATTATCAACAAGGTCAACATTCTCAATTTGGATCATTCTTGAACTTAAGGCATGCAATTGTAAGATTCCCTATGGAATTATGGGCTTTTTTGAACACTATTGAATTATGACAAAGTAAAATGCAAGAGGTTGGAAAGTTCTTGAAGACAATGAAATAAGAATAGCCACTCTAAATCCAAAATTGTAGATTTGACCTTGAAAAGCAACCTTTTTCCTTAAAAAAGGACTTAAATACAAAAATAACATAAAAAACTTTAAGAACCCTATGTTTAGAATTTCACATTTTGATCTTTGAGGGAAAAATTTCTTGTAAAAAATTTTCAAATTTTCAATCAACAATTGATTCTTGAAGCAATTTTCAATTTTGGTTTAAATATAATTGAAAAATATTGAATTGTGTACAAGTTGATTTAGCCATGTAGATAGAACTATTGTTAAAAATTAGCATTAAATTATTATTCTAAGTTTCATTTTATAATGAACCTTTATGATATGGGAATTCTGAACTAGCCTTTAGTCCTTCTAGGGTTAACTTTTACTTGGTCAACATTTCAATGCTATGAATTTTTTTTTATTATGCAACAATTGGATTTTGGATTTATCTAGGTTGTTCAATAAACTTCCTACAACCTTCACCTTTGAAAATTCAAAACTACAGTGAAACCTCTCATAATGCAAATTCCTTGTTTGCATAACTAATTGTAGTCCTTTATTTGCATACTTCTTAAATGTACATAAACTCTACTACACTAACCATCAACAGAGCTAATTATGTCAAACATTGCTTATTTTCATGACCTTTATTGCCTACATCAAGAGTAGTGAATTTGTGTTAGTAGGTCAAAAATCTCAATCTCCATGTTCATATCTGAGATTGTCATATTCTGATGAAGATGTGCAAGAATTAGGTGTAGCATCCCTTGATGGTTTACTTGATACTCCTAACATTCTACATGACAAAACTAGATTGTTGATGAAGGTGACAAAAGAAGTCATTGCCATAGGTTTGGAGAAGAGAAAGGGGAGATTTTTAAAGGGAGCTATGAGGTCAAAAATTCCAAAGTTTGTATAAAAAATATAGAAGAAGTCAAATCTTGAAGAATTAGAGGAGAATCTAATTTAAGGAAGGACAAGAAGACTTCTATCAAATAGAAGGATTTTGAGGTAGAGACATTCATTGCTATTAGAGGAGAAATAAAAGAAGAATTATCAAAAAGTATATAGAAACAAGGTAAGTAAGTCTTTGACAAACTTTCTAAAACTGTGGTTTGGGGTGTTACAAGATCAAGATAAACTACCTTCACATGTTTTTTTAAAAGGTATGTTTGAAAGGTATGTATTTTGTATTAAAAATGTTCTAAATTAGGGTCTTAAAATTGAAATAAGATACACCTTTAGATTATATGACTCCTAATATCAAATACATTCATACTTTTATATGGGGCTTACCTTAAATGATCAACGTTTAAGGATCCCATTGTGTACTTGATATTCCTAATTTCCTACAATCATATGTGGTAATATGAATGTAGAGCCTTGCTATGAGAATTATCATGTCAACCTACATGAGTGATGAAGGATATTGTTTGTATACTAAAAATTCAATGATTGGATTTTGTTCAATCAAGACTAGAGTACCCTAATACTTAGAAAGAACAAGATTATGAGATATAACCTTTGGTAATCTTCAATACTTTCAAATTTATAGGAAATTCATACACTAATAAAAATTAATTATCTAAACAACATTGGTTCTAATATTTTACATATCTTAAAATGTTTAATTTATGTGGCGTATGTCTGGATTTTTTGTTGAACCCATGGTGATGCTCTAAGAAATTAATGGATGGCTATCAAAATCTCAAAGGATGTTTAAGAATCTAGTTATAATATAAAAATATCTAATTCCAAAATTTCATCATGTAACAAATTAACATTAACTTTTTAATAGATTAAACTTTTGTTACTTAACTTTAGAAAGACATAGCCTCCCATGACCTAAGTAGTTACCAAAATATTCTAATTGCTAGACTAATAGGTACATTCTTTGTTTCTATAGTTAAAAGTGAAATCATCCATCAAACCTTCTAAGTCCAAAACATTCTTATAGGGTTAACGACATTATTTTTACATGAAAGATGTGCATGGGGATGTTTGTTAGATACCTACACAATTGAATTTTGAGACTTCATCACCAACAATCATCAATGCATATGTATATAGATACAAAAAATTTAACTTTAATGATTCACCAAAAATGAAGTTTCATTGTTTTAAAGTTGAAATTTGGTATACTTAATTGAGATTGTGTAAAAATGCAATGCTAACATACAAGACCAAAAATGACATTGTACTTGGTGAAGTCCTACCCTTTTAGCCTTTATCCTCAAAGGCAACCCAACCTCACTTTTAAAAAATTCAATAGTTGACTTGTCACACTACTAAAGACACTTATAAGTAAAGGTTGTTGCAAGAAAATCTTGTCCTTTTCATTGTCCCCTGGCCTTAAACAATTGGTTTTGTGCTCATAACTTTTGTGTTGTAGGTCCGTTTTCTATGAAATCTAAAATAGAAGTACATGTAGTAGTTTTAGACATTGAACAATTTTTTTCAATTTCTTAAAATTAGTTTCCTATTTTAAAACTATCCCCTACTAGATGTCTGCCATGGTCATTTGGAGGGAGTTTAGTACTATTTTCAGCCCAAAATGTTAATTTGAATGTTAAGATTCAAATACAAGGATTCCTACTAAAGTTACACAATCTTACAAAGGAATTTCTTTAAAATAGTAAATTTTTCACCTTCTACATATTTTCAAAGTGCACTACCTTTATACACATGTAGAGAATATATTTTTCTTTTAGGAAAATACAAATGGTTGAAAAGGAACATCTTCAAGTTAGAAAATTTGTTTTTTTGGTTTCTATTTAAAATTAATTTTTTAAAATAACTTTTTAAAATCAAATTCCAAAGTATTCATTTTCTTGCATTTTCCATCACTCTTTTTTTGCTCATAACTTGTAGTGATAAATTTTACTAGACTTTAGTTTTTACATACATATCATTCTTAATGCTTTACAAACTATTCATATTTTATTTTATTTAAAAAAATTATTCCAAAAGTCATATTACTCTAGTATTGAGGCCTTTTGAGCCCACATGGTAAATGTTTTTTGCAACTACCCATAAAAGAAAGGAAAGTTTGCCAAACCATATGGGTTTATGTCTCCTTGAAAATCTATTTGAAGACCTCTAAAATGACCCAAAGGTGGTCTTAACTTCATGGTTTTAATAATAAATCCATCATTACAATATCATTATCTAATATCATGTTTACACTAATGTATGGTTAATGCAGTTTCTACATCTTTTGAGCTCATTGTGACAAACTATCACAATGACAATGAATTGAAAAAAATCAAATTGATTTCATTACAACCCCCTCATTATAAAATCAAATTATCAATCAAAAATCAAATTATAACCCCCTCATCAAGCTCAAAAATAAATTTAAAATAATTTTTTTCATACACACATACCCCGGTGAGCTTAGAAAAAACAATTTAAAATAGATATTTTCATTACTCCCCCCCCCTTGTGGTTTCCAGGTGGGGGTGGAGGTACCAATCGATATGGGATATATTGCAAGGAGGAGGGGATTTTTCTGGCCTGTGATATATAAAGTTTTAGATTCAATAATGAGATTGGTCTATCTTGGAGATAATAGGGAAAGAGCTAACCCTTTGTACTTGGTAAACTCCTAACCTTTCATCCCAAAGGTAGACCGGACTCACCTTTGAACTTTGGAATGTGACGGTCCCTTCATCACATCAATGTAAGAAAGATGTTTTTCTTCATCTTATAAGGAAAGGAAAGGAAGATTTAGCAAACCGTATGGGTTTATGTCTCTTTGATGGCATGTTCAAAGATTTTAAAGATGAACCAAAGGTGGTCACCTTTTGATCATCTTTGACACTATCCCCAAGATTGAGAATTTGTATTTTTTTTTAAGGATTCCTTTTTGTATAAGATCATCTCTATGTTGATAACATGTGTATTGAATTTGGAGGTCAAAAGATTCACAAAAATAAAGATAAACAAAATCTTCCAGTATGTGTATGGCTTCCATTAGCCTCAATCACTACTTCTAACATAAAAGCTATAGAACAACAAAAATTAAAGATTTTTAAACCACTAATTGACCTCCACTCTCTTTCAAAAACTACTTTTTAACCCTCCTAAGTTTCTAGGGTATGTATGTTCATGTTAGACAACCTTTTTTAGAATCTTCCAAAGGTTCTCAAAGGGATTGAGATCAAGTGAGTTTGAGGGCAATTGAACTTCTCAACAAGGCATGGTTTTTTTCATAGCGGTTTATCTTTGAATTGAAGATAAAAATGAGATTGCAAAAAGTCTCAATATAATGAATATGGCCTTTATAGCATAACATCTATCGTTAATTTGTCTTTGACTTTTGCCCTCCAAAAAATGTACTCCAAATCATTAAAGAAATTTGTGCCCTTTTAAAAGAAGGAACTACATAATTTGATGAATAGTGCTCATATGCAACTTTCCAACACATGAAGTTGTCTAAAATTTTTGCTAATTTCAAGGGTACATTCATTTGTCCAAACAACACACTCTTACTCTTCTACACTCCATCTACAATCCTTTTGTACAAAAATCAATCTCTAAGACATGTGATAAAGTGTCAAAAAAGGTTTTTGACTACAATTTGGCTAAAAAATAGCACTTCCATATGAGGTACAATGAATAATATTTCAATTCACTTGAGGAGGGCAAAAATTGGTAGTATCTAAAGTGATGAGCAACAACAAGTTC
The DNA here is from genome assembly GCA_950106755.1 of Climacium dendroides. Taxonomy (NCBI): domain Eukaryota; kingdom Viridiplantae; phylum Streptophyta; class Bryopsida; order Hypnales; family Climaciaceae; genus Climacium; species Climacium dendroides. The sequence continues at coordinate 39,501,533 of OX467082.1, read as the reverse complement.
AAGTTCTTGAGAATTGTACAATAATACAAACATCTCTATCATTAAGCGTCTTAGAGCTTCCACCACAACATTTGTATTTATAATTCCATCATGCATTTAAAAATTTCTTAACCAACCTTTGAATTGTTCTAGCAAAATCTCCAACAATGGCTACAATCTTGACTCTTGTAGTCCTTGTATTGCTCAAACCTACAATGTGAGCACGAGTTTCATTTGAAATTGCCATGGTCTACAAACTTCACAATGCTAATTAGACAAAAATAAAATGTTATTGAAGTATCCAATAACTACTCTCTCCAATTCTCTTCAATCTTTTCAACACCAATCATTATTAGCAAATTCTTGCAAAACCATAATGGATTCTATTTGGATGAGAAAATCATTCAAAGATTATACCACTCAAATTTCTAAATCAATTATGAACAAACCAAAGAAAAAAGGTCCCAGATGAATCCAAAATAAGTTCAAAATACATTGTACCTTACATGCAATTTTGAATAAGGTCACTTCACCTAATTGTGACCCCTCTCCAACCAATCCCTATAATCTATAGCCTAAAATGTATTGTTTCTATTCATGAGAGTCTATAGTTATTTCTAAATATATTTGTTCTTTAAATCACTTTAAGAACTCATTGTTTATGCATATGGTGTTCAAAATATATATATAAGAAAAGATTCTAGAATATTCTTTTGACTTCCAAGAAGATCCAACAAAAAATTAGGCAATTTGATAATTAGAATAACATTCAATTGCTTTTTAGATGCATTTAGGTGTAGTTACGTAAGTGCATAGAATACCTATTAGGTTTCTCTTGGTTGTCTTATGTTACCAATTAGTGTGTTGTCATATCACCAAAAATTGGCACAATCAAGTTCTTATGGGCCTTTTAACCATCTCTTCTAGTTCAAAATCACACCTCTACGTCAATCCATGTTTTGTGCTATGATCATTTGTAGGGCAAAATGTATGGATTAACCCCTAAAGGACCAAGGCCTTATTTTTGTCAAAAAACACTCAAAACTGCCATTTTTGTAGCAAAGAGTAAAAAAAATTGAAAATTATGTTTTTTGCACATCCAACCATAGGATCTTATACCTTACTAGTATGAGAATGTGTGGAAATTTTTTCAGAAATTTTGACAGCATAAATTAAAAGATATTTGTGTTTAAAGTGAAAAAAACAATTTTTTCAACACCTTGCAAGACTAGATTATTTGACTTTGAACTTTTTTACTTAAATTTTTTACACTACAGATTTTTGAGCTTTAAATACTTATTATGTATAATTGAATTGAGAGTCTAGGAAAAAAGAAATTTCAAAAAAATAACTTAATTTTCATGCTTAAAAAAATTGTTAAATAGAAGTAGGTATGAGAAAGAAGGAAAATCTAAATTATTAATATCTATAAGATGAAATCAAAATGCACTAATCCCAATGGTGGGATTGTTCTAGTAAGAAAATAAAATCATGTAAATTTTTTTTTCAGAAAAATTGTAAAAATTGCATTTAGAAATGAATTCTATAAGTTATTTTTTCATGACGATGCTCTAACTACCCCAAAAAATAAGATTGTCCCTAACTTCCTCCTAAAACTTCCAAATAGAATTAATCAAAGCTTCCCATATTAAAAAAATATAATCTATGAGAAAAAAAATTTAGAAAAAATAATTCAAGTTTTTGAAATTTTTTTTGCTACCCCGTCTCCCCTGTTTTGAGCTTATTTAGGCATACCTTTCATTAATGGGCATCAATTGAAAAAAAAATTATATTCCTATGAAACTCATCAGTTTTTCTATCTTCAAAAAAAGTTTTAAAAAATCATGACAAAATTTCAGCCCATAAGTACTTGTTTGAAATCCAATTTGTCTCCTAAAGGGACAATGGTCCTTTAGGGGTTAAAGCCTAGATCCACATGTTCTCAATTCTTTGTGGTTCAGTAGGTCATAGTTATCATACAAGAAAAAAATATGACAATCATGATTGCATTTCAAAATGATAAGAGGGCCAATGAGATTAGTGGTTATGATAGTAAGACATTAGGAATGTAAGTGGTATGAGCAAATGAACTTGTGGCATAAATCTAGGACAAGTGTCAAGAACCAGATTCTTGCGAGCACCCAAGAAAACACTCTAAAGTCATCAAGTACGAACAATGTTTCTTTTGCATTACCATCTAAATCTAAAAAGACAAAGATAGATAAAATGGAGGGATTTCTAAAGCAAGTTACAAACAACACTAAGAATCTTGAAGCCTCTTTCCAAAACACTACTCAATTACTAAAGAGGATGGATGCTCATATAACATTTTAAATATAGAACTAATAGTTGCAAGGAAAAAAGGTAGGACTCTAGAATTCTTCTAATAAAGAGTTCTTTTTGTTAATTTAATTAGCTATATCATATGATGTCAATATATCATAGCTATATCATATGATATCATATAATCATAGTGCACTATATTATATTATCTACTACTCCATTGACTCATCTAAATTAGTATCATTAAATATCATAGTAGATTATTTATGTAATTTGTATTGCCATAAACCTTTGCCATGGCTACATGAGCATGTGTTGCTTCTTGTAATAAGTCTTCATCCTTGTAATTTTTAGTTACAAAAATGAATCCATTGATTCTTCTACTTCATCTATGCAAGAACTTTCTTTAATTACTTCAAAATAATTCTTCCTCCATAATTGCATGTTGTAACTGTAATTCTTATCTTTCTCTCAAGGTTCTTTTTGATACTTGCAACTCTAGTTCTCTATCCAATTCATATATCCATGTATAATCAAATCCATCATTGAAAATTATGCAAAGGTTATACAAGATTCTACAACTAGAAACAACATTAGGAACACAATGCAAACTAAGGGCAATCGTGAGGGCAATCCATTCTTTTCGTCAAAACTTTCTACCTACCTTTTAAATCTTGAAAGCTTGTCACACATACAAGTTGAGATATGAATAATCAATTTGCCTAGTAATCTTATAAGCTGCATCAACTCTTCACTCTTCATTTGAATGGTAAGTACATTCATGGTCATAGAGGATATGCAAGCTTGTAATGTCTCCCACAAGCTTGTAAAGCAAATGTTTATTTTTTTATATAGTTTTGTCCCACCTCTATAAGCTAAATAATTATCTAATCATGCATGTTTCCTATCCATCCAAATTCATAGTTTCCAAACACACATCTTGTATCCACTATTCTTTGAAGTAGTACTGAGTGAAATGATTTTTTGCAATAGTAATCTCCACCTTCAATCAACTATCATACTACTAAAATCATAAGTTCCTTTGTAATATCACAAATACTATCATTAATACTAGGGGCTCGTGCTTGCTATGCTACGCATTAATTGTATCACATATTAGTAAAAATTTGATATATTTGAATAGAATGTATGATAATGACTTTAAAATAATTATTTTAAATATTTTATAAAATTATTTCCAATCATGCATACATAGAAATCGTATTTTCACACAATGTGATATTACAGAAATAGAGTAGCAGTTTGCAATCACTTCTATAATATCATTTCTTACAAAGGGTGATATTATAGAAATAATATAGTTGTTGCAGTTAAAGTGATATTAAAGAGGATCAATAGGATGATATTATAGAGGTAGCAAATCCATTGCTTTTCTTGACTTTACACTTCTTTGCATTTCTATGATTTTGTGCTTTTGTGAGCTTTGAGCTTTCATGATTTCAATTTTCTATTGCTACTACCAAATGATTTTGAGAAATTTACTCAATTGAAGCGATTTTGGATTCTACAACAATTAAGTTGTTCACAAAGTTTTTGAGATTTATAAGTTTTTCTTTTCAATTCTTCAATTTAGGTTGCCATTTTTTGTAACAGTGGAGTCAAATTTCTAATGTATTCTAATATATGTGTATCTTTTATAGTATTTATCATTGCATATGTTTCAATTATCATTCAGTAAATTTCTATTGTACATTTCAATATATGCTTACTTATAAAAAAAATTATACAAAGATTTTAGTCATTTTTATTTGAATATTTATTGAAATTTTTGTTCTGCATTCTATCTAATACATAAAAATTCTTATATAATTATAATGATGAATGCATAGCATAGCAAGTGCCAACCACTAGTAAATAACTAAAATTGGTATATGTGAACCATCTACAACTCTAATTATTTGAGGTGTACCATGTAAAGCTTCAAACTCTTTGCTTAAAATCCTAAATTGTGCTTTATGTGGAACAAGGACAAACAATTGTTGCAAATGCAATTGACCATATGAAAAAAATTCTTGAATTTATATAATAGAAACAATTGGTTTGGAAACTCCAAAAAAATCACCCTATACTTGCAATCTTGTTCCTATTCTAAGTCTCAATAATGAAACTACAAATCAAGTTTTTATTAACACAATTACTTGATAGTGTGTGTGTTCTCCAAGTAGGCAAGCTATTGTACAAGCTTGAATCCATTTGGTGCCTCAACCTCAATAACATGTTTGAGGTAATATTGATTGCCTAGTCCCCGCTTGGGCTACTTACAAACATCATTAATGCCTCTACCTAATATAAAACCTCTATATTATAATATAGTCAGCCCCAATGCTTGCCCTATTACTTCATAGAGGTTCTATTGTATAATACAACACTCTTCTTAAGTCAATGCTCCCCCACTTGTTAAGAACTCCCTTTGTCTCACTAAAAAAATTCTAAATTAGACAAATTTATATACCACTTGGTATACCACTAAAATGCTCCATTTATAAATTTTGATTGTTAAGTAAGCATTGGCCATATTGAATGACCTTGTAGGAATAAGTGGCAAGCAATCAAGGAGCATTCGTCTCTTAGCAAGCTTGGCCTTGTCCATATGAGACACCTTGTACTTGTTGCTTCTTCAAACAATAGTCTTGACAATGGATTTAGTGACTACTTCAGTTGGGCACTATGTAGTTTTGTTCATGAAGGGGGATCGGTAGGTTTCCTTGCTGCGGTATTTAGGTTAAAAGCATATGCTTCTACTACCACCAACCTTTAAATTATTATGAATGATGAATTTACAACGTTTACAAACAATACTCAAATTTGATACTTTCCACATAAATTTTGGATGCCTAAACAATGGCACCTAGGCTAAAGATTTTGCATAGATTTAGGGGATGGTTTACTAGTTTTTGAATGTATGTATCACTAGCACAAAGACTAAAAATATAGTTAATACCTCATAGGAAAGGTTTTGAAAGTTTTTTAGTAGGATAGAGGGAGTAATGCCTTCATGACCAAGACACTTGTAGATGCCGCTCACAGACCCAACTAACATTTGTCCCCTAAGAACAAGTTGCTCCCTTAGTATCCAAAAGTATGGGTAGTTATGGTTGAGGCACTTGCCATTGGCAAGATTCTTGGTAGGACACTAGCACATATTACTTAAAGGTGTTTCCATGCATAGGACAAAAAATAATTTTAAAAAAATGAAAATAAATAATTCTATGTACTTCAATTCATGCATAGGAATAAATCAAAAAATTAAGAAGTTGATTTGTTTGCAAGAAAATAATTATGTAGTAATGACTCATATTTTGCAAGTGCCACTAATCTTTTTTCATACTAGGCTGATAGAAAAAAACAATGTAACTTGAATTCATGCTCAATGCTAGAAGGAAGAGTTAAAGTTCTCCTCTACATTGAAAGGAATTTACTTGTGTTGTTAAAATAAAATTCTTGATGATGATATAACAATCTTGGTAATAAATAAAATTTCTTCCAATACACAAGGTTATAAATGATCTTGCACATAATAAATAAAGATAATTAATAATCATGTAATTAAAATTTTCTCTTCTAGTAGAAGAGTAGCAGTTTGCAATCACTTTTGTAATATCACTTTTTACAAAGGGTGATATTATAGAAATAATATAGCCATTGCAATTGAGGGGATATTAAAGAGGATCTATAGGATGATATTATAGAGGTAGCAAATGCATTGCTTCTCTTGGCTTTAAGCTTCTTTACACTTCTATGATTTTGTGCTTTTGTAAGCTTTAGCTTTCATGATTTCAATTTTCTATTGCTACTACCAACACAAGGAGCTCAAGATGAGTCTTCCGTGATGATTCTTCTGTGAGTGCCATTTCCCCCGTGTATGTTAGTTGCAACATGTGTCCCAAATTTCTGTAAATAATAAAAACTTTACTATTTACAGAAATTTGGGACTCATGTTGCAACTAACATACACGGGGAAAATGGCACTCACAGAAGAATCATCACGGAAGACTCATCTTGAGCTCCCTGTGCAAATGATTTTGAGAAATTTATTCAATTGAAGTGATTTTGGAATTTACAACAATTAAGTTGTTCACAAAGTTTTTGAGATTTATAATTTTTTCTTTTCAATTCTTCAATTTGGGTTGCCATTTTTTGTAACAATGGAGTCAAATTTCTAATGCATTCTAATATATGTATATTTTTTTATAGTATTTACCATTGCATATGTTTCATTCATCATTCAATAAATTTCTATTGTACATTTCAATATATGCTTACGTATAAAAAAAATATACAAAGATTTTAGTCATTTTTATTTGAAGATTTATTGAAATTTTTTTTTTGCATTTTATCTAATACATAAAAATTCTTATAAAATTCTAATGATGAATGCATAGCATAGCAAGTGCCAACCACTAGTCAATATACTAAGAGTACATTAGATTTTTATGTTTTTGTGGTTGGTCCTAAAGGCTAATTGTTTTTTGAACAAACAATTGAAAGTCTCGGTACGTTCCTATTAAGTCAATTTTTCTTGGATGTTCACAAAATTTTGACAAAAGATGTGAACATGTACCTTTTTAGTGGGAATATAATTTTTTTTGCAAAAATGTTCATCAACTATTGAAGTTTAGTATTCCAAAAAACAAAACAAATTTTAGTTCTCAAATCACATTCTAAAAAGAGTCAAACTTTGTTAGCTATGTTGGAGGTGGTTTCAAGAAAAAACAATTTCTTATAACTTTGAATCCTATTGTTTTGCAATCTATGAAGCCAAATTTCTTGAAATCTTTCCCACATGTTCTAAATTTTTTTTCAAACATTTCACCATTGGATTTCAAATAAAAAGTTTCCTCATTGCACAAGAAATCACCAAAAGATTATTAGTGCATTAATTGCCAATTCACTTAATCTCTTTGCATTGTAGGGTGACTTAGAGTAAGTTAGGCTCCAAATTTAATTCTAAAATTTTTCATGAGCGAACTAAACACTATATACTATGAACGGTGAAAATCTTAATTTATGCCTAAAGCAAAAACATTCTCCAAGAAGGCTCAAAGTCTGCTAACTCTGTTTTACAAAAGTTTTTTTTCTCACTTCAAATGTTATAATCTTTTATTCCACACGATCTAATGGTCTAAAGTTTTGTCCACAAATTGCCTTACTATTTTTATACACTTTTGTATAGTTGGAACTAAAAAAAAATTTAAACACTTTTTTGGGCAACATTTCAATGCTATGAATATTTTTTCTATTGTGCATCAATATAATTTCTATTTGGAATTTTTTAAGTTGTTTATATAGCCTCCTACAACCTTCACCTTTGGAAGATTTATAACTAATTTATTCTCTACAAAAATTATGTTACCACTTGCATTTGGCTTCATAAACACTCACTATTGTGCAAAATATATTCATCATTTTCTTTTGCCCATTGTACCACAACCCATTAAACTTATAGTATTGATTTTATATCTAACTATTGTTAAGGAGATGTTGCAAATTTATGAATAATTTGTGTTGTACATTACATTACTAGTGGCAAGTAAACTCTTCACCCAATATATAAATCTTTAAGTATGGAGATGAAAAGTTTGAAAATTCCTAAGAATGCACCCATTGTAATTGTTCTTAATTTAAATGTAAGCCCTTTGATCATTAAAATCAAAACTTTGAGAATTTACAGTTTATTCATATGGTGTTCAGAAAATGGAACAAAAATAAATCTCAACCAAATTTGATTTTGACTCCCATTAAGATAAACCAAACATAAAATTACTTAATAATAGGGAACAATGATTCCATAGACCGTCCTATGATTGTATGCCATAAGTACAAGAATGATCTTTCTTTCTTTTTACATTGTGAAAATTTCATTCCAAAATGAATTCTACAAGTTTTTGGAAAAGATGCTTTGATTGCTTGAAAAATGACATTGTGTGTAACTTTCTCATCTCTCCTTTAGTACTAATACACTGAATAAAAATCTTTTGATATAGACTGGAAAAAAAATCCATGAGAAGTGAAATTTTAAAAACTTTATTTTGACATCTCATTTTCTCACTGGTAGATGGTCAAATGCTGGCTTCGTGTTTGACTCAAAAGGATTAAATTTTCAGCACCACTTGACTTTCATTTTCCTGCTTTCAACTGCTACAGTCATCAACTTCCAAGAAACCTGACATCACTATTTTGTACTTCTTATTATTTTCTGCCGTCAACCGAAGGTAGTCCGGACGAGCGAGTCAAACACTGAGCTCATGCCAGAAAATCTCAGCTGATGGGAACTGAGGCAAGAGTGGTTTTCTTTTCCTTACTTTGTACTCAGGCGTTTACTAACACTCAACTGATTCCGGGTCCTGGGGAGGGCTCCCATGATGAAAACTTGCATTGATTTCCATGTTGAAAAAACGAGAAAAGCATCCGTTCAAGGAATTGTGGGCTCATTGGATTTCTTTTCCCTATTTTCCTTGTATACAGTAATGTCCCTCCACACTCATTCTCCAGTTTCCCTGATGTGGAGAAACGAAAGCGTGTTTGTGACTTGCCTGAGTACCTTAATTAATCTCAAACGCCAACAAAAGGCAAACACGAGTTTGACAAATCAGGAAATGACTCTCATCCTGCCACACAGTGGGCAAAGAAAAGAATGTTACAATACCATTGTCCCAAAGAGCACAGCCACAACTGAAGCTGAGCTGGAGAAGCCATGCCCCACCAGCTTCACATCCTCCATGGATTGGCCACTCCAGACCAAATTCTCCAGGCTCCATTAACTACTGGACTGTAGTGTGAACCCGAGTTGGATCACCAATTGCACCACCTAAGCTGCTTGCTAACCCCTTGGGTGCACGCGCAGCTTAATTTAATTTGCAGCCGCCATCGGAGTCCTCCACTTCTGGAGAGACTGATCCTCCAGGTCTCCCCGGACACGTCCCCATGGAAACAGGCTTTGACGCACTGCCACCCCACCCGAACAGCGCGATCGCAACTGAAGGAGAAAAAGCAGACAGACGATGACTATATAAACGATTGGAATCAGCGTAACTCACAACTTACAGCCAAGTCTCCCTTGAGTTTGCAATTCAAGACCCCTCTCTCACTCTCGCTCTCCTTCTCACACACGTACACAGTGCTCTCCACGGCCTCGGACGTGCAATCCAACAACTGAGGGAAGTACAAGCACATTACACCCAACACACTCGGTCTGTGAACTCGAGGCATCATGAACAACCGCAGCAGCAGCGTGTGGGTGACAGTGGCGGTGTTGGCAACCGTGGCCACGCTCATGCCCATGTTGGCCAAGGCGGCCGATGCCGACCCCCTCCAAGACTTCTGTGTCGCCGACAACACCACCGGACTCACCATCAATGGCTTTCCCTGCAAGCCCGCCGCCAACGTGTGCGTGTCCGACTTCGTGTCCCCAGCCTTGAGCCAGCCCGGCAACACCAGCAACGTCAACAACGCCAAGGTCACCCCCGCCTCCGTGCTGGAGTTTGCAGGATTGAACACCTTGGGCATCTCTGCAGCGCGCATTGACTTTGCCAAGGGCGGCATCAACCCCCCTCACACGCACCCGCGCGCCACGGAGCTCTTGTTCTTGACCGAGGGGGAGCTCTACGTGGGCTTCGTGGACACCAACAGCACCAAGCCGAGGTTGTTTGCCACCACCCTCCAGGCCGGCGAGCTCTTTGTGTTCCCCAAAGCCTTGGTGCACTTCCAGCTGAACGTGGGCAAGGGCCCGGCGAAGGCCTTCGCCGCCTTGTCGAGCCAAAACCCGGGGGTGCAGCAAGTGGCGGCGGCGTTGTTCAAGCCGGACATCAAGGACGAGGTGTTGGAGAAGGCCTTCCGCATCAGCGAGCAGACCGTGGACATGATCCAGAAGGAGCTCCGCAAGTAACTCACAGAATCCCAACCGCATTGCATCGAACCGCGGTCGACTATTCATTGTTTTCAACTCCTGGAATTGGGTTCGAATAGTACGATCTCAGTTCCACTGAGTAGCTAGATAGCATAATTAGTATGTTTGTTGGATTGGGAGCTGGTCCTGAATCCCTTGGCCAATGAATCCCTTGCTGTTTATATGACTAGAGTTGCTTGAGCACCGCAGCCATGTTGCTTTGTCGAGCATGGGCTCGATCTGATGAGCTGCAGTCTGAGATCCATGTCTGCTCAGTAGACACATTCATGCTGCCACTCACTGTGGAATTCATGTCCAGCTCATGCAACTCATATTAATTATATATTCTTTTCATTACAACCAATTTTTCGTGACCAGTGAGGTTCCTACTGCCTTGGTGAAAATGGTGGACTTTACAGGGGGGCCATTAAGGGAAACCAGCCTATGATAGGCAAATTGCCTAATGTGGTATGAAACTAGAAGTTAGTTAATTTTCACTATTGTAGAAGACTTAAGAAGCATTGGAGGTGGTTCCAATTTTTTTTTATGACTGCATCAATTTCATTTCATTTAATAAGGCAAAGTTTTATAATAACCCATAGACTGGGTGATAACCATGAGAAATAATACTAATTCAAGGCAGGCATGTGTCCATAATGAACATGAGCATGCCTAATACAGTCCATAATAGATTCAATCTGGACTTACAAGAGAAGGAATAAAACAATCAGTTTTATGACAAGTTTACACTAGAAAGGTGTAAGTATCCTATAACAGTCATTAATAACTTCATGACCATCTCCCAAAGCATTGATATGACAACAAATCACCCTAATGTAGTCTAAATTCCGTTTGTTAGAAAAATGTCATGGGTTGATGTATGACTCTCATGGGGAGGGTTTCTAAGTGACTATATTAGGTAGTTGGTCTATCATGGGTTGATTTACCTTAATTTTACGAATTTTGTTCTCAAGTTGAATCAAGGAAAAATTCATGAACTTTAGGAAGTTCTAGCATATTCAATTAGTAGCCTGAATTTTTTCTAGGAGAAAAATATGTGAAATGAAATCATCAAGTATTTAATTACTATTTTAGGATAGTTTTGTTTTCAAATTTATATATTTTAGATGATTCATTATATCTCTACATTTAAAAACTTTGTTGATGGTTTAAATTTTTGAGTGAGAATATTACTGTGGGATTTATGATAAAAATCCAAATATAATATTAAAATTTGACCTTTCCAAAACCTCAAAGTATTATTGCATTTGTAATTTGTTGGCCAACTTATTTTTAAATGAGAGTTTTCATAATTGTATAACTTTGAGATAATTGCTTTTAGATATTAAAATTTCAATACATTCTTTATGGATGCATGCATTTGAAAGGTGGTCAAGTCTTTTTAAATTTTGCAATGATTGAGCCCTTAATATTTTACTAAATGATTTTAAAAAATTTTAAATTTCAATGTGAACCAAAGTTTTGAAACTGAGTGCACTAAGAGTTTGTCTCAATGGTGACCATTCAAAGTCTTAATAAAGATGAAAGGATTGACAAAATGGCTCTAAAGCCCTAATATGCACCAAAAGTTGCATTAGATGATTTTTGGGGGGTTGGGAGGACCATTTCAAGTCCATTTCTAACATTGGTTCCTTGAGTTGATTCTAGCAAATAATTGTTCCCTACAAAAAATTCAAAAAAAATTACATTCTTGAAATGAAGAAAAAAGTTGAATTTTTTTTCCAAACTTGGCAATTGTTCGGCCACGTTAGCAAGCTACTGCGGCCCTCTACAAGACAGTTTTCATAGTTTGGGAACTGCCGGGAAGGTGGGAACTCACAATCCTCTAAAGGATTGAAAACTCATCTAATGTCTTCCACAACATGGTAACAATTAGACAAACATGACATCCAATATGTCCAATAGCCCCTCCATCCGTCTAAGAAAGTCTAATAAAGTCAACTTTAAATTTGACTTTCAAATAATTTTCAAATAAAACACTCTCTCTTTCTAATCTTAACATATTAAAGTTTCATTTTATTGAAGTGTTTGAATTGAATTAACACTTGTTATATTCTAAATTTTGAATCATACTTGAAATGAGATTTCTATGAGCATTCAGATTTGAAAAAGACCTTATTACACATGTTTAGATTGACAAATTGTCATATGACATAAGACGTCAAACCGTCAACATGACACTTGGACCCTAAAATGTGTCCACCAAGACAACTATGTATTCACCTATTGTTCTTTATAATAATTGTGGAAGTTACAAACTACAATGTCTTTAGATTAGGACTATATAAGTTCCCAAGATCTTCATGATTGTCTACTTAGTGCATGACAACAAGCAAGTGCAAGTGAACCACTCTAAGAAATCTAGATGAAAATTTATTGTTTTAAATGGCTTTAATAATTTGATTGTCATCCTCAAAGCCAGATTTTGGCTTTGTAGGCTTTCTAGGGTTAAATTCATTATAAGCCAAAGTATTTAATTCAAAGTTGAGATTATTAGTATAATGAAATTGCCTAATTCTCAAAGGCCAAAAGTCATTTCAAAATACCACTTTCTAAAAGAATTCTAAATTCATTGTATTTAATATAATTGGATAAGATTTGACCATAAGATCTCTTAGTTAGCTTATTGTAAAATGCTATAGAATTTTATATTGGAAAAATTTACCCATTGCTTCATCATAGTGCTTAAATTGTGAAAACTAGATTTTTCAACCGTTCATGGAGTTGATGTTTCATCATTTAAACTTCTAAGTCAAATAATTTGAATATACCAAATGTTGAGAAACAAAAACTCATAAATGATGAGAAAATTAGTTGAAAATGGAGTTATTATAAAAGACATCCCTTGTTTTTGAATAGTATGTTTACACTTTCACAACCTAAAGTTTATATATATATATAATTTTATTGAAATATATATCATTTAGAATAAAGAATCTCTACAAATTCAAAATCTACAAATCAGATTGATCACTTGACTTAGACCACAAGGAATATAGAGGTTTGGAAATGAAATCCAATTGTTGCCATGTTTCAATTGGTGATTTTTATTTCACCTTTATGAAATAATTTCAAATAATTGAGTCCCTACAAATTTAAATTTCCAAATAAAGAAACATTGGAGTTATAGAAAAATTGATATGAAAAACAAAAGTAAAAAACAAGTGCAAAACTCAAACTTGCACACTTGAAGACCAACTTGGAGTTTTATATTTGTTTTTGTTTTTTATATGTATCCATCCATGATTACAATGTTTGATTTGATTGAAGAATTGAATTTGTAGGGGCACAATTAAGGTAGTATGCTCCCAAAGCGACCATTTAAAGTTCTGGTCCACCTTTTTCACAGGTTTGTATGCACAAAAATAATTTTAATTCGTTTTTTAGAGAAAGAAAAATAGATGCGCAACATAATTCAAGTGGTTTCATATTCTTTAACGCATTTTTAAATTAGTTATGAATTTTCAAAGAAATCTATTGTAGGTACCTATTTGTAACCCTAGGTCTCCCAAAAATGACGTGTGGTACACTAGTCGGCAAAGTGTGTTGACAATCCATTTTTGCTATTTGTAAGGTAGTATGCTCTAAAAGCGACCATTTCAGGGCTGATCCACCTTTTCCATAGGTTTCTGTGGACAAGAGTATTTTTATATCATTTTTCAGAGAAAGATAAATAGACATGGAACCTAACACAAGTGGTTTTGTCTTTTTCCAAGCATTTTTGATTTACTTATAAATTTTCAAAGATTAAGGACATAGCCACCTATTTCTGACCGAAGGTCTCCCAAAATCCGTCCACTTGCAACTTGTAAAGAGATGTGCAGATTCAAAGATTGTGATTGACTTTTGCAATAGAAAAATAATTTTTCCTAGTTGCATTCAATTGCTAAAGTAGTACATTCAAGGATCAGGTCATCTCCATTCTGCCCCTAAAGCTTGAAGGAGATGGTCCGTTTTACAGCACACTACTGTAAGGAGACGAGTGCGTTCCAGCAATGGCCGGAAGGAGCGAGTCTCGAATTCCGTGGCTCTCACGGAACAGGAGACTGCTTGTCGTGCGTGCCAAGAGTTAATCCTCCTACTGGACCTGATTGATCACTGCTCTTTGCCTCTCCATCTCTTAGAAATCTCCAAGTCGTTTCTTGATCGTTTCTTGCTGCTAGTACTATTTACAGTAAACCCTGTCTGTGCATGCTTGTCTATCTGTAACACCCTCCTCGCGAACGCCGAATCTCTGAAGGAACAAGTTTCAAGACTGGTGTGGTTTGCTCAATTCAAGTGCGTATTTATTTCGTAACTGGTAGTCGTCGTTCTTTAGGTTGGATCAATCAGGAGTCGACTATTCTTGGCGGTCTCCAGCTGCTCTTGCCCAGTGGTCAGCTGCTTGCTTTCACGTATGAGCACAGAATTGTGGGGGCATAGCCCATCGTCACCGATCGATCCTTGCACCTTGAATTGAGTTAGCTGCTTAGGAGAGTGATTGATTTGAACGCATCATGGAAGCCCCTGCAACCATGAAAGGACCCATGTTGCAGCCCTCCGTACGTTCCATCTGCAGGCACCCCGGCAAATTCCCTATGTCGCCCCAGAACCCCTTTCCTCCAGCGAGTCTGCATCCCTTTACGACATGAGCCTCATCCCCGACGTGCGCGTTTTCTTCCCTCCGACTCTGTCACCCCCACTTCCCGTGCCAAAACGATTCCCAAGACCAAGGGGATCTACAGCCAAGACCCCCTTCTCGACCACAACCCCGAGGAGCTTTGGTGCTTCCTCGCGTCCCACCTCCAGTCTCCCCGCATGGCGCTTACATAGATGGCACCCACACGGAAACCAGAAGGAGCGGAAAGACCACCAGCTCCGACACCGTCACTGATTTCTCCATCCAACTGGACGTGTCCAGGTACGTGAACCCGCAGTGGTCCCGGATCTTCACCAACCCTTCTCACACAGCCAGCAGAGACGCAGCCACGCCCACAGTGAGGGAGACGCTGGAGGAGTACGCGGGCAGCAAGAACGCATTCAAAGAGTTTCATCTCATCAAATTTGTGGAGTGGGACTTCGAGGAGCTCACAAAATCGCTCGAGGAGATCGTGCGCTCGGCGGGGTATCATTCCACGGTCACCGTAACTTTTCCGATGCAAGACTATACAGTCGTGGCGTTGGCTTCCACTCAGGTTTCTAAAGCGGCGCATTCAACAGTCGTTCAAGTGCTGTGTTGTATGTCGTGTCTGTGTCTGGTGTTCTGGCCGGCGTGGGCAATCGCAAGGAAGCGCATAAAGAATCGACTGGTGTGTGCGTCTACGGGAAGGCAGCCAGTCGGTCGGTGTTTTATGCCAGCAATCACGGCAGAATTTATAATGCGGTGGTGCAGAGGCTCACAAGGGAATTCGTGACCGCTTTGTAATTAATCTGGTCACAGAAGATCAACTCTTTTCGAAATTGATCTCCATGATTAAGCCACTCAGAATCCTCGGGGTGGAACGTAGGTATATTTCACGTTGAATCAACAATTCCTTTTGAGCACGACCTCGTATTCTTTATAGTGCTGACTATTTCAGTGAATTGGTGCAGTGTCATTAGCCGTAGAGCATCCTCAGTCCGCTCAGTCCGTCCCCTGTGGAAGCACAGGACGGCAAGTTCTGCGTGGGTTACAGTGAAGCAACGAAAACTTTCCCCAATTCAAATATATACCTCCCACGTTACTTTCAGGGACTCGGCACTTGTTGGCTCCCACAAAGCAAATCATTGATCCTTTGCTGTGTCCTCCAAACTCCTCTCCACTTCTTGGTGAACACTAATAATGGCGACAATTTTTCTTAATGAAAGGGGGGAAAGCTTTGCCAGTGAAGCAGTGGTCACACAGTTCCCGCTGAAATTCTTTGTCGAAGTCAGAATCCTCCCACCACTGCACCGTCACAGAGCCATGTAGGGTTCCAGATACTATCGTTGCATTGAGGATGCCCCCGCCTGATGCTAGTTCTAGTTTTCTGAGCTTTGGGACATAGGTGAACGGATTGTAAAATCCCATGCCATTGATAGAGCCTGCACATTAAACCAAATGCATTGACAATCTTTGTTAAATCTCCGTTGCTATGAGCAACTGCTCCTACTTGTATGTCACACAAGGATATCAACATCTTGGAGTAGAGATTTCAATTGATTTGTGTGCAATTTGCAACATTGACATGAGACCAAAGATAATGTGAAGAAACCATTGTAACGAATTTGCCTTTCAGCTCTTGCTTCTCAGCCTAATTATGGATGCAGCAAATGCGTAGTACGTATGGTACCATGACATTTCTATTAGAGTAAAACTGGAAATTCCACTTCCTGATTTAAACCGACACCAAAATTGGGGATAATTTGGAAGGGACAATCAAGTTTGACCAAGACGAATCCAGTTATAGTTTGCAGTTTCAATTGTGGTTGCAAGGACCGATAATCATGGGCTCAGGTTCTATTGCGCCACAACTGAAGTAGCATAAGGCTCTGCCTAAGGCTCCAATTCTCGTTAACTTCAAACTGCTCCCATTCCATTAAAGTTGTGAGGCTTGTAAGCTTTCCACAGGTGTCAATTTTTCAGATAAAATACGATGACCATGCCTAATTTAACTTAGTTGCACACATTGCCCATCATACAACCATGTATAAGTCCAGTCCACCATTATCCAATGAATGATCTCACTCAACGAGAAGCGAGCTAGGAACCTCTGTCACTGCAAGAGAACATATTATGTATGTATGTTGTAAGAGCTACACATGAATTCCACATGCAACCAGCGGCAGCATGGACTCTGCTCCAACGGAACCTGGACTGCATCTCATCACATCAAGCCCAGGCTCAACGACAGACCATGGCTCAAGCAACTCTAAGGTAGCCCTACAGCAAGGGATCCATTGGCCAAGGGATCCAGAACCAGCTCCCGATCCAACCACACTAATATGCTATCTAGCTACTCAGTCCATGAA
This sequence comes from Climacium dendroides, assembly GCA_950106755.1. Classification (NCBI taxonomy): domain Eukaryota; kingdom Viridiplantae; phylum Streptophyta; class Bryopsida; order Hypnales; family Climaciaceae; genus Climacium; species Climacium dendroides. The sequence goes on along the minus strand of OX467082.1, from coordinate 39,484,375 downwards.
TGAATGTCCTCCAAGGGGAACGAAGATCATGCTTCGTAGTGTATTCCAACCCAATTCCAGGAATTGAAAACAATGAATAGTCGACCGCGGTTCGATGCAATGCGGTTGGGATTCTGTGAGTTACTTGCGGAGCTCCTTCTGGATCATGTCCACGGTCTGCTCGCTGATGCGGAAGGCCTTCTCCAACACCTCGTCCTTGATGTCCGGCTTGAACAACGCCGCCGCCACTTGCTGCACCCCCGGGTTTTGGCTCGACAAGGCGGCGAAGGCCAACGCCGGGCCCTTGCCCACGTTCAGCTGGAAGTGCACCAAGGCTTTGGGGAACACAAAGAGCTCGCCGGCCTGGAGGGTGGTGGCAAACAACCTCGGCTTGGTGCTGTTGGTGTCCACGAAGCCCACGTAGAGCTGCCCCTTGGCCAAGAACAAGAGCTCCGTGGCGCGCGGGTGCGTGTGAGGGGGGTTGATGCCGCCCTTGGCAAAGTCAATGCGCGCCGCGGAGATGCCCAAGGTGTTCAATCCTGCAAACTCCAGCACGGAGGCGGGGGTGACCTTGGCGTTGTTGGCGTTGCTGGTGTTGCCGGGCTGGCTCAAGGCTGGGGACACGAAGTCGGACACGCACACGTTGGCGGCGGGCTTGCAGGGGAAGCCATTGATGGTGAGTCCGGTGGTGTTGTCGGCGACACAGAAGTCTTGGAGGGGGTCGGCGTCGGCCGCCTTGGCCAACATGGGCATGAGCATGGCCATGGTTGCGAACACCGCCACTGTCACCCACACGCTGCTACTGCGGTTGTTCATGATGCCTCGAGTTCACAGACCGAGTGTGTTGGGTGTAATGTGCTTGTACTTCCCTCAGTTGTTGGATAGCAAGTCCGAGGTCGTGGAGAGCACTCTGTGTGTATGTTTCAGTGAAAGTGAGCGAGAGGGAGAGATGGGGTTTGAATTGCAAAGGAAGGCTTGGCTGTAAGTTGTGAGTTACACTGATTGCCTGGAGTTCCAAGCCTTTATATACTGTTTAACTTCACTTGCGATCGTACTGTTCGGGTTGGGGTGGCAGTGTGTCAAAGCCTGTTTCCGTCCGGACGCGTCCGGGGAGACCTGAAGCATCTCTCCTGCAAGAAGTTGAGGACTTTCAAGGCGACTGCAAATGAAGTGGTGCCAGCGGCCCAAAGGGGATAGGAAGTAACTTCACTGGTGCAATTGATGAATATCCGACTTGGGTTTGCACTACAGTAGTATTTAGTAACCAGGCCTGAGAATGTTTTTTGAGTGGGCCAATTCATGGACGATGTGAAGCTGGTAGGGAATGGCTTCTTGAGTTCAGCTTCAGTTGCGGCGACAATCGTATTTTAACATTCTTCGCCCACTGTGTGACAGGATGAGAGCCATTTCCTGATTTGTCAAACTCGTGTTTGCCTTCTGTTGGCATTTGAGATGAATTAAGGTACTCAGGCAAGTCACAAACACGCTTTCGTTTCTCCACATCAGGGAAACTGGAGAATGAATGTGGAGGGACATTACTGTATACAAGGAAAATAGGGAAAAGAAATCCAATGAGCCCACAAATTCCTTGAACGCATGCTTTTCTCGCTTTTTCAACATGGAAATCAATGCAAGTTTTCATCATGGGAGCCCTCCCCAGGACCGGGAATCAGTTGAGTGTTAGTAAACCCCTGAGTAGAAATTAAGGAAAAGAAAATCACTCTCATCAGCTGAGGTTCCCATCAGCTGAGGTTTTCTGGCATGAGCTCAGTGTTTGGCTGACTCGTCCGGACTAGAATCAGACCAGCTTCGGTTGACGGCAGAAAATACTAAGAAGTACAAAATAGTGATGTCAGGTTTCTTGGAAGTTGATGACGGTGGGAGTTGAAAGCAGGAATGTGGAAGTCAAGTGGTGCTGAAAATTTAAACCTTTTGAGTCAAATACGAAGCCAACATTCAACCATCTACCATCAAGAAGTTTGTTTATGGTAAAAAGAAGGAATTTATAACATTCACATTTTGTGAGACCAAAGGTTGGAGAGATCTTTTTTAGTATGAACTCCATTGTTTGTCTTTAATCCTCAATGGGTATGGGATATTTTGAAGATGAGCGGTTGACTTCTCATTGTGAAAATGTAGGAATTGTGTTTAAAATAGAATTTCAAACCTCATTTTGGTATAGTAGAATAATTTCTTCTAAAAATTTTGAACTAAAAGAAGTGGGAAATTAAGGTAACAATTTCATCTCAAAGGGTTGTTTGTGATTTTGATCCTCCAAATAAGGATTATCAACAAGGTCAACTTTCTTATAAATTATTGTGTTTAGAATGTCACATTTTGAGCTTAAAGGGAAGAAATTATTGTAAAAAATTGCAAATTTTCAATCAACAATTGATTCTTAAAGGAGTTTTCCATTTTGGCTTTAAATATTATTGAAAATTATTGGTTTGTATACAAGTTGACTTAGCCATGTAGATAGAACTATTGTTAAGAATCATCATTAAATTACTATTTTAGATTTTATTTTATAATAAATCTTTACGATTTGGATAGTCTGAACTTTGAAGTAGCCCTTTGTTCTTCTGGCGTTACCTTTTACTTGGGCAACATTTCAATGCTATGAATTTTTTTTATTTATGCATCAATTGGATTTGGGATTTATTTAGGTTGTTCAATAAGCCTCCTCAAACCTTTACCTTTGAAAATTTTAAACTATAGCGAAACCTCTCATAATGCAAATTACCTATTTGCACAACTAATTGTAGTTCTTTATTTGCATACTCCTTATGTGCATAAAATCTATTGCAAAAACAATCTATAGAACTAATTATGTCAAATATCATTGAATTTCTTAAATGAATAGCAAATTAAACACTATTACTGTCACGTCCCTATCTTCTTGGGGTGCCCAAGGAACCTTAGTGCACAAGGGGGACCTTGGAGGTGACTTCCTAAGCCTTGCAATAGACTAAAAATAGAAATTTGAGAGACTCCCTATCAAACAAGGCCCCGATTTTGAAGTTGAAAGTAGAGTGTTATACATTCCTAAAAAGTTCTTGACAATATACTTCTAATGGCGCAAAAAACACGTGATTTAGAGTTGTGAGATAAAAGTTATAGCCGTTCAAAGTTGATTAGGTCCCAGTGGCGCTGAAACACTTGAGGGCTAGGTGTGAGGGGTTCTCAATGAATCCCATAAGAAAGTATGGCACGTAGCATATCATTGAAAAGCTATGAACACAAAGAACTTAGAATGACAAGCATTACGAGGTTCTAAGACATGAGTCAAAAGTTATGACCAATAGAAGAGCCATCATGAAGGCATGACGCCTCCCCCGGTGAACCTGAATTTTGAAAAGGCCATAATTTTGCAAGAACTTGTTTAAATGAGACGAGTGAGCAGTCCATTGGCATCTACTTGTCGCATAGATGTCTAAAATGGGATTGTATGTTGAATTTGAAACTTTGAGCGTAAAATTTCACCGTTTGGAAGTTCGGGAGTCCAAATAGTGATGTAACTTGGCGATTTGAACTGGAAATGGGTGGTCTTCTACAACCCAAGGTTATCTAAGGACTCCCTTTGACTTAGGACGGGGGGGTCTACCGAATACCATAAAGAGTATTATAGGAAGGATTGGTCTCCCTCTTGAAGCCTTAGTAAGTCCAAGTGACTCATGATTGATGGTAGTGACTTCACCACCACTTCAAGACTCCAAGGGACCCTTGTGTGTATTCCGTGGCATCAGTTGGATAGAGTCATGTTCCTTGAATGTGTCTCGAGTTGTAAGTGCCGATTACCTCTAATAGATGAGTAGCAAATGCAAAAAGAATTAGCATGGAGTGGAATGACACTCAAGGGCAGTTAGGACCATGGTGAGTAGTGCTACCATGAGTCCTTGCACATTAAGTTGAAAGTTTTGTCCCATGTTACTAAGTGATATGCCAAGTGTCACGATGGGAGTATGTGCTAGTAATCCCGGTGACTGGGACTTGGCAAAATGAGTTGGAAATGCGGACTAACATTGTGTGTGCTTGGCATGTACAGTATGAGATAGTTTATAACCAAGTGATGTTGTAAGTAGGTTGAGGTGAACCTAGTGAGCTACTAGAAACTGTAAAGTGTCATTTGGATCACGACAGTTACCATACAAAATCAGCATGTGTAAATAATTGGCCTTTGGCACTTGAGCTTTTCTATGTGTACATAGCTAATAACTATTGTGCACCAATTCCATGTAGCGAAAGAAGTTTGATTGTAATTCATTTCCTCCTAAAAATATGTTTCCATGTACATTTGGCTTCATTAGCCTTTGGTAATGTACAAAGTACATTCATCATTTTCTATTGCATGCCTATGGTGCCACAATCAACAATGTAAGCTTATAGTGTTGGTTTTAGATATAATTATTTTTTAACCCCTAAAGGAACAACATACAATTTTTGGTTGCATAGAAATTTTGGGCAAGTATAGGTGACTAGAGATTTGCATATTTTAAAGTAAAATTTTAATAAAAGGTGGGAGTAAAGATATCTTACATACACACCAAATTTCATGACATTTGAAAATACAAATCCAAAGTTATAGCCAAATATATTATTTTTTTCACTAGCTAGATAGTATAGGCAAACCAGAAGAAATCACCTTTTTTGAAAACAAAAATTTGAAATTGGTTTCCTAGAATTATATATATGTGGAAAGCTTTGAATCATTCCATTTTGATCATTGAGATGAAAGTTATGAGGAGTTTTTGTTTGTGGACAGTTATGGATTCTCTACTCTAAAATAAACTTTGAGGTCCTTTGTCTTATTCAATTTTCAATATTTTTTGAAAAAAATAAAATTGTAGGATGTGGATTTGTTTATAATAACATTTCAACCATTGGGATTGGTATTTTTCAATTCCATAATTAAATCCTTAACAATTTAATATTTTGAATCATTCTCTACTACTATCTACTTATTATTTTTTTCCTATATGTTGTACAATTTCAAATGATCTAAAATTTTTCAAACATGTGACTAACTTGTCTAGAAAAAGGAATCCAAAGAGTAATCACCATTTTGGACACTTTTTCGTAGGAAAGTGAGCTTGTGAAGTGCAATTGCCCTGTTTTTTGCAAGGCTAAAAAAATTATTTCAATGAATTTGAATGCTTGTATTTTGCAATCCACGAGGTGGAAATTTCTGAAATTTTTACCATGTGTTTTCAAGTCAGCATACTACAAGATACTATGTTTACATGTGTCTACTGTCTAAAAAATCTTTTTTTCAAAATATTGGTACTTGTACTAGAAATGGCAGTTTTGGAGTGTTTTCAGTGAAAACATAGTGAAAGAATTGTAGGGATTAAGGAAATGTTGCAAATTTATGAACAAATCTTCTTGTGAAATGCATTAATTGTGGCAAGTAAACTCATCATCAAGTACATCACTCTACAAATATGGGGGTGACAAAGTTTGTGAATTCTTATAAATGCACCTAATTGTTCTTGTCTTAAATGTACGCCCTTCCATCATTACAACTTGTTTAGGGTTGATTTCACATGCAACTACTTTCAATGTTCTAAGAATTCATAGTTTATCCATATGCTCATAATTCTTATTTGGAGGATCAAAATCATAAACAACCCTTTGAGATGAAATTGTTACCTTAATTTCCCAACTTCTTTTGGTTCAAAATTTTTGGACACTATTATTCTACTATACCCAAAATGAGGTCTGAAATTCTACTTTAAACACAATTCCTACATTTTCACAATGAGAGGTCAACCACTCATCTCTAAAATATCCCATATCCATTGAGAATTCAAGACAAACAATGGAATTCATACTAAAATGGACTAAAGGACCTCTCCAACCTTTGGTCTCATGAAATGTGAATGTTATAAATTCCTTCTTTTTACCATAAACAAACTTCTTGATGGTAGATGGTCAAATGTTGGCTTCGTGTTTTGCTCAAATCAATGTAGGGGAAGTACCGACATCTAGTTACAGGGTAGCCGATTTTTTTTAAAGATTTCCGAATGAAATGGAAAAGTTTAGGAGGAGCTTCCGGATGAAAAAAGTCGATCCTCGGAAATGTACCGGGTAGAAAAAAAGAATCTCGGCATTTTGGCCGTCTACCCTTGGAGGAAGTAGGAAAATTACCGATTAAAAATCTATTTTTTCTGCGGGCAACCGACCGGAAAAAAAAATTTAGGAAATTTTTTTATATACAAATAGGGAAATATTGAAGTATGCTTACTATGCTAGTATATAACTGTGTATCAATTGTGTAAGTAATGTGACTTTGGGTGTTAGACTGTTAATGACATTGTATGTGCTTTACTCACAAGTCACAATTGGCACTTATTAATTCAATAATTAACCCCTGTTAAGTAAATGAAAGTGTTATTGATGGGATGCCGTCACTTTGTGGGCCCAATCTAGACCGTCCATTGGATCGGGCGATCCAGCGCCGCTCCCCCCAACGGCGTTCGAATTGCCAGGCGTAGGCTTTAGGGTTCATGAGTTTTGCAAATGTGCATCTTGTGATTCCTGTCTAAGTCCGTCAAATCCGTTGTAGTTTGGCTGTTTGGGAATTGGGACTTGACATTTGAAATCCTGTCTTTCGCCCATGAATTTGAGCACTACGTAAGTACGCATCGCAATTCGCAATCACGTTGTTCGCATTTCAGAAGGGTTTAAGGTTTCTGAATTTGGCAGCACCAGTGGTGGCTTACGAGATTCATCGCGCATTCATGCTCCATTGCATTGAGGGGGGCCGTGGAATTGGCATCAGATTTTTGTGTTGAGTGCTGTGGAGTTTGCAGCACTTCAACTTTTTTCAATTCGCGCACACTGTGAGGAGAACAGAACTTTGCCCGCTGCGCCCTACGTTTTCAGTTGAATGTGTCCTCCTGTTTTCTGTCTTTGCCATTGTTTTTTTTTTCTTTTGGCTGGCGCTGATCGGTGTTACGTACCTTGCTCTGATCGGGGGGTTGGGGACTATCATTCAAGGGTTACAATTTGTGGGCAAGGTGCGATCCAGGGTGCGCTTCGACACGGTTACGGTTCTCCGATACAAGGGTTTACTGCACCGTGGGAGCGTGCGCTTCGGACGGGGCTGGCATTTCGTGAGTCGGAGGGTCTATTGATGGCTTCGGGGTGGGAATTTGCCAGTTCTTGCGCTCACGAAGTGCAGTCTTTGCCTTACAGGGTTATGGCGAAGCGCTAGAAATCTTTGGTCAACTCCTACTTCCGGAAGTCTTGTGAAGCGGATGAGGTAGAGGTCCTTTCTTCAGGAGGAGAGAGCACCCAATCGGCAGAGACACCGCCAAATTTAGATACAAGTCACCCCCTTCCTTCGTAAGCACAGATTGCACAGGGCCTGTGGAAAGAAAGTTGGGCTATCCAATTTGACTGGTTGCAATTTTCCACGGACTTGGGCAAATTGTTCTACAAAATCTGTAAGGATAAAGGGGGGCGATTGGTGTACGCAAGAGAGGGCTCCAAAAATTTCAAAGTATCAACGTTCATGGACCACGCTTGGTCCAATGAACACCGGAGGCTTTCTTGGGCCACCAACAATGGGGTGAAAACGATGGAGAGGGTGATTATGAATTCTCAGCGTGCTTGTGATGAAGCACTTCAGACCCTGTTTCAGGCGACCTACTTTATAGGGAAGCAATCTCTCTCTCATTGCAAATTCCCTGCTTTGTGTAAGCTTCTGAAAGCAGTGAATGCTCCTATTACAAGTAGTATCTATCAAGATAACAAAGCTTGTTCGGATTTGATTTGGTGCATTTTTCTTGTCATTCAGAAGAAGATAATTTGTAGGGTGCGAAACTCCCCCTTCTATGGCATCATGATTGATGAATCCACAGACATCACCGTGACCGGGCATTTGGTGGTTTTTGCGACAATAGTGGAAGAGGGGGTGCCTGTGACTTTGTTCTTGGGGTTGTTGTAGATCCAAGATGGAAAGAAAGACGCTGGAGTCATTTTCGATACTCTGCTGTCGAATTTGCGGACGTGGGGGCTGGACCTCTGTAAGTTGGTCGCATTTGGAAGCGACGGCGCCAGTACTATAGTCGGCAGCCACAGCGGTGTAGCAACGAGGGTTCGAAAAGAGGTGAACCCGTTCCTTCTTGCATGTCATTGTGTGGCCCATAAGACAGATTTGGCAGCCTTGGACGTTGCAAAAGCTCCGGCTTGTAAGTCTTTATCTTCTGAAATTGATTCGTTGTTGAATTTTGTTGCTTCCTTCTTCAATAAATCCAGTAAACGTAAACATGCTCTAACTTCTTTACAAGTAGAGTTATTGGATGCAAAGAAAACCATGAAACGCTATCACAAAATTCGGTGGTTGTCACGATGGCAGGCCGTAACTTCTCTTTGTGACTCCCTGGAATCACTCTTGCTGTTCTTCCGGGATTTGCCTGATGGTGAGGCAAAGCTGGTGTTTGAGAAACTTTCCTAGTTTAAATATGTTTACATCTTGTATTTCTTGGCTGACATTTTGGGTTGCTTGGCCACGTTGTCGAAAATCTTCCAAATTAAGTTTGTGGACATCTCAACAGTTGGTAGTATTATTCGAACTGAGATTGCCCAAATCCGTATGCTCTTTCTTGTTGAAACAATTGACTTGAATGCAACAACTTTTAATGACGACACTGGCTTCCACATTTTACCGGAGTATGGCCTTCACGGAGGCTACATGCGCAGGTTGTAGTCCGAACTGAGGGGTAAAATGTTTCACAGCTTCGAGCTTGCCAGGTGTAGGCTCGGCAGGGACTTGGAGGAGGCGCTGTGTTTTTAGAGGTCCTTTGCGGAGGCAATTTGCGCAAGTTTGGAGGCCCGATTCAAGGATAATGATGTGATCTCCTGTTTCAAAGTGTTGAACCCTACTAACATGCCAAGTAGGCAAGTGGGCTTGCAGAACTGGTTCGTTGCTGAGCTTGAGGTTTTATTGGCTCACTTCGGCGTGGACTGGTCCCACTCTGGATTTTCTCTTCCTGCCTTGGTTGACGCAGCAGCATGCAAAAGGGAGTTTCTAGCCTTTAAACTCCAATGCATAAGTGAATGGAAGGATAAGAACTTCAGGGATGTTTGGGGAATGATCACATGGAACCATGCTTTGCAATGTTGTTATCCAAACCTCTTGATTCTTGCTAAGTTAGCTTGTGTGCAATGTGTGTCTACAGCCACATGCGAGCGAGCTTTTAGTGTGCAAAACTTAATTAAAACAAGAATAAGAAACCGGTTAGGCAACAAAAATCTGGAAGCTATGTTGAGAGTTGCACTTGAAGGACCGGATGATGAGGTAAGTGACATTATTTGTGATGCCATTCTCCTTTGGAAGAATGACAGCAAGTACCAATTCTTGTATGCTAACCCTGATATGTATTTAAATGTGGCAGGTCGTCCTAGTCTTAGTAATACATCTTGTTCATCTGGTGCATTGCAAAATGATGGTAGTAATGCTAGTGGGATTTCTTGATGTTTTGTATTAACAATACTAACCAGCCTTTGAAAAATACAAGGACCCTCTTTTGGATCCTTGTATTTTCCAAGGGCTACATCCTTGGCCCTAGTTTGGTAGGGGCTTGGCCAGGTTCGACTCCTGCCAAGGATACTTTCAATAAAAAAAATATAGTAGTAAAAAAAAGTGTAAGAGTAAAAAAAATGTAAAAGTAAAGAAAAAAAATGTAGTAGTAAAGAAACTCAAACCAGAAGACACAACTGGACCCAATTTCCACATTTAGGAAAACCGACCTTTGGAAATTAAAAATTACGGCAAATTGCCTATTGAAATTTCAAACTCCAGGATGTAGCCGAAAAATTTCAAGACTGTTCAGTTCACTTCCAGGTGAAATTTTGAAAATCTGAGCCACCTGCTCTATTTGCGGAAATGGTCCGGCTTTAAAAAAAAATCCCCCAACTGTGACTCAAATGGATTAAATTTTCAACACTACTTGACTTTCAATTTCTTGCTTTCAACTCCTACAGTCATCAACTTCCAAGAAACTGTACTTTTGTACTCCATGTTATTTTCTGCTGTCAACCAAAGGTAGTCTGATTCTAGTCCAGACGAGTGAGTCAAACACTGAGCTCATGCGAGAAAATCTCAGCTGATGGGAACTGAGGCAAGAGTGGTTTTCTTTTCCTTAATTTCTACTCAGGGGTTTACTAACACTCAACTGATTCCAGGTCCTGCAGAGGGCTCCCATGATGAAAACTTGCATTGATTTCCATGTTGAAATAGCGAGAAAAGCATGCCTTCAAGGAATTGTGGGCTCATTGGATTTCTTTTGGTCTACTTTTCTTGTATAGAATAATTTTCAACTGTCCCTCCACATTCATTCCCCAGTTTCCCTGATGTGGAGAAAGTAATGTGCACATGCTCCCATTTCAAGTGGTCATGGACAGTACTTAGTTACTTTGACCATCAGAACACATTGCATCCAGTATCATCCCACCTCATGTCCACAAACGTGCTTTCATTTCTCCTCGAGAATTTAAAGTGTGTTTGTGGATGTGCCTGAGTACCTTAATTCATCTCAAATGCCAAGAAAAGACAAACACCAGTTTGACAAATCAGGAAGCAAATCAGGAAATGACTCTCATCCTGCCACACAGTGGGCAAAGAAAAGAATGTTACAATACCATTGTCCCAAAGAGCACAGCCACAACTGAAGCTGAGCTGGAGAAGCCATGCCCCACCAGCTTCACATCCTCCATGGATTGGCCACTCCAGACCAAATTCTCCAGGCTCCATTAACTACTGGACTGTAGTGTGAACCCGAGTTGGATCACCAATTGCACCACCTAAGCTGCTTGCTAACCCCTTGGGTGCACGCGCAGCTTAATTTAATTTGCAGCCGCCATCGGAGTCCTCCACTTCTGGAGAGACTGATCCTCCAGGTCTCCCCGGACACGTCCCCATGGAAACAGGCTTTGACGCACTGCCACCCCACCCGAACAGCGCGATCGCAACTGAAGGAGAAAAAGCAGACAGACGATGACTATATAAACGATTGGAATCAGCGTAACTCACAACTTACAGCCAAGTCTCCCTTGAGTTTGCAATTCAAGACCCCTCTCTCACTCTCGCTCTCCTTCTCACACACGTACACAGTGCTCTCCACGGCCTCGGACGTGCAATCCAACAACTGAGGGAAGTACAAGCACATTACACCCAACACACTCGGTCTGTGAACTCGAGGCATCATGAACAACCGCAGCAGCAGCGTGTGGGTGACAGTGGCGGTGTTGGCAACCATGGCCATGCTCATGCCCATGTTGGCCAAGGCGGCCGATGCCGACCCCCTCCAAGACTTCTGTGTCGCCGACAACACCACCGGACTCACCATCAATGGCTTTCCCTGCAAGCCCGCCGCCAACGTGTGCGTGTCCGACTTCGTGTCCCCAGCCTTGAGCCAGCCCGGCAACACCAGCAACGTCAACAACGCCAAGGTCACCCCCGCCTCCGTGCTGGAGTTTGCAGGATTGAACACCTTGGGCATCTCCGCGGCGCGCATTGACTTTGCCAAGGGCGGCATCAACCCCCCTCACACGCACCCGCGCGCCACGGAGCTCTTGTTCTTGGCCGAGGGGGAGCTCTACGTGGGCTTCGTGGACACCAACAGCACCAAGCCGAGGTTGTTTGCCACCACCCTCCAGGCCGGCGAGCTCTTTGTGTTCCCCAAAGCCTTGGTGCACTTCCAGCTGAACGTGGGCAAGGGCCCGGCGTTGGCCTTCGCCGCCTTGTCGAGCCAAAACCCGGGGGTGCAGCAAGTGGCGGCGGCGTTGTTCAAGCCGGACATCAAGGACGAGGTGTTGGAGAAGGCCTTCCGCATCAGCGAGCAGACCGTGGACATGATCCAGAAGGAGCTCCGCATGTAACTCACAAAATCCCAACCGCATTGCATCGAACCGCGGTCGACTATTCATTGTTTTCAATTCCTGGAATTGGGTTGGAATACACTACGAAGCATGATCTTCGTTCCCCTTGGAGGACATTCATTCATGGACTGAGTAGCTAGATAGCATATTAGTGTGGTTGGATCGGGAGCTGGTTCTGGATCCCTTGGCCAATGGATCCCTTGCTGTAGGGCTACCTTAGAGTTGCTTGAGCCATGGTCTGTCGTTGAGCCTGGGCTTGATGTGATGAGATGCAGTCCAGGTTCCGTTGGAGCAGAGTCCATGCTGCCGCTGGTTGCATGTGGAATTCATGTGTAGCTCTTACAACATACATACATAATATGCTCTCTTGCAATACATTCTTCTCAACCAGTGACAGAGGTTCCTAGCTCGCTTCTCATTGAGAGACATCATTCATTGGATAATGCTTGACTATGCAGTTCATGGGGTGTGTGTGTAATGTGTGCAACTATGCACGGTCATCTTTTCTGTTCTGCGAAGGTCCTCGAAGAAATTTGGCACCTGGGAAGAGCTTACAAGACACAACCTTGGTACAGTAAAAACATTCTTTGGGGTAACTGTATGTGGGTGCTCTGGTTGTTGTAGGTATGGTAGCAGTGCACTAAGGTAGAACTACCCATTACCATACAGATTTGCAATCTAGGTACTTTGGAGAAGCTATTTATGAGCAAACATATTTTTCACAAACTGAATTGTTTGAGAGAAGTCAATTGCAAAAATAATGAAGACATTCCGACAAGGATTGAATTTTCTGTGATTTTTCAAAGCTGAAATGTAAAACTATGAGTAGACCCTTGTTGAAGCATGGGCTGATGTGTTCGCTCCCCAATGCATTGCCATCATGATGATGGATTAGTAAGATTGTGGTAATAAGATGGACCAGTGATGAAAATGGGAGAAATCTGTAGGTGGTAGAATTGGGTAAATGATGGTAATGGATAGTTCTACCTTACTAGTCAATGTTTGTTGCATCTTGAAATTTTCAAAACACTACTAACCACTAAATGGAGACCTTCTAGGTAGCAAAATATATATTTGAATAGACAGAGCATCATATCATATATTGGAAAAAATTTGAAAATTTGAAAAAATGAATCTTTTAATAATTTAAATGAGGCATGTAGTAAAACAGTTATGCATTGTCACGTTGCCTCATTGCACTTCAAATTTTATTTATTTATTTATTTATTTAAGTTTGTGGATGACAATTTTAACTCTAGTTCTTTCTGATAGAGAAATATGCCAAAATGAACATTCTCTATGTTTTATTTCTATTTATGGATGATTAAACTTTCTAACTTTGGTATTTCTTGCTTGATTTATTATTTCTTCATATAACAAACTATTTTTTTATGATTTTGATTTTTTGATGTGGTTTTGAGTGAAATTCTTTGGTGGGCTTTGTAATAAAAATCCAATCATAGAATTAAAAATGGAAATTTTTAATCCTCAAAGGCTTGTCATTTTTTCAAAATACTATTAAATGAGAGTTTTCAAAATTCTATATCTTCAAGATAGTTTGTTTAAGTAAACTAACACTTCATTTCAGTTCTTTTCTTATGTGTACATAAATATAAAAATGAGCTCTTTCAGTATTTTATTGATCTGATTAAATTTTTTTAATTTGGTTTAAAAATTAAAATTCAATTAATCTAGACAAAAGTGCACTTTGAATTCAAAACCATGCACAAGTTCTTTTCTAAGAACTAGTGGTCCATTCTAGTAATTGCCTTTAACAATAAAATTAGAGTATTTCAAAATGCTTTAGACATCTTTTAATATAAAGAGAATCTTAGTTTACTTTGATTCATAAGAGGTCTCAAAATGATAAATAGGGAGGCCTTTGTTTGATGAGTGTAACCATTGAAATATCTCCTATAAATCAAATGAAAGTTGCATAAAATATATTTTCTCTATCTCAAAATAAATCTATGGATTCTAATGGAAAATTGTGAAAATACTACATATTTATTTTGAGATATAAGGAAGATGAAGTGGATTGAACAAACAATGTTCTCCAAATGACAAATTCAAAACTACGCAAACAATTACAAATTGAGGTCCAAGTTGACCTCCTTGGCCTTTTTTCAGTTAAAATTTCTATTCTTGACTCTTTTATATAGGTCTATAATTAATGCCAATTTTACAAAAATGTTCAAATGAATAAAACAAATTTGTAGTTTATGCATACAGACTTCAAATGAAACATTCTAAAAGCATTGAAATTATCCTTTTGACTAATAACAATACCCAACTAATACTTTTACAATTCAATAAAAGGGGGAGTTAACCCTTAAGCATTAGAGCAGATGTTTTTTGGACAATGATAATTGAAAACACATTTGAAGAGGAATTGACACCAAATTTCAATTGAATAATGTATGTGGGCTTCAAGTAGCAATTCAACAATGTGAAGAAAGCATCTACATGCTACAAATTGTACTCAACAAATCACAATTGCCTTGTATGGTGTGCACTATACACAGAAATGAGGAAGATGAGTCCAAAGTAGCAAACTAGTTGAACCTTGAATTGTGTAACTTTCAGACGGCACAAAAGTTAGGATTTCATGGCTTTCAATGATTTTTTCCTTGGATTGTTATCTCAACATTGTACATTATTCTTGAAGCTCACATGCATTTGATTTGTGCTCTCCCCTCAACAAATTTCCAAAGATTAATTCATCATGCTCAAAAAGGACAAGGATTCCTAGAAGACCTTCATCAAGTTTTATAATCTTTGTATTTGTATAGTGGATTTTCTCAAAAAACTCTAAAGCACTCATCATAAAGTTGGCTTGAAATTTCTATGGTGAAATCTTTAGTAACCAGGTACACTTCAAATTATTGCATTTTTTTAGAACTCGCATTCAAGCCCTTCACTTCCACTATTTTGTTTGTGACACTTACGGATTATGTTAGTGACTCTAGTCATCATCAACTTTGGGAGAGCTTTTCAAAGAATTTGCCAAGATTGAAGTTTTTTGAACTTCGTGACATGTTTATGAAGGCGGTTGCTACATGGTGTTTGTTAACCAAGTTCCCTAATTCTCCTAATAGTAACCATACTCAAACTCTTATTTGGATGATATGAAGTGTTATTACTTTAGATCATCACTACAGTGGATGAACCACTTTGCCATGCCAAAGGTTGTTGGACGAGTTGTCGGGTAGACTCAAAAAGAGCTTGTCTTTAGCTATTCCTACCCATCTCCTATCATCTTCTAACTTTGCAACTTCTCAAATTAATAAAATTATAAAAAATTAGTTTTTTTTATATTCAAGTTCCTCAAGATCAATGCGTAATTCTTATTCAATTGGGTGTAATAAGGCCAACCACAAGACACAAGCTAAGATATGAAAATGTGGTGGAATTTGGGCTTAGCCAAGAAGTGAGTGGGCTTTGCATCCATGATCTCTTGATATATATGAAACATGCCACCATAGAGGAAGAAAGGTGGAATTGGCTTCTAACCTAATGGGTTGAGATGCTTCATTAAGGGTTGGCGATGCTCTTAGGACATCTTCAATTTATCATGGAAACTATAGACAATATTGAAATTTTCAAGTGGAGACTCCCAAACTTCATTTTGTTCTGGTGAACTTTAAAAAAAAATTGACCAAATGCAAAGTCAACAATCTAAACTTCAAATGGATTTTTTTACAATATACCAAAAAAAAGTAGAAAAGATTCTATATTTAAAAATATCTTTCATCCAAAAAATGGAAGTTCCAATTTATTGGCACACATAACAAAGCTTGAAAAGGTATAACAATGACAACTTCTTCTATCGTGAATGAACTTGCCATTAGAATAAAAATGGTACTAAAGAATTGGACCAAGGATGCTCTTACATAAACACATTCCTCATGACCGCTAATCATAAAGTAAATGGTTTCTCTCTATTGTCACCTTAAGGTATCCCCACCCTTTTGCAACACTAGCCATTTGCCACTTGCTAAAATAAATTTCTTTACAATTGTTCATTGATTCAAATATGATAAAGAATTTCTTCAAACTCAACACTGGTTTTCAAAAAAGAACCAAAGGAATTTGAAAAATTATTTGAAGCAACCATTGAGAGTTACGTTGAAGCATTTTGTACTTCAAGAATGTTTGATTAAGGATAGCCTAGTGTCAACCTCAACTCTCAAAATTTATAATGTATTCATATTCATTCTAGAAATTCTCAAACCAATTGCATTCACTATTGCTTTAATTTACTAGCATCGAGATGGGATCTTTTATCAAAATTGTATTCAAAATTGTTAGTTTAAAAAAATGTTTGTTTTGGGTGCAAACACTTTATTTATAGTCCTCCAAGAGATGCTAATCTAAGGCTAGTTTATACTAAGTCCAATCCCTTTGACCACTTGAATTCTATACCATGTGATTGGTAGATAAGTAAGAGGTAGTCCAACTTCAATTTATATAAGGCCTATAGTCTAAGGAAAATTTAGACAAGGATAAGGCATATTATATAGATTTTGAAGGGAATGATGCTATGGTTTGGAGATGAGAGATTCTTGACCACCTTCAAGAGGTAGGACCAACAAGTATTATGTAGGACCATGACAAAAATAAAATAAAATCCTGCATTATAATATTACCCCATATTATTTTAGTAACAATACTAGCGGTTGGCGCTTGCTATGCTATGCATTTACCATTAGAATTTCATAAGAATTTTTATGTGTTAGATAGAATGCAGAGCAAGAATTTCAAAAAATCTTCAGATAAAAATTACTAAAATCTTCATATAATTTTTTTAATAAATAAGAATATATTGAAATAACCAATAGAAATTTAATGAATGATGAATGAAATATATGCAATGATGAATACAGTAAAAGATACACATACATTAGAATGCATTAGAAATTTGACTCAATTGTTACAAACAATGGCAACCCAAATAGAAGAATTTAAAGGAAAAACTTATAAATCTCAAAGGCTTTGTGAACAATTTAATTGTTGTGAAATCCAAAATCAGTTCAATCTAATAAATTTCTCAAATCATTTGGTAGTAGCAATAGAAAATTGAAATTAGAAGTTCAAAGCTCACAAAAGCACAAAATCATAGAAATGCACATATTTAAATTATATTTTTGTTTGGAAAATTCTTCCTCTTTCTTTTTCTTATGTACAGTAGAAGGTCACTCATCTAAGAGTCAAGAGTCTCCATAGATCATGAATGTTGCAAAGTCACAACCTCAAAATCATGACCTTCATTGTATAAATTGAGAGTAGTGAATTTGTATTAGTAGGTCAAAATTCTCAATCTCCATGTTTATATCTAAGATTGTCATACTATGATGAAGATGTGCAAGAATTAGGTGTAGCATCCCCTGATGGTTTACTTGATAGTCCTAACATTCTACATAACAGAACTAGGTTGTTGATGAAGGTAAAAGAAGAGGTCATTGCCATAGGTTTGGAAAAGAAAAAGGGGAGATCTTCCAAGGGAGCTATTGAGGTCAAAAATTCCAAAGTTTTTATCAAAAAAACAAAAGGAGAAGTCAAATCTTGAAAAAATTATAAGAAAATCTAATTTAGGGAATGACAAGAAGAATTCTATTAAATAGAAGGATTTTGAGGTAGAAACATTCATTGCTATTAGAGGAGAAATAAAAGAAGAATTCTCAAAAAGTGCATAGAAACAAGGTAAGTAAGTCTTTCACAAACTTTTAAAAATTGTAGTTTGGGGTGTTACAAGATCAAGATAAACTACCTTTCCATGCTTTTTTAGAAGGTATGTTTGTATTTTGTGTTAAGAGTGTTGTTAATTAGGGTCTTAAAACTGAAATAAGATTCACCTTTAGATTATATGATTCATGACGTCAAATACATTCATACTTTTGTGTGAGGTTACCCTTAATGATCAACATTTAAGGATCCCATTGTGTACTTGATATTCTTAATTTCCTACATTCCATATGTTAGTAATGTATATTGTAGAGCCTTGCTATGAAAATTATCATGCCAACCTACATGGATGATGAAGGATATTGTTTGTACACTAAAAAACTAAATGATTGGGTTTTGTTCAATCAAGACTAGAATACCCTCATACTTAGAAAGAACAAAATTATCAGATGTAACCTTTAGTAATCTTCAAAACTTTCAAATGTATAGGAAATTCATACACTAATTAAAAATAATTATCTCAACAATTTTGGTTCTAATATTTTACAAACCCTGATCTCTCTACAACTTTTATAATATAAATCTCTCAAAAATCTCACTCCTAAATTTCTTAAAATGCTCAATTAATGTGGTGTATGTCCGGATTTTGGTGAGCCCATGGTGATGCTCTAAGAAATTAATGGATGATTATCAAAATCTCAAAGGATGTTTAAGAATCTAGTTATAATATAAAAATATCTAATTTCAAAATTTCATCATGTAACAAAACAACATTAACCTTTTAATAGATTAAACTTTTGTTACTTAACCTTAGAAGACATAGCCTAAGTAGTTACCAATTGCTAAACTAATAGGAATATTCTTTGTTTCTACAGTTAAAAGTGGAATCATCTATCAAAACTTCTAAGTCCACAACATTCTTATAAGATTAACAACATTATTCTTACATGAAAGATGTGCATGGGGATGTTTGCTAGATACCTACACAATTGAATTTTGAGAATTCATCACCACCAATCATTAATGCATTTGTATATAAATATAAGAAATTTAACTTTAAAAATTCACCAAAAATGAAGTTTCATTGTTTTAAAGTTGAAATTTGGTATACTTAATTGAGATTGCGTAAAAATGAAACACTAACATACAAGACCAAAAATGGCATTGTACTTGGTAAAGTCCTACCCTTTATCCACAAAAGCAACCCAACCTCACCTTTAAGGAACTCAATAGTCCACTCGTCACATCACTAAAGACGCTTATAAATAAAGGTTGTTGCAAGACACTATTGTCCTTGTCATTGTCCCCTTGGCTTTGGACAAGTGGTTTTGTGCTCATAACTTTTGCATTGTATGTCCATTTTCTATGAAATTTGAATTGGAAGTACATATAGTAGTTTTAGACATGAGCAAATTTTCCAATTTCTTAAAATTAGTTTCCTATTTTAAACTATCACCTATTAGATGTCTACCTTGGCAATTTGGAGGGATTTAGTACTATTTTTGACCTAAAATGCAAATTTGAAGATCAAAATTGGGAAACAAAAAATCCTACTAAAGTTACACAATCTTACAAAGAATTTTTTTTTTAAAAGTAAATTTTCCTCCTACCTCATGTTTATAAAGTGCACTACTGCACTACCTTTGTACACATGACATTGTAGATAATGCAATTTATTTTTTGGGCAAGATACAAATGGTTGAAAAGGATCATTTTCAAGTTAGAAAAATGATTTTTTTTAGTTTATATTTTGAATTCTGTTTACTATTTTCTAAAAATCAAATTCCAAAGTATTCATTTTTTTACATTTTCCATCACTCTTTTTTTGCTCATAACTTTTAGTGATAAATTTTTCTAGTCTTGAATTTTTACAAACACATTATTTTAAATGTTTTTTAAATTATTCATATTTTATTTTATTTTAAAAAATTATTCCAAAAGTCACATTACTCTAATATTGAGGCCTTTTGAGCCCAAATGGTAAGTGTTTCTTGCAACTATCTATAAAGGAAAGGAAAGTTTGCCTAACTATATGAATTTATGTCTCCTCGATAATCTATTTGAAGACCCTCAAAATGACCCAAAGGTGGTCTTAACATCTAGGTTTTAATAATAAATCCATCATTACAATATCATTCTCTAATATCATATTTGCACTAATGTAGTATGATTTTTTAAATTAATATATAAATTATATTAGAATAATGTATACCACAAGTTACTAAAATAGACTAAAATTATGCTTTCTTGTAGCACTATGAATAAGCAAAAAAACATATGATTTGTTTTTATAAAAAAATTAGATTCAAGAATGAGATTGGTCTATCATAGGGACAATAAGAAAAGAGCTAACCATTTGTATTTAGAAAATTCCTAACCTTTCATCTCAAAGGCAAACTAGCCTCCCCTTTGGAAACATGAATGTGATAGTCAACTCATCACATTGTTGTTAGAAATTATAAATAAAAGAAAGGAAAGTTTGCCAAACAATATGAGTTTAAATCTCTTTCATGACCTATTCAAAGATCCAAAGATGACCCAAAGGTGGCCTTAAGAGTTAAGTCTTAAGATTGGACCAAATTAGCGTATCATTCTCTAATACCTTATTTGCACTAATATAGTATAATTTTTAAATTAATATATAAATTATATTAGAATAATGGTGTTAGCTTAGGACACCATGAATAAACAATAAAACATGTGACTTGCTATATAAAAATTTAGGTTCAAGGATGAGATTGGTCTACCCTAGGGATGATAGGGAAAGAGCTAACCCTTTGTACTCGATAAACTCCTAACTTTTCATCCCAAAAGGTAGACCGGCCTTACCTTTGGATCCTCGAATGCGATAGTCTATTCATCACATCAATGTAAGAAAGATGTTTTTTTCATCTTATAAGGAAAGGAAAGTTTAGCAAACCGTATGGGTTTATGTCTCCTCGATGACCTCTATTTGAAGATTTCAAAGATGAACCAAAGGTAGTCACCTTTTGATCATATTTGATACTATCCTAAAGATTGAGAAATTGTATATTCTTAGGATCTCTATATTGATGACATCTATATTGAATTTGGAGGTCAAAAGATTCACAAAAATAGAGATATACAAAATCTTCCAATATGCCGTGTATGGCTTCCATTAGCCTCAATCATTGCTTCTAACATAAAGACTATTGACATAAATTAAAGAGCTTTAAACCACTGATGGACTTCCATTCTTTATCAACAACTACTTTTAACTCCCCTAAGTTTCTAGGGCATGTATGTTCATGTTGAACAACATTTTTTAGAATCTTCCAAAAGTTTTCAAAGGGATTGAGATCAAGAGAATTTGGGGGCATGTTTTTCTTCATTCTTCACATATTTTGCTTTAATGGATAAGTGCACCATCTTCTATAAACAATCCGCGTGAAACTTTACTCATAAATTAAAGCAATTAGCCAATTTATAGACCAATTCCACAAAATCCTTAGCAAAACAGATGTCTTTAAGCTTAAAGACATGGTTAGACTTTTGCCCTCCAGCAAATGCACTCCAAATCATTAAAGAAATTTGTGCCCTTTTAAAAGTAGGAACTACATAATTTGATGAATAGTGCTCATATGCAATTTTCCAACACATGAAGTTGCCTAAACATTTTTGCTAATTTCAAAGCTAAATTCATTTGTCCAAACAACACACTTCCACTCTTCTACATTCCATCTACAATCCTTTTGTACAAAAATCAATCTCTAAGACATGTGATAAAGTGTCAAGAAAGGTTTTTGATTGCAATTTGGCTAAAAAATAGCACTTCCATATGAGGCACTATGAATAATATTTCAATTCACTTGAATAGGACAAAAATTAGTAGTATCTAAAGTGATGAGCAACAAGTTCAAGTTCTTGATAATTGTACAATAATACAAACATCTCTATTATTAAAACGTCTTAGAGTTTCCACCACAACGTTTGTATTTATAATTCCATCATGCATCTTAAAATTTCTTAACCAACCTTTGAATTGTTCTAGCAAAATCTCCAACAATGGCTACAATCTTGATTCTTGTAGTCCTTGTATTGCTCAAACCTACAATGTAAGCACGAGTTTCATTTGAAATTGCCATGGTCTACAAACTTCACAATGCTAATTAGACAAAAATAAAATGTTATTGAAGTATCCAATAACTACTCTCTCCAATTCTCTTCAATCTTTTCAACACCAATCTTTATTAGTAAATTCTTGGAAAACCATAATGGATGCTATTTGGATGAATAAATCATTCAAAGATTTACCATTCATATTTCTAGATTAATTATGAACAAACCAAAGAAAAAAGATCCTAGATGAATCCAAAATAAGTCCAAAATACATTCTACTTTACATGCAATTTTGAATAAGGTCACTTCATCTAATTGTGACCCCTCTCTAACCAATCCCTATAATCTATAGCCTAAAATGTATTGTTTCTATTCATGAGAGTCCATGGTTATTTCTAAGTATATTTGTTCTTTAAATCACTTTAAAAACTCATTGTTTATGCATATGGTGTCCAAAATATATATATATATATATATATATATATATATATATATTCTAGAATATCCTTTTGACTTCTAAGAAGATCCAACAAAAAATTAGGCAATTTGATAATTGGAATAACATTCAATTGTTTTTTAGATGCAATTAGGTGTAGTTACGTAAGTGCATAGAGTACCTATTGGTTTTTCTTGGTTGTCTTATGTTACCAATTAGTGTGTTGCCATATCTCCAAAAATTGGCACAATCAAGTTCTTATGGGCCTTTCGTGGGGCCTTTTAACCATCTTTTCTAATTCAAAATCACACCTCTACATCAATCCATGTTTTGTGCTATGATCATATGTAGGGAAAAATGCATGGACTAAGGCCGTCTAGATTTGCATACTCTTAATTTTTTGTGATTCAATAGGTCATAGCACTACAAGAGAAAGGGGTGTTTTAAGTAGTGTCCTAGACATCATGTCTTTTAAGTAACGTCTTTTAAGTAAGTTTTCATGTACTATAGATATCATGGAAGAAAAAATATGACAACGATGATTGCATTTCAAAATGATAAGAGGGCCAATGAGATTAGTGGCAATGATAGTAAGACATTAGGAATGTAAGTGGTATGAGCAAATGGACTTGTGGCATAAATCTAGGGCAAGTGTCAAGAACCAGATTCTTGCCAGTACCCAAGAAAACACTCTGAAGTCATCAAATATGAACAATGTTTTTTCTGCATTACCATCTGAATCTAAAAAAACAAAGATAGATAAAATGGAGGGATTTCTAAAGCAAGTTATAGACAACACTAAGAATCTTGAAGCCTCTTTCCAAAACACTACTCAATTACTAAAGAGGATGGATGCTCATATAACATTTTAAATTTAGAACTAATAGTTGCAGAGAAAAAAAAGGTAGGGCTCTAGAATTCTTCTAATGAAGAGTTTTTTTTGTTAATTTACTAGCTATATCATACGATGTCAATATATCATAGCTATATCATATGATATCATAAAATCATAGTGAATTGTATTATATTATCTACTACTTCATCGACTCATTTAAATTAGTATCACTAAACATGAAGGTAGATTGTTTTTGTAATTTGTATTATCGTAAACTTTTGCCATCGCTATATGAGCATGTGTTGCTTCTTGTAATAAGTCTTCATCCTTGCAATTTTTAGTTACAAAAATGAATCCATCGATTCTTCTACTTCATCTATGCAAGAACTTTCTTTAATTACTTCAAAATAATTCATTTGTTCCTTCCTCCATAATTGCATGTTGTAACTGTAATTCTTATCTTTCTCTCAAGGTTCTTTTTGATACTTGCAACTCTAGTTATCTATCCAATTCATATATCCATGTATAATCAAATCGACCATTGAAAATTATGGTTGTGCAAGATTCTACAACTAGAAACAACATTAGGAACACAATGCAAAGGGCAATCCATTCTTTTCGTCAAAACTTTCTACCTACCCTTTAAATCTTGAAAGCTTGTCTGACACACATACAAGTTGAGATATGAATAATCAATTTGCCTTTGTAATCTTCTAAGCATGTATCAACTCTTCACTCTTTATATGAATGGTAAGCACATTCATAGTCATACAAGATACGCAAGCTTGTAACATCTCCTACAAGCTTGTAAAGCAAATGTTTACCTTTTGTACAGTTTTGTCCCACCTTTGTAAGCTAAATAATTATCTAATCATGCATATTTCCTACCCACCCAAATTCATAGTCCCCAAATACACATCTTGTATCTACTATTCTTTGAAGTAGTACTGAGTGAAGTGATTTTTTGCAATAGTAATTTCCACCTCCAATAAATAGAACTAAAATTGGTACATGTAAGCCATCTACAACTCTAATTATCTGATGTGTACCATATAGAGCTTCAAACACTTTGCTTAAAATCCTAAATTGTGCTTTATGTGGAACAAGTCAACAAGGATAAACAATTGTTGCAAATGCAATTGACCATATGAAAAAATTCTTCAAATATAATAGAAACAATTGGTTTGGAAACTCCAAACAAATCACCCTGTACTTGTAATCCTATTCCTATATTAAGTCTCATTAATGAGACTACAATTCTAGTTTTCACAAACACAATTACTTGATAGTTTGTGTGTTTTTTGTAAAAAAAAGATCCAAATTTTACACATAGAAAATATAATGTTCCATGAGAAACACAAGTCCTACTCTTGAACATTCTTCGAGTACAACCCTAACAAGTGTCTATTAATGAATCTACATTGTCTTGAAAATGACTACACTATATAATCTCGTTTCTAAAACAATTCAAATAACAAACACAAAAGAAATGAATTTTTCCACTCATTTGTTAAAATCAAAACCTACATACTTATCACATTCTAGATGACCATATAAATACATCAAAACATAACCATAATTATCAACAACCTCCACCTTCTCTCATCCAAGGCAAAGAATTGCCGAAGGTAGGAAGAGAGGAAGGTTAGAAGAAGACATGAAGAGGAGAGGAGGAAAAGAAGAGAAAGAAGGTGAGAAGAAGACAAAGGGAAAAACAGCCTGAACAAAATAAGAATTCAATAAAGTTAAAACCAGAATGATGACATAAAGACCATCAATAGTCCCCAATCATAGTCTCCTACATTCTACAGTCATAGCTTGAAAAATTCTTGTGTAGTAGTCACTTTTTTTCTATCACAACCATTGTTATTCAAAACTCACGTTCATTTTCGATGGACCCTCTCATCATCATATTCTCATCCAACAAAGTGGGGTAGCACATTATAAATGGGAGTGCCTTTGGGACTCGGTGGGAACCGGGACTCAGTTCTTCCCTTCCCTACTACAGTCCTTTCATTTCTTTCACCCTGATCCAGCAACTGGAGTGACCGACGTCTGTGTGTGTGTGGCGTGGAAGCGCAACACTTGGAATCTCCGCCCACCTCTCATCACTCTCAAAAGCTCTCAAGCGCTCATTCCATTCCTTCCTTCCGTTCGTTCTTCCCCCCTGACTCCCTGACGATGAATATTAATAGGAATTCTCAAAAGGCAAAAAGAGCACTCAAGAATATCAACGTCGCCCTTTTGATAAACCGGAGTTTCCTTTCCCCGCCTCCGGAGCCACTGACCTGATGACCCGACCCTCTCGAGTGTCGTCTGTCGTGGCCGGCAGCCGCCTGTTGCCTCACCTCCATTTCTTATCCTCTCCCGGCTGAACTGGCCAAGGTCCAGCATTCAGGCAACCGTCGAGTGACGACGAGGCTCACGAACTAGTTGAGCCGCTGCATTGCCCGAGCTTAATAAGGTAGTTCAACTGTGCATGGACCTGCATTGCTTACCGTGCTTTGCAATGGGCACTTGCTAGATCAAGTGCTTCGGGGTCTGATTGGGATTGCACTTGGAATTGGGTACGTGGTTCGCAATGGCGAGCAAGCCGGGCGCCTGGACGGAGCCTCCATGGACAAGTCTCGGGGCTTGGAAGGTGGGTGCTGCTTCCATTCTTCAATGGTCAGTTGGTGGTCTTGGTTTCATTGAGTGTGGAAGTGACGTCCTTTCGATCAAACAGTAGTTGCAAACGAAAATGTCGAGAGCTTGTTGCTCTTGATTGGCTGAGTCTGTGACTATCTTAGGATATATGTAGCTCGTGTTGGAATTCATTGGGGAGGTCGCATTCGAGAACGGAACGAGGTTGAGATTTCTAGATTCCGTGGAGGGTGGAGTCTGTGGGTTTAACAGTTTTGAAGCGAAATGCACAGAGCTTGGTTGGAATGGGGATGGACGCTCTCTTGGAGAGAAACGAGTAGTTGTAGCTGCTGGGTTTAGGATTTTGTAGTGAAGCGTATTGACGTCTACAGGATTGAGTTGCACCGTGTATCTATCTTAGGACAGATAGCTAGTGAATTTGAATTTGTTGGGGGTATCATTAGTGGCAATCATTATGGGTTTGTAGATTTGGTTTAGGTTGAAGGGAATATTAACGCTTGTTGTACGTAACGAAATGCAGAGTCTGGTTGTGGAAGCTGTTTTGGAAAGAGAAGTGTAGCGCTTTGAAATCTGTAGGAATAAGTTGCACTTTGTTACTGTCTGTATCTATCTTTTAATATATAGATAGTGTTTGAATTGCCGAGGTACCATTACTGACAATCATTTTAGGTTTCTAGATTTGGTTAGGTTGGAGGGACTACGAAGTATGAACAGAGTCTGGTGAAAGTGGTAATTAAAGCTGTCTTGGAAAGAAACGAGTAACTGATTAGTTCTAGTTGCTGTTGTTTTGGATTTTTACTGACGCTTATTGAAGGTTTAAGTATTGCTCCTTCCTGGTGTCTGTCACTATCTTCGGATAACCGTAAGGTAGCGTTAGTGACAATCAACGTGAATTTGGTTAACATTTGATGGAACGAAATGCACAGAGCTCTTTAGAACGGCGACAGATTGAGGTTGCTTAAAAAAGAAACGTGTACCCATTAGGAGCTCGTATTTGCATTTTGCACTAAAGTTTGTACTCAAGCCTCGTCATTTGAACCTTCACTAAGTTGACATTCCAGAATATCCCGCACCACTTTCGCACACTATCATTGACTGTAGTGCTCACGTATTCAAACTAGGTCGTATTGAAAAAGTTGGGACCCGGGTGGTAGGGTTTGAGTGTAATATAAATGAAGTTGCTTTTGTTGGTGTTTGTTAGCATCGATCCTACACTCCACAGCGGATTTTGATAGTGATAGAATTGAATGGCAATGTACGAACCATTAGTAGCAATTCACCCATCTATATTTCCATAGATTCGTAGATTTGCAGGTCGACATCCTGTTGATAGTTTTATTAACTTTCAGGGTCTGTGGAATGTGTGGTTGCAGTACACTCTGTTTCTCCCTTTTGCAGTGAAAGCAGTGCACACGAATTTGCTGGGAGGCCATGAAGCGGACAATTGGTGTTTCCACATGTTGTGCGTGTCCGCGCTGCGCTATTTGCATGGCCAAGCGTGGATGAGCATATCACGGTGCCACTGGCTCACTGGGAAGTATCGAATTCAGACCAAAGGCATTTCGTTTGAGCAAGTGGACAGGGAAAGCAACTGGTACTCACTCATCTTAATACCGTAACCCTGAATTAGAATCTGTTGCCCTTTTTGCCCTCTTGCAATTTTTATCTCAATGGAAAGGAAGAGGTGGCATTATTTATTAGGGCAAAAAAATACTTGGGCTGTTAGAGACAGAACTAGATCAAGATCAGGGCTGTCGAATCTTGAAGATTTGTGGCTTTTTCAAAAGAGTGGGAACGATGGGCTTTTGACTCTAAATCACCTCCCTCTTTTGCCTGTTCTTTTGCAATTTCTATCTCAATGAAAGTGAGGTGTCATTATGTAATACATAGTAAAGCAAGAGGTTCATAAAGCACCCATTTAAGAGCTGAATTTTTTCCTTGAAAGACAAATGGAATAGGCATCTAACCCAAGTCATTTCATATTTTTTGGAGCTTTGTGGAATTAGTTATGAATTCTTAAAGTTCAAACGTAGTGGTCACTAAAAGTGTCCACCTCTTGAAATGTACAGTGTTTGTACATTGTTGGTGCAATCAAAAAGTAAAATGTATGAATAGTATATATTCCAAGAGGTGGACACTTTTAAACCCCAAGTGCTTTATAGACCTCCTACCTCAAAACTCAAGCCAGTAAAGATATAACCCTCTCCTCCAAAGTAAATCAAGACCATTAAATCTTAAAGATCTATGACTCTTTTAAAGCATGGGAATAAGATAAGATTATGACTCTAGATCACTAACCTTGTTGCACCACTTGACAATAGAAGTGGCAAGAAAGGGTTACATGAAAGGTTTAATTAAGTGTTCTCTCCTCTTCTTATACAGTATTACAATCTTGTAAACCTTGGAAAATAATCTTACCTTTTTTTTTGCCACAACATTAGTTTAATATTGAAAGCTTTAGCATTCTTTGCAATACTTTGTTCTAGTACACATGTTTGTCAAGCCTTGCTACTATGAATAGTGGGACTGCAAACTTAAAAGAATCGGTATAGTGAACAACAAGGAGGGTGAACACTAAATATTGGATGCTTTATTTTGTGCAATTTGAATGTAATGTCTTGTTTTAATTTTGTTTGCAGGGATGATTACATAATCCTTCATGTCATTGTAGCAACACTTGTGCACACTGTACTACCAGGATTCCAAAACTTTCCAATTTTTTGGAATTCAAGAGGAATCCTTATCCTCTTGCTTTTGCATATGGGGCCAACTGAGTTTATCTATTATTGGCTTCATCGGGCTCTCCATCATCACGTACTCTTCAACAAGTACCATTCACATCACCACTCATCATTCATCACTGAGCCGGTCTCAGGTATGGCAACTTCTACATTGATTTTATTTTATCAATGTGCAACACTAATTTACCAAACTCATACATTTAAATTAGTGCATGTGGAAATATTACTACTACATTGTACTAAATTTCATCCAAGAAAAGTTTTGTAGTGCATTAATTCTGTACTCTTACTAATAGGATAGATCAATGTAACTCATGCTTATGTTGTCCTATTGGTTGTGCACTCATACCTCTTCAAATTTAGCATCTAGAGTCTCACTTTTTAGTAATAGTCAATGATATCATGATGCTTGTGAAGGATAATTTTTAAATGTGGATTTAGAGGTTATAATAAAGAGTGAATTTATAATATAAAACTTGCCTGAAACTTGTATGAAATGGACTAATTTTAGGGATGTTTTTGGTGTTCAAATGGGGTGGGGTGAATAGGATCAGTGCATCCCTTTGCTGAGCATTTGATGTACACCGCAAACTTTGCCCTTCCGTTCTTAGGGACTTGGGCTCTTGGAGGGGCGTGTATGGGCATGTTCTACTTCTATTGGCTCTTCTTTGACATTATGAACTCCATTGGTCATTGCAACTTCGAGTTTATTCCAACTTTGATGTTTCGTGTTTGTCCCCCTCTAAAGTATTTGGTGTACACACCTACGTAAGCTTACTCAACTTTTACTCTTTACAAGGAACTCATTCTTGCAGCTCTAGGTGTTTTATTCTTTTTCCTTTCTTAAGATGGGTGTTTATTTTGTGTTTCGCTCTTATCATTTTTTTGAGAGGATTCTCACACACTACAAATACACAGTGTCTTAGATAGTATATGAATAAGTTTAGTACTAAAGTTAAGTAACATAAAATGAATCATTTCTCTTAAAACTCATATAGAATACTATTGAACTATATCTACAATGGAATATATTGAAGCATCTTTGCTTGAAATAGAATCTAAAAATATCTTATTTTCTTTGGAGTCATGCATCTGAACAACACTTTCATAGTAGACAAGTGTCTTTTCAATCCAAAGGAAAAAGACATCTATGTTAATGTACACCCAAGCTGTGATTGACTTATAATAGACAAAACTCTCATCACGCAAACCACCTCAACCATGAATTACTCACAATAGAAAAAAGACAGTATTAGTTTGGAATTTCTTTGATACCACTCATGATGAAAAGAATATGCAGGTGCATTCTCAGAGCAATCTACAGTACTGAACTTCGATTAGAGTTTAAACCTTCAACTGATTTCTAAGAAAAGATTCAGAAATTCGTGCGCAAGAAATTCTAGATCGCAAGCCTGCTGTGAGGATACTTACTCAGGGTGTTTGCATGGTTTGCAGGTACCATTCATTGCATCACTCCCACGTCCATACCAATTTTGCCCTTTTCATGCCACTATATGATCACCTCGGCGGAACGGCGGACCAAGCATCGGACTCGCTGTATGAGCAAGTGCGCGAAGGCAAGCAGGAGAAGCCCGACTTTGTGTTTCTTGCGCACGGAACGGAGTTGCTGTCCACTTTCCATCTGCCGTTTGGGATTGCTTCCTTTGCAGCCTGGCCGTATGCCCCGAAATGGTTCCTCTGGCCGTTGTGGCCTCTCGCGGTGCCCATTATGATCCTCTTCTGGGTCTTTGGCAGTGTCTTCACCTCGGACACGTATCGTTTGAAGGATTTGCGGACGGAGACTTGGGTGGTGCCCAGATTTGGATTCCAGGTACTTAACTTACTATCTCTTAATTTCCAACATTTGGGGAATTGAAATTGGTACCTGTTGGAAGCAGGACTGGTGTTTTCTTTGCGATACAAAGCTATAATAGTATTAGATGTCAATCATTGGTCATGAAAATAGCCTTGTATCGCAAAAAAAAAAGAAAAAAAGAAAACTGGTTGGAAGGTTGTGATCTGAATAGTGACGTAGCTTTTTGCAATAGGTACAAGCAAGGCGATTGTAGGAAGGCCTTCCGATATGGAGATCTCTCTATGAATTGAATTGTTCTTGTCTTGCCTTTCTATGATCAATCTCGTTTAGGTGGTGTATAAAAATTCTTGCTACAAAATCGTTGTATTGGAAATCATGGTTAATAGTCTCATACACCATGACCTTCAATGTGATTGCTTGGAAGATTTACTAATATAGTTTTAATGCTTGACAAGTGTACTACAAATCAATGATACAGTGGCAAGTGTGCAGAATATTTTAGAATATCACTGTAGATGTCATATTAAAACTGTTTATCAATACTAAGTGTAATGTTGTTGTGGCAGTATTTTCTTCCATTTGAGAAGCAACGCATCAACCGCCTCATAGAACATGCCATCTTAAAAGCTCAGGACAGTGGAGTTCGGGTGATTAGTCTCGGTGCTCTAAACAAGGTAAGAATGCTATTAAGAAGCAAAATTTTAAGTAACTACACCTACAATCCTCCAAAGAAGCATTTTAAGTTTTCGTTATCTCTTTGGTTGTCGAAAAGGGACTTTGTTAGCATTTATTTTTTGGACGCAATGTGAATGAAACTTTGAATTTTCAATAGTGTTGAAAATAAATATACCGAAAATCAACCCCACACTCTCACAGTAGAGGTTAAATCATTTTATACACGAATCTGCAAGGGTTGATTTGAGGTCGCAATTACCTTACACATCAACTAAGCGAATCCATTTCATGAGCGGTTGATATACTAAAACGGGTGCTTTTAAGAGTATAACAGTTGCAATGGTGATGGACAGAATGAGAGCCTCAATGGAGGCGGAACCCTCTTTGTGAACAAGCACAAAGACCTCCGCATCCGAGTTGTCCATGGGAACACTTTGACTGCAGCAGTCATTCTCAACGAGTTGCCCAAAGGCGTGAAGGAGATTTTCATCACCGGTGCCACATCGAAGCTGGGCCGTGCAATTGCACTCCATTTGTGCCAACGAGGTGTGCGAGTTTTGGTGAGTTTCATTTTTGGAACGCGGTCAAACCTTGAATTTCCATAGCATCTCGATTGATTTTCAAATCATTCAAGAAGTTGGCTGAAACAAAATGATGGAAATAGAGAACTGCATTGATTTAATATTAAGAAACACATTTACAAGGTTTCTGTAAGTTGTGTGTGTACATATGTACGTATCTTTTCAATGCATTCTTCATGCAGAAACCAAAAAAAACTTCTGTTAAAATAATTCGAGTAAAGAAAAGATGAACTCTTCTATCCTGAGGTGTGAGGTAGGAGGTCCATATAAAGCACCTATTTTAGAGCTGGAAATGAATTTGAGGAGGTTATGCTGAACTTTGAAATATTTTTCAGTAAATTATCCTTGAAAGACAAATGAAATTGGCAACTAACCCAAGTCGTTTCATATGTTTTGGAGCTTCATGAAATTAGTTATGAATTTTTGAAGTTGAAACACAGTGGTCACTTAAAACGTACTACATATTTTGTACATTGCTGAAACAATGAGAAAGCAGAATGTACAAATTGTGTACGTTTCAGGAGGTCGA
The DNA here is from genome assembly GCA_950106755.1 of Climacium dendroides. Lineage (NCBI taxonomy): Eukaryota > Viridiplantae > Streptophyta > Bryopsida > Hypnales > Climaciaceae > Climacium > Climacium dendroides. Next base: position 39,452,489 of record OX467082.1, on the reverse strand, counting down.
CGTTTTATGAGCCTGAGCGCTTAATGGAACTCCTACTTTAGTAACTATTTGTACATGAAATTTTTGTGCTACATTCAGATGTTGACAACTTCCCGAGATCGGTTTGAGACGATCCAATCTGAACTGGCACCCCAGTACCGAGAAAACATGATCCAAGTGACGAAATACCAAGCTGGCCAAACATGTAAAACTTGGGTGATGGGGAAATGGGCGACGCCGGCTGAACAGAAATGGGCACCTCCCGGCACACATTTCCACCAATTCGTGGTACCACCGATTGAGGAATGCCGAACCGACTGCACTTACGGCAAGCTCTCGGCCATGCACGTACCCAAAGAAATGAAAGGCTTACGCACATGCGAGGTACGGACCCAAAAATTCTCACACAACCTGCCTTCTAACTTTGGTTCCTCTTTCCAATTTGATTTTCACGGATTGATAGGGAAAAGAAACCTAGGCTCATGTATGTGGTGTATATATATTTTTTGACAGGACATTGCATTACTGAGAGAGTTGAATGTTGGTTTTTCTGCAGATGACGATGCCGCGAGGTGTGGTGCACGCTTGCCACGCGGGAGGACTTGTCCACGCTTTGGAAGGGTGGGAGCATCATGAAGTCGGTGCCATTGATGTGAACCGCATTGACGAAACATGGGATGCGGCTCTGAAACATGGATTCAAACCTGTGTAACAGAGTTGTGATCGAACAATCTTTTGCGTTACGAGTCTGTATTTGCGTCGAGTGTAATCTAGCTAGACTATGACTGGTTTACGTACCATAGAATCCCATTTTTCAGTTAGAGATTTGTAGATTCTCCGTCAGCTGGCACTTCAATCCACTGCTAAATATTTTTCTGCGGTGTCGAAACTAATTTTAACTCGGGGTTAAACTAATTTCGCCGACATTAATAGCAATGGGTCGGTCGTGTTGCCTCATTCTTTCAGTGGGATTTATTAGTCTAAGCGGTTGCAGAAAGGAAGGATTGATAGTGGTGAAGTTTGTCATCACTTTTCGAGTTGAAGTTGTTACAACCACAGATATTGGCTCTGGAGTCGGCACGGTTGTATTATTTGTAATTTTTTATTTCAAGGAAGCTTGACATGATCGAAGGTTTTGGGGTTCAATACTCGTATTGGGAGAGTTCAAACACCTATCTCAATGGCACTGGTGTCAAGAGTAACACTGGCAATTCACATTCATGGTTAGTAGAATTATCCCCAAACAGACTCGTTATTCACAATGGCTTTACCAACATTGGCTTGCAAGTGAATGTTCTTTTCTTCTAAAACTGTGTTTTAATTTGATGTTAGGAATGATTTTAACAAGAGTGACTGGAAGGAATTTAGGTCCTTTCATGTCACTCATACCACTCTTACATCAAGTGCAAAATGAGTAGGGTTTTGTATAATCTCATATTCATATGAATGATGGGATATTATGCACAAGCTTGTAGTCTAAGGGAATAATATCCAGTTTTTTTGGTGTTACACAATTTCTTTCCAATGATTTCATTCTAGTGTTGAAAATTCATGTTTCTTAGTTTTCAACTTCAAGGTAGAACCCACCCATTCCCAACTAGGGATCCATACCCAATTTGTAGTGTGGAGCTATTTCCAACCAAAGTTGGAACAAATTTACAACCCAAGCTTGAAATGTGTTTTTTCTCGTTTTCAAAATTTGGACTAATAAGGTTATGACACATGTTCCAAAATGTGCAAGAAGTACTGATGGAGAAGGTAGTCTCTTGAGTGATTAGACTTGGAAGAATATAGACATTGGCTACGGGTTTAGGATACTTTGGGGCTCCCAAAATTCATTGTAATTTCAATTTTGGGAATAAAAATATGAAAAATTCACAATCCCAATACTTCTTATCTCTCTACATAAGAAAAATTCCCATTACCTCACATTGCTCCTCATGTGTCATGAAATCGCTTAACCCCTAAAGGACCAAACTACATTTTTTTGGCAACATAACAATTTTGGATAGCTCATTATGAATGGATTTTAATTTTTTTTCTTTGAAATTTTCATACAGCATATGCCCAATTAGTAGCTTTAAGGCCTGACAATTTTCATAACTTTTGACTACATGGTTAAAAAATTATTGTATGATATGCAATTTTCATCATTTAGTAGGCAGGCTAAGCAAAAAAAAAACATCTTTAAAAATCACTTTTATAAAAAATAAAAATTTGAATTTGGTTCTTTAAATTTATTTTTACATGGAAAGCTTTGAATCATTTCATTTTGATTAATGAGATGAAAGTTATGAGGAGTTTTAGCTGTGGGTAGTATATGGGTAGTTATGATATCTCTATTCTAAAATAAACCTTGAAGCCCTTTATTTTAAATCAATTTTCAATATTTTTGGAAACTTTTAAAAAAATAAAGTGTAAATTATTTATTACAACATTACAAATATTGGGATTATCATTTTTCAATTCCATAAATAAATGGTTATTAATTTAGTATTTCAAATCATTTTTTACTTCATTTTACTTACTATTTTATCCTATATGTTGCACAATTCCAAATGATTTGAAATTTTTCAAGCATGTAGTCAACTTGCCTTGAAGAATGAATCTAAAGAGTTACAACCATTTTGGACATTTTTTTCATAATGATCTAACCTTGTGAAGTGCAACTGCTTGGATTTTTTGCAGTGGCCCAAAAACAGATTTTTACACCAATGAAAATTTGCAATCTACACGGTGAAAATTTCTGAAATTTTTTGTTCATCTTCTCATATGTAATACAAGATCCTACAGTTAAATTTGTCCAAAAATGTTTTGTTCTTTTTCTAAAATTTGACACTTGTACTAGAAATGGCAATTTGGAGCGTACTTTTTTTGAGTGCAAAACTTTTTCTCCATGTACTAAAATAGAGTTTGAAAAGATTGTATACTTTTCCAAAATTTTACTACACAAAATAAAAATTATCATGAATTTTTTGGTGAAAGATTCTCTTTGACCTATAATGGTAATATAGACCCCTCAATTTCTGGCCATAGGCTGATTGCAAAATCGTCCAAGGTCTGGTTGCAATATTAACAGCTTTACACCCAATCATAATGCACCGCAACTGCTCCCCGAACTCCACCACAACTTCACGGAAAGAAAGCAGCCTATAAATTAGAAATGGGGTGATGCGTTGGAAATGAGTTGGCTACTATAATTGTAGACTGTGTGGCGGACGAACCTCCTTGCAAATACTTTTTCAAATTTCCTTCCTTCCTTCATTTTGTTTGATTTGTTTAACTTACATGTTTTGTTTTAGCTTTCATGTTTTTGAGCAATAAATGTCAGTGATGGCAACAGCGGCTTTATGATTCAACAGATGAGGTGAAATCTAACTTCATGGAGTTTTCAGTTGTTGATGATGATTCTTAATGTTTGGGCTAATGATAAAATTGCCAAGTACTATTGAATCTTGCTGCTCGTGGCAGTTCAGAGGCTTTCATTAGCATAGGTACGAGGTTCATAAAGCAAGGAGACTCTAGAAGCACTCTCGAACACACACTCAGGTAGTAAGGTAAGACAGCCCATTGCGTTCAAATGACCCATTGTGGTCGCCTAAGAAATGACCCATTGTGGGTTTTTTCCAGGATGTGGGATGTGGGCAACAATGCATGTCTTACATGACAGCAATGGAGTGAACACTGACCTCATTAGTTTTCAGTGTGAAGCCCGTTGTAAAAATTGACTTTTTTGGCCTTCTGTAATAGAAAATATTTTGACTGCATTAGGCAGTGAGATGAGCATTACAGATTCAGATTTTAGTGGTCTTAAGGTAGTCTACAGACTCCTTTGGGCTCAATGCTTCAGAAATTTCTAGCAAATTCATACTTTGTCAAAAAAAATTAATTTCAATTGCACTTGCTATTTCTCACACTTGTACTAATGTAAGAAGAAAATTGAAAAATTTCAGCAACGAGATGATGCCAAACTCCTCATTCTGACCACAATGGGCTGGTTTACCTTACACGCCCGTGCTTTTTTTTTTAACTTCTTGACAAAGTGTCGGGATGGCGATCACTTAAAATTTGGTGAAGCATTGTATTTCTATGTTCATCTATCTTTTGAACCAAAAAAAACTCTTTCCTATCATGTTCATGCACTTTTTCATCCAAATTTCATGAATTCATCCACATTTTTAATAGACCTGAGAAAGTTCTAGCGAAAGAAAATTACTTTTTTTAAGCAAAAAGTAGAAATTTTATTTTGAAATGGTGCAATCTAGCCCCATAGTGCCTTCAAAAGGATTTGGTACATGCTATTTCCATCAATGTATCAATGATGAATATATTAGAAGGTGGATACTTTTAGTGTACTATGCGGTTTTAGCTTCAAATTTTGTAATTGATTTTGCAAAGGTTAAAAAAGTACAAAATGATTTGAATTAGATGCAAATTTCATTTATCTTTCAAGAAAATTTTTGGGAAGTTGTGTCATTATAAAATTGCTAAACGGTCACTCTTTATGAACCTCCTACCTTATTTTTACTATGCATTGTCCAATTGCAAGTGCATGAGTGTTTCTATTTCCAACAAGAATGACAATTAAACATAGTCATGAAACTTTAGAGGTTTAGATATTCTGTAAGGTCAAAATAGATCGGATGGTAGGAAGCTTAAAAAAGGTTTTTGGCAATGCATTGTATACGCCTTTTGACATTAAAAATACTATAAAAATTTCAAAAATTATACAGGAGACTTGAGATTTCTACCACTTACATGTATTGGCCATTGGTGCATCTATAGAATAGTAACTATTATATAGTAGTTAAATTCTTATTGTTGTTATCCTTGACCAAATGAATTTAAATTATTAGAATAAAAGTATATGACATTTGGAGATTTGGAGGTTAAATGGGTTCCTTTTTTACAAGACTGGAGGCTTTAATTAGACAAATTTCATATTTGTTTTGAATTCTCGTAGAAAAGCAAGCATATCTTAAATGATCAAAGAAACATTCATCGATATTATTTATTACACTTAGACATTTCAATACCTTAAATGAGTGACGATTGTATATTTTCTTAATTTAGATTTGTATGTTCATTTAGTCCTTAAAATGCCAAAGAAGAAAAAATCATTTCCTTATAAATCTCTTTAAAAAATCATTTCCTTATAAATCTCTTTAAAAAATCATTTCCTTATAAATCTCTTTAAAAAATTAATCTTTGTATTGAAGCAATCACGTCCTTCAAAAATTTATATATAGTTCTTTACTTTTCTAAATGGATGATTTTCATCCCATTTTAAATGGAAAATCATGTTTATGGTATGTACAAAATTCAATTGATTTTAGTCAGTTTCCAATTTCAGAAGAGGCTTTATTTCAAAAAAAAGAAATGCACGTAGTGTATTAGTGTAATTTAGCACCTCATCACATTCTCTCCTAAAAACTAGATTTTGCCATTCAAGTTAAAAAATTCCTTTGTGAAAACTAATAAATAAATCTTTTCAAATCCTTGAATCTCCTTTTGACTCTCAACAAGATTCATAAGAAGATTTAGGAATAATTTAATAATAAAAACTATACTAAAATGCTTATTCTAATGGATTTGAGTAACTACCACCACATGATGTTTGCTACAAAGATCCAAGAAGTACCCCTAAACCCTATCAAAGACAAAACTGATGAATGGTTTTTAGAAAAATTATAAAAACAAAAATACACCAAAGGTAAAAACACCCAAACTTGTCCCATTAGATGAGATTCACCTACTCAACAAGATGAGAGTTTCCAAGAGTTTCCAAGAGTTCCCAAACTATGGGAATTTGGCCACAAGGACAATTTGACATGGTTAAGCCACTACCACGTTGGATAATTATAATTTTTTAAAAATTATTTATTTTTATTTTTGAAATTTTATTTTTGTTAGTTTTTTAATTATTTTAATAAAATCCAACTACATTGCCATGGTTTATAGCATAGAGAACATCCCCAAAACAATCTCTTAGAGGACCAAAAAAACATTTAATGATGTACACATTCCTTAACAAATAGATTTCTATTGAAAGTGTCCCCCAAAGTGCAATTAATCCATTCTCATACTTATTAATTATGGTTTGTTGATTGTTAATAATGTAAATTTCATTTTTATAACAAGTCTATGTGACGGTTTCAATGGCCTAGGGAGCTTCTACTTTAAAAATTCATAGTAATCACATGTCTCATCCAAAAATTATATTATTTTTTTCTTAGAAAAAATCATGATTTTTAATTGTCAATACTACACAATAGGTTTTTTTTCGTGAAGAAGATGCATTGATGCAACCACCCCTTTTGAGAAAGTGCCAAGATGGCAATCACTTAAAATTTGGTGAAAAACATTGTATTTCCACATTCATCCATCTTTTGAATCCCCAATACACTTTTCAATTACATTCATGATCACTTTTTCATCCAAGTTTGGCAACTTCATCCACATTTTTTTTAAGAAACGGGAAATTTCTGGCAAAAAAAGATTACCTTTTTCAAGAGCAGAAATTTGTTTTGAAATATTTGCAATCTAGCCCCCACGGTGCGGTGCCGCCCAAAAGGGCGATGGTTTTGGATGTTTTTCATCCATCTTCCCGCCCATCTGAAAAAGGTTGAAAATGGGTGTGTCGGTGCTGACACCCATCGTCGATGATCGGCCTCGCTCGTCCTTCCCCGGTCGGTTGTGTTCCCAATTCCCAACAACGTACCTTTGTCCGGATTGTTGCAGCGGAAGGGAGAGAGTGAGATCGATTCGCAGGCTGCCACTTCATTCCGCAGACGCAGATGCAGACGTACTGCGCGCAGGCAGGCAGGCACGCAGGCAGGCAGAGACACGCTGTGAAAGAGCGCTGACACCAGGATTTCTTCACGCTCATGCCTTAGATACACTCGTCAGGACTCAGGCGGATTCCGGCCGAGAGAATGCTCATTGCTTGCTGCAGAACGAGTCACGCTGCTGCAGACGCCGTCACGCTGCAAACTGAAAAAGGACGGATCTCGATCAGGGCTCGCGGGGAGGCCATTGCAACCCATTCATGATCAGTGATTGCACCCCGTTCTGTCAATGGAAGCCAGGGAAGTATTACATCACCGAGGAGCCGTGCTAGCTCATCGGTTCTCTAATACATATGGGAGGGCAACCCATTTCCAACCACTTAAGCAGATTTTCTGTGTGCGGAATTTTTCCCATGTATAGAGATAGAGTTTGGAAGGATTGCATATTTTTCCAGAATTTTATTACACGAAATGTATTTACTATGATTTTTTTGATAGAAGATTCTCTTCAACTTATAATGATTATATAGACCTTTCTATTTCTAACCTTAGCTGATTGCAGAATCAACCTAGGACTAGTTGCAATATTGACAGCCTTGTAGCCAATCATAATGCGACACAACTACTCCTCAAACTACGTCACAACTCATGGAACCCCATAGGGTAATCTATAAGTTGGAAATGGGGTGGTGGTTGAAAATGGGTCGGCTACTCTAACTAGTTACATGTTTTTCAATCATAACCTTTGATCTTCATGATCCAAAGGGGTAGGAAGCAAGATGAAAGGAAAGAAGGTTATGAGTTGCAACTTGTAATGGAAATGGTGATAGGTTGCCAATGGGACAATGCTACATTAGCCTTGAAAAGACAACAACCGGTTATGGGAGCTTGATCCCCTTTCGGATCACTTCCCCTAAGTGCACCCAATGCATGTTCACTGAATTCCAGATCTTCTTCAACTCATTCTAATCAAACTATAAGGTAGAAGCATCAGTTGTCAACCACGCCCAATGCCCAACCTATAGGGTGCACTATTTCAAACCTGAGGTTGGAACTCACTCAAGCTTTAAATGTGTTTTTTCTATCATTTTCAAGGTTGAGACTAATATGCTTATAACACATGTCTAAAAGCAGTGAGTGAAAAAGTAGGAAGTAGTGAATAGGAAATTAGTTCTTCAATGAACGGAATTACAATACTCTAAACATTGACTATAGTTTGACAATACTTTTTGGCTCCCGAAATTCACTATAACTTCAAATTTGGGAATAGAAATCTGAAAAATTAAGAATCCCCATATTGCCTATCTTCTTACATGGGAAAATTTCCACCGCCTCATATTCCTCACCATCCAGTCAAAATTTGATTAAGTGACCCACTACTAGTGCCTCTACTTTAGTAGCTGATCCATTTCCAACCATCACCCCATTTCCAATCTATAGGTTGGTTTTTTTCCATGAAGTTGTGGTGGCAGTTGTGGCACATTATGATTGGCTGTAAGGCTATTAATATTGCAACCAACTCTTGGTCAAGTTTGCAATCAGCGTATAGTCAAAAATAAAAAGGTCTATATTACCATTACACATCAAAGAGAATCTTTCACTAAAGAATTCATAATGATTACATTTTGTATAATAAAATTATGGAAAAATATACAATCCTTCCAAACTCTATTTTTGTACATAGGAAAAATTCCACATTCAAAAAATCTACACTCCAAATATGTGTAATTGTTTAAGTGGTTGAAAATGGGTAAGCTACTTTATCACCCACAATGAGATCTGTAGAAAGAAACTTGACTACAGAAATCAATAAGCTTAGTGCTATGGGGAAATGGACAAATGTTTTCATTGTACCATTGAAAAGATTATGATAGTCAAACATGGCAAACCTTCAATTATGGAAGGCCAGATTTCAAGCATTAGGGCGCTCAAGGGCTAAGCAATTCAAGCATATATGTTGTATGGATATAGTGAGGGGGAAATTTTCCCTGGAGTTTATAGAGGTAGATTTTAGAAGGATTTCATATCTTTTTATATTTTTCCCCTCAAAAATAAAATTACCATGAATTTTTTTGTGAAGATTTAGTTCAACCTATTTTTGTTATATAGGTCACTATATTTCCAACCATAGGCTGATTGCAAAATTGACCATGCTTCAATGTAAGGTAAGAGGTTTTAAAAGCGCATTGGCTGTAAAATTGCTCCCTTCTTCAAATGTACACTATTTGTACATGTCTCTTTTTCATAGCCTTCAACAATGTACAAACAATGTACATTTTAGAAAGTAGACAATTCTAGAACCCTATACCATTTCAACTTCAAAATTTCATAACTAATCCCACAAAGCTCCAAAAAATATTAAATGACTTGGGTTAGATGCCAATTCTACTTGTTTTTCAAGGAAAACTTACTGAAAATATTTCAAGAAGCTTCAACTCTCCAAAATTCATTTTCAATTCTTAAATGGGCAATTTATGGACCTCCTACCTTAGGTGATAATTATAGTTTCCAATGTACATCAAGTGATTATTGTATGCTTTCAATGTACACCTCCCCAACATTTGTACTACATGAGTTGTTACATAACCATGTGAGCTGTCACCTAAACCACAAATGATCAGAAACATGGCAGCCTAATTAGCAAAATGGATGGCTAATTGGAAAGAGGTTGGCTACCTTAGGTTGCTCTCTTTCTATATAGGAAGAGATGAAGAGTGATAAATTATGGTACAATCCCCAAACTTAAGAAGTTGTGGCACATAATGATTGGCTATAAGACTCTCAATATTGCAACCAACCTCGCAACCAATTGTGGGTGGATTTTGCAGGGAGACAAATAAGTGTCAATAGAGTGATGAAGCTACTTACATGCATGGACATAGACGAAACTTGGAAAATGTGGATGATAATACATGTATTCATCTAAAAGTATACACAATATTCTAAAATAGAGCAATGCAATTCAAAGATTTTGTAAAAGAATTTGGTGATATTATCTACTAAAAAAGGGGATATATTGTTGGAAGAAATTTCATAAACTTTGACCATACCAATCACAAAATATAAGGGTATAAAGCCAAAAAAAATGTTTGTACTATAGATTGTGAATTAAATTTTTTCTATATTGAAGAATTGAGTTGAGAGTTTGGGACACACACACACACATTTTCATTCTTTAAGAAATTGTTAAGTTGAAGTAGTACAAGATAGAAGGAAAAACTAAATTGTTGATAGCTCTAAGATGAAATTGAAACACAATAATCTCAATGGTAAGGTTATTCTAGAAAGAAAACTAAACCATGTGCATTTTTTCAGAAACATTGCTAAAATTGAGTTCATGAATAGATCCAATGCATATTTTTTTCAAGAGTTTGCTAAAATTGGACACAAACAAAAAACCTCAAAACTTTTATATCACTTATCCAAATGGAGTGAATCAAAACTTTCCACATAAACAAAAATATAATCTATAATAATAAGTAAAATTTAAAATTATTTGAAGTTTTTGAGTGTTGTTTTTGTTGCTTGCCCTTGCTTGTTTTGGGCTTATTGTGACATAATTTTTGCTCATGGACACCAATTGAAATGAAAATTATATTCCCAGAAAGCTAATTGATTATCCTATCTTGAAGAATTTAAAAAAAAATCTCCTCATAAGTACCTATCCAAACCTTCAAGAGTCCCTTGAAGGGATTCTTATGTAACTTTAGGGGATAATGTCATATCTACATCACTAAATTAAGTTCACATTATAATAGTTATTTTCTTGATTTATGTAGGGTACTTTATAAGAAAATCTAACATACTTGTATGTAAATATTTTAGCTCTTGGTTTTGACATTCAATGTTTTTATTGCTTTTGAAGACAACTAGAAAAATAAAGCTTGTTAAGTCTAGTTTCTACTCTACTTGAAAAATTTGAAAAATTTCTAAAATGAATATTTTATTGTAGTTTGAGGTTGAAAATTAAACTTTTTTAACTTTTAACTTTCAATCTCAAACTTTAGTTTGAGGTTGAAAGTTTATTGTAGTTTGAGGTTGAAAGTTAAAAGTTTAATGAATCTATGATATAGAAATTTGGTTTATAACATGGTGTTTAATAATATAATATATAATTTTCAATATAACTATATTGAAAATTTTCAAACATTTTATATCTATTTTGTATTTTATATAATTTTAATTTACTTTCACATCAAAATTCATTTTAATTTCAAATCTTTACAATTTTTTTTTATAATTTTATAATCTATACAAAATGAATATAGGCAATTTAATATCATCTAACTTTAGCTAGTGTCAAGACTAAAATTTGGTTTAGGTTTTCAAATACTAGATTAAGCATTAATAAATCATTGTAAGATGAAACAAAGGGGAATTTTGTAATTCAACTTTTGAAGAAATCATGCTTTTGACTTGTATTTTGGCCATGTTTGCTCTTTTTTGGATTTCTGAAGTCTAAAGCCATGTATAGATTTAAAAAAGGTTGGTGGCATCAATGCAAGTGACACAAATAGGATAGTGGGAAAACAATTTTATACTTGCAAATTGTGGTAATAGAGGTTTAGGCAATAGTTTTAGATGGACTAGATTTAGGATTAACCCCTAGAGGACCAAACAACATTTTTTGGCAACATAGCGATTTTGGACAGCTCACTACAAATGGAGTTTTTTTTTTCTTTCAAATTTTCACACAACATGTGCCCGAGGAGTAGCTTTAAGGCCTAATAATTTTCATAACTTTTGACTACATGGTCTAAAAGTTATTGTATGTTATGTCATAATCTGCGTTCGGTAGGTAGCCTGGGCAACCAAAAAAATTCTTTAAAAATCACTTTAAAATTTTTTTTTTTTTGAAACTGATTCTCCAGATTTATATATACTTGGAAAGCTTTAAATCATTCCATTATAATTAATGAAATGAAAGTTGTGAGCAGTTTTAGTTTGGGGTAGTTTGCGAGCAGTTATAGATTTTCTACTCTCAAATAAACATTGAAGTCCTTTATCTTACTCAATTTGAAATATTTTTGAAAGAAAAAAAATAGGTGTAGATTGTTTGTTACAACATTACAACCATTGGGATTGGCATTTTTCAATTCCATAAATTATTTGTTAATAATTTAGTGATTTAAATCATTCTCTACTTCTTTCTACTTACTATTTTTTTCCTATATGTTGTACAACTCCAAATAATCTGAAAATTTTCAAGCATGTAGCCAACTTGCCTTGAAGAATGAATCCAAAGAGTAACCACTATTTTGGACATTTTTTCATAAAAATGTGACCTTGTGAAGTGCGGCTGCCCGTTTTTTTGCAGGGACAAAAGAAAGGTTTTTGTCACTTCAAATGTTAATATCTTGCAATCTACGTGGCGGAATTTTCTGAAATTTTTACCACTTCTTCACAAAACACTATTCTACAAGATCCTATAGTTATATGTGTCCAAATTTTTTTCTTCTTCTAAAATTTGGTACTTATACTAGAAATGGTAGTTTTAGAGCATTTTTGGTGAAAACATAGTCAAAAACCTTTAGGGGTTAATGACAACATTGCATTTTGATGAATTGGAAGTGGGTGGGGCATATTAGAGATAAGATCATCCACTTCTTTAAGTTTTGTGGTTAACATTTTAGTACTATTGAATACGTGGGAGAGTGGTTATTGGTTGTTTATAGGAATTCATGACTTTACTCTATGAATGGTTTTTTAATTTTAAAGAAGACTATTTCAAAAATTAACAAATATTACATTTTTAATTGGATAATTATAATTCCACTTGGGTTCGATTTGTAAAATAAGCACACACCTTTAAAAACATGTGCCCTTCTTGGAATTGGCCCCAATATATTCAAATTGCTAGTTTGCATGTTAATAGGCTTGTCTACTTTACTAATAATGTAGAGGGATCTTAAAGCATCATTAATGGTTTTAATGTTATATGGTCACACTATGTGCCCTTGAGGGGCTTGTACGGTGCAACCTTCATCAATTTTATCCATGGTGTTTGACCATTGGGGCACTTGTTGGGTCCTTTTTTTCCAATCTTCATGCCAATAGGAATGTTAGTGTCCCATGTTAGTAGCATAAGCCATTGGTGGTGCTCTTATTCTTTTCCTTACCTTGATATTATTCTTTATATTGTATACTTGAACCGTCCCTTTGAAGTTACTTCCAATCCCAAATCCAAATGCATTGATAAGTCAGATTATGAAACTACTCATTGAAGGTCATGTCTAGACATCTTGCAAGGTTGGATTGAAATGGTTGATTATATGCATCTATTCAATTTTTTAATAATGTATTTGGAATATTTTTTGTGAATTCTATAAAGTGAAAGTCAATCATTTCTAACTCCTATGTTATCTAATATTTTCACCTCCTATCAACAAAAATTCATGGCTAAGAAAACTTAAAGAGTTTTGAATTCAGTTTGTATATCCAACAAGGACATACGACATGTCATAATATATACGACATGCCATGCCAATTGCTTATATTTAAGAAATACAATGTGGGAGAACGTTCAATAATAAAAGTATTGTAAAAAAGGAATTATAGGCTTTTAATCCTTGAAAGGCCCTTACAGCCCCTCTATACGATTTATATTTAGCCTTATAACTCATGAACCACATCTTTATTAAACTATTGGCCATAAATAGACATGAACATGATATCATTCTCTTCCAATAGCATCTAATTGCTTGCCCAAAAAAAAGAAGTTACACTTTACGTTCAAAAATTGAGTGATTGATGATAATATTAGATTGATCTACCTTATTGCATTCTAGTTTAAGCCACCACCAATATGAATACTATACAAATACAATCGTTAGAAAAACATGATCAAGTTGAAGTTTTGGTCACTACATTTGTTTAAAGCAACAATCCAATCTATCAAGTTCCAAATGACAAGGTAGAATCATAGAATCATGTAAGGTAAGCCAACCTATGCTAGGTAGAATGACTGGTTTGTCTTTTTGTCATTGTTGAATTTCAAAAAAATCCCATTTAAAGGCAAATGCCACTAAAGTTTTATTTTTTTGACAAAATATGAATTTGTTATGAATTTTTGAAGTGTGTTGCCCAATTGGCCCAAAAGAGTCAATAGACTACCCCAAAACCAACAAAATTGTATCTACAATGGTCATTTTACCCACTTAATGTAGTCACAATATTTCCTAACATGGGCTATAATATGAAAGCCTAAGAAAGTCATTTTATAGGAAATACAGCTAATGCTCTAAGATCCATGCATCTTCATCTTCATGGATTAGATTGACACATTTACCTTCCTCACATCTATTGTGTACTCTACAAGGATTGGAGAGGTTCAAATTCTATCCCTAATGGCACCATTCCTACAAAGTAATGGAGTTGTATGAAAATTGATTGGATATTAAAGAGACAAGATCAACAATGCCTCTTTTTTTCTAAAGTACACAACTAATGCTTTTAGAGTCACACATTCACTTGTCCATAATTTGTGATTAGACAAGAAGAGTATAAGCCTTCAAGTAAGCCTCCTATTTTCTAAGTGAATAGAATGCTCCAAAAGTCATGCATCCTTGGATCCATAGTTTTTTATGTCTCTTTTTTGAAAGATTTGTACTTTTCAAAGCTAATAACAAACCACTTTATTACACATCATTGATCAAACACATCTACACTATTCACATAATTATATCAAATTTGGCAATATGTACTTTGTAAAAATCAGAGAGGTTTGAATTCTCTCCCTAGTGGAACTATTCCTGCAAGGTATTGTTGCTACATGAAAGCAAACTTGATGTTAAAAGAACATGGTATGATTAAACAAGACAAGCATATGCCTTTTGTTTTTTTAGAAGATACAATTGGTCCTCTAGGAATCATCCATCTTGCATCTACTTCCTTGTAGGCAATGGCTCTTTTTCAAAAGGTTTGTATCCTTTAAAGCTAATGGTTAGTCTATTCACCATTACATTACTGATTAGCTACATCCATCTATTCTCCTCATGTCCATGTTGTACTTTATAAGAACCAAAGGGGTTTGAATTTCTCTCCAATGGTGTAGTTTATACAAAGTATTGTACCTCATGAAAGTTGAATAGGTATTGAAGAGATATTTTCTTTTTAGAGCATTCAACTAAATAATGGTCATGCATCTACTTATCCATAGTTTCTTATCTATAGTTTCTTGAAGTACATTTTTGAAAGATTTGGTCTATTCAAACTATTGCAGTCAATTTAGGCTATTCAGATCTATTTAGACTATTGTAGTTAATCTAATCCCTTCAGTCTATTTCACATCATCAATTGAACACATCAATTCCCCTCATGTTTGTCAGGTATATGAGAAAAATGAAAACATTTGAATTTTCTCCCTAATGGTACCATTCCTATGAGGTAATATAGCCACAAGAAAAATGTTAAAGAGATAGGAATGATTCAACAAGATGAGGACATGCCTTTTTATTGTAAAATACAATTAATGTTTTTTATTGCAGAATACATGTAAATGGGTACAATGAGGTCATGAATCTATCTTTCTATAGTTACTTGTGACTCTTTCTTGAAAGATTTGGTGTTTCTTAAAGTTGAAAACAAACCAATTCAATTGCACGCCATTGATTTGTCCTTTCATATCCATTGTGTATGTTCCAAAAAATGGAGACTCTATTGCACCTCATTGAACCCATTTACATATATTCCTTTAACCCTTGAAAGGCCCTTGAGATCCTTCTATACAACCCGTATTTAGCCTTATAACTTTTCAATTGTGGTTTACTATATGAATTGTGATACATTGTTATTTACATACTACCACAACCATTAATTTATTTTATATAGAATTTAATTTCAGTAATTAACTTATATTATTTACTATAGACAACTTCTTTGGAATCCTACTCATTCAGGATATTTGTTCAATGTTTTTATAGTCAAATACTACTATATTCATAATATACTATATAGTCACAAAGGGCTTTCATACCCTTTGAGGTTAAACACAACTCTTGGTAGCCATAGTTTGCATAAGACATGAATAACCCTACTTTTGGATGAAAATATAATCAATTTTGTAATAGAAGTCATAATAATATTCATGTATCTTTCTATATAAACCTTAATCCATAATCCATAAACTGAAAATTCAAAATACAAATAATTCATCCATCCTTTGGTGGGAGACTCTCAACCCATAAACAACACTATAAACAACATTATAATCAATGGATGACAAAAATCCTTATGTATGCAACAAAAGTACAACTACTCATCTTCAAAATTTAGCATGAAAAGATGTATTATTAAAAAAAAAGATCTTGTATAATAGTTTGACTTCGAATGACTACTTTCAGATTTTTAAAATAAAATCTTCATGCAATACCAAGAGGGATGATTTCCACAATCACCAACCCATGTTTAAAAGTTATTTCATGCAAATTTCAAAATAGACACAAAGCTCCATTTTTAAAGTACAATTAACTCAATCCTATAAAGACAATTAACTCAATCCTATAAAGACAATTAACTCAATCCTATAAAGACAATTAACTCAATCCTATAAAGACAATTAACTCAATCCTATAAAGACAATTAACTCATCCCTATAAAGACGTTGAAGACTTAAAAGGAACACTGGATGACTTCATTGAAGTCATCCATTGGACCTTTTAAGTGGCTTTTACACAATTTGTAGCAAAGGAAGTCTGTGTGCTTAGGTCCACGGGTGATGGAAGAGAAGACAGGGGTAAGAGTGGTAAGGATGTGAGAAATATTCAACTACAAAAAATTACACATTCTTCTTCGAAACCCTAAATCACGAAAACAATTCCAGAGATGAGTCCTCCAGTTTGAACCAAATATGCCCACGTGTGTCCGAGCTTACGAGGAAACATAACATAAAATTAGGTCAGAATATCGGGTAAGGTACGTTAAGTAAAAGAAGTGTGACCAGGCCATGCAATAAAAACAGATTCGCAAATTGAGAGACCTAGTCAGTGGGCAACCATCGGTTGTAAGTTAATCATAAGCACCAGCTTGGCGAAAGTTACGGACAGGATGTCTATTCATACAAATAATGTAATATGGGTGTAAACCCATCCGAATTCAGCGGACTAATTCCGCACACCTTTCATCGGTGTTGAATTTCGGAAAACAGCAGAATCATGTGTACACGTGTTTAGCATACCTCATCAGTCACCGCCCAAGAAACTCTCCCAGAAAATAGTTTCTTGAGGGAACAGTAGTACTCAAAAGGATAACTAGAATATCCTTGCACGGGGTCTGAGGAAAACAATATTTGTACTGGTTTGTGCGTGTCTCCTTCAAAGTCCATATTCTCACGCCAGTAGGTCCTCTCACAGATGGACAACACTATATCCAGGATCACCTGGGGCAGAAAGCATGGAGTAAGTCAGCAAGCGAAGCAAGAATCCTGGTCACAACACTTCATCCAGGACAGATAGGGAATAAAAATTGAAGCCGGATCCAAATAGGAGTCTCACCTTCAGGTATGGAGGTCAAGTGCATTATAGCCTGAAGTTGCCTGAAGTGACTCTCAGAAAAAAATTCAGATGCCACGTTCTAGAGTAATTTGTTTCGCAATCTTCGCTTTCAATTGCGCAAGTAGTCTCCTTAACAGAGAATCGACCCCCTCTGAGAGGGATAAGACCTTGACGGCTGACTCCGTTCATGGTTGCCTGCTTGACCTTCCTCGCGAACACCAGAATTTGACACAGGACGCCCTGATGTCTCATCTCCACACAATGAGCCTGATTCTACATCCAACCCTTCTATGAGCACCTGGCTGAGCTCCTTCAAGCCCACTGCGTGCTCCAGTCGCTTACTGTTTCGAATACCATTTCGACATTCGAGAGAGACCTTGTGCGCTGACGATGGAGCAACTTGAGTCTGCAGAGGCCGTTGCTCTTCCACGATTGGTCGAGGCTGGCACTGCGATCCCATCGGTGAGGAAAGCTCGCCATTAGCCATACCAGTTCCGATCATAGTGCTCTGTAGTTGTTGTCCGCCTTCGGTGATCAGCGGTGCAACCATGCCCGGTGAAGCCTGGAACCTCGTCATTGGGGGGGAAGGGATGACGAGAGCTACGGGTGGACGGAGCAGGGGTGCTGCGCCAATTTCGACTCCTGCTGCTACACCTTGCATCGCCCCTGTTACAGGAAGGGCAAGGGGTGCACCGGGTCGCCAACTGTTCTGTGGTAAGTCACCTTGGTGCCATGTCGATGGATTGGTTTGTGAATCCGGAATGCCAAGTTGTGGTCTCACAACGCAACCGTTAGGTGCGGTCGGTGCGGCTTGCAGCTGTTGCGTTTTGTAAAATAATAAGTGAGCAATGGAACGATCAATGGGATTTGTTTGAGTCTCCACCATGTTCATGTTCATCCTGCAAATACCCCAGCCAAGGGCCAGTTACGACGTTGTGAGCGTCCATGCAACAAACTTATGCTACGAGAAAAACATGCTTTGCAAAGACAAAAACAAAACTTGAGCTGTGCAACAGTACCTAGATACCCTGCTCGATGAGCAAGGATCACTGTTTATTGAGGTCTCAAGACCATCAGAGGCACAATCACCGTCTTCAGAGGCCTGGGTGATGCTGCAAGATTCCTCACCACCACCTCTCCCACCGGTGCCCTTCCTCCTCATCGCACTTCTTGCTAACCTATAAAGAGCGTCCCTTATGCACAACTTCGTCTCCACTTCCAACTGCAAACAGACCAAACAAAAGCCTCCTTTAGATGCTGTAAAAGAACATGTCTACAGAAATCTGGCACATTCTGACCTGATTGCAGAAAGTCTGGCGAAGTGCAAGAGTTTGATGGCATATACGAAATTTCTTGAAAGAACTGCGTGGGTGCATGAGCTGAACATTACCGATTTCATAGCATTCTGAAGTTGATCAAGAACCACTGCTTCAACTGAACCACATTCGTCTTCAGATGTGGTTTCCAAGCTAGTTTGCCCCACTGATAGGGATGGCTCGAAGTCACTTTCTACCCCCGACATCTTCATCTCGCTCCCTGTGACTGCTACATCTGGCTGCCTTACAGGAATGACCTGGGGTAGCTGCGCAGGCACATTGCCAAGGCTTGGGCTCGGACTAGAGTCCATGGGAGTTACACCCTGAGCCACGAACTGCTGTTGCTGCTGTTCCACAGCAAAACGTGCCTGCATCTGCTGTAAATACCTCAGCTTCTCAATCTTCTCTTGTGGAGTCATACTTGAACTACTCGGGGGAGGGCAAATGGGTGCATCCACGGGCGGTCGAAGTTGAAACTGCTGGTGCTGTGCCGCAGCAACCGGTTGGAAAGAACAGGGTTGTTGGTAACCCATAAACAACCCTTGTTGTACCTGAGGGGAGACAGGCGTAGATGGCACTGGCTGGATGTGGCGCATGGCAGGACTGTGCCCAACATGAATGTAAGGAGGTGCAGGACGCATCATTGCTTGCATGGGTGTGGGATTCAAACGGGGAGCTGCAAACCCATATAAAGCAGCTGTTGATGGCTGATTAAAGTGATTTGAATGTGCCGGCAACTGCATAGGAATCGGTTGCATCATATGTGGCGGCGGTACAACACCATTGCTGTAGGCTGAACCATGAACGAATTTTCGGTGATTCAGCTGTCGCCTAGATCTCGCTTCATCCCTTTTACGGTTCGCAGCATGCCGCCGTGCTCTCTGAGCCTAACACGAACGAAGAAATGGGGTAAGGATGATCGTCAGAGCACAGATCGTCCCCAATAGTTTACCATCTCACAACCCTTCTGAACACCAAATATTCCAGGTGTGACGTACAGCAAAGAGAGGCAAGGAGCAAGAACATGGGCTAATACCTGAGCAATACTGGCTTTTTCGGAATCTGAATGACTGACAGACGAAGCACCCGTGCCATCTTCAGACATATCCATACCTACACAAGTACCATTCCTCTTGGGTGAAGGAACATCTGCAGCCATAGCCTGCAACAACGGAACGTCATTAGTGTCGAATACAACAATCACTAGACTAGTTTTCAGTTTTCAGTTTTGCAAACCCAGTCTGGTGGTGAAATAAAACTAACACCGTTCATAACGTAAGTGCTGCAGTACGCAATCTCGGTCACTACGCAAACTGGTGTCACATTCAAGCCCCGTTTCTTCTCTGATTTCTCCAGAATTTGCCACCACAAAGATTCAATCGAATTTATAAAAATGTATTACTCGAAAAGTGTGTCGACGATCACAAACTTCACTAACCTCTCCGTCTTGCAGACAGTCACTGGCCATGAACTGGGAGCCTGCTTGAGGACCAGACCATCGTTCATCAGCAGACACGTATTCGGCAGTTTTTACGCCGGCTTTTGCCTTATCTAAAGCTGGTCGGGCGAGTCGAGAATCGCCCGGGACGAACTCCATTCTCAAGTTCGCGGCATCTAATTTGCCGTTTGTCGTTGCGCCACACTCGGAACGAAGAGGTGACTTGGCTATGGTCCCATTCTCTGGTAGCACAGCAGGAGGGGATGCTGAATCATGCCACTGCATGCTGTCCACCGCAGAGTTAGCAGTTCCCGGTCCAAAAGTCAACTCTGGTCCAGAGCTGCAAGCCAGAATACACATCATTAGAGATGCACTGTATACAAACTCTCGGCAAGATGTACAGGAAAGATGGGCCAACTCCACAAATAGGATAGAAATTGCAACCATGAGACTCGAAGTGCGGATACATTGGGCTCAATTTGCTAACCGAAAGATGGGCTAACCTGAGCAAATTGTCAACATCTTCCAGATTTCCAAAGCATTGATCCCAGTTATAATCTGCTTTGATGCCCTCACTGGCAGCGCCAAATAACTGCATCCCTTCTTCTTGATCATCCACATCATCTGAAGTGAAGTAACAGGCCGTTGAAAGAATCCTAGCATCCTCTTCAGTGTAAGCATCAGACATAAGAACCCCCAGATCAGCGCTCCCCATTGTAAAAGATTCGCTCTTAATGTCATCCTTGCCAGTCATGCTTTCCCTTCCTGTCACAATTGCCAACACCCAGCTTTCTTCAATACACTTTATCACTCTTAATGGCCCATTGAATCTTTCGATAACTAAACAAAACATAAATCGGAGAATTCAGAATTCAGTTCATGACCAACGTGAAGTAACCTAACAAGAAGCAAGCAGCACAGCCCTGATGACATTCAAAAACATGTGCTCCGAGATCGCCAAGATCTACAATCACTACAAGATCCTGAGCTGATACAACATCCAATACCCAAGAGATTTAAACAGTCGCTCCACAGCCAAAGTTGTATCCGCATGATGTAAACTCTAAAATGAACACAACCGAATCCATGATTCTTTAGTTTATTCTCAGAGAACACCTCTTCATTGCAGACTTCATTAAGATAATACGAACCCCAGGAGATATACATTAAGCCATGGTGCTCACACCCCTGAAGTGGAGTGTATTCCTTACTAGACTTCTAAACTAGAGACTGCGACGGGTTGTCATATGGAAAAGGGGACCTGAAAGCATGGTTGGTGAAAGGAAGCTCGATTGTTGCGAAAGAGAAAACTTCGTCAAGGAGTGGTCTGACCCAGTGATGAGGTCATTCCACATAACTGGCTTGCAAGGTAGAAGGGACTGCAACATCGACTCTTCAGGTTGCTCCAATAATTATTTCGCGGGTCCTTTTGGTAGTTACTTTCAAGACGAAGTGGATTCTGACCGCCTTCCTCCTCAACCTTCTGCCGGTCACGTCGGAACAAACGCCCACGCTCCTCAAGTCCTTGCTCTAATCCTATCCAATCTTCAAATATTCTGGAACCTACTCAACAACAGAGCATCACACTGCACCGCAAATAACCACATGTCAGAAGAGACCAACGCTCCCGGACACTTCGTGAACCATATTTTCTGCAGCCTAACTCCAAAAGTCCTCAATTCTTTGAGTGATGGAGCCCTGTGTACCATCACCAAGCATGGGAGCTTTGCAAGTACACAACCTATCGGCTTCACTGTAGACGTTGAACAAGTCAGGTGACCCAGACAATCAATATCACTAGCAAACCCTTGACGTTCAATATTCTACACCTGTTCGTAAAACACAAACACCAGAAACAACCAAAACGACAAGAATGTGATCTAGAGATGTCAAAGCACCAAGCAAGCATCGGCACTTCGAAAGTCATCCCTCCTTAAAGATCGAAACAGAGCGGGAGAAAAATGAACCAAGACTGCGATCTGATAGAGAGTGCAGCACATATGCCTCTGGAAGTCGCTCTTGCACGCACTCACACCACACAAACTTCGGAGGTGACCACATTTCCGGATCCTCACTTGATTTCCACTTCCACTCTAGTCCTCCTGCTTAGCTCCTCTGTTCCCTAACACCGGAGAAAGTCACCTCTACACGGTAAACCAGGGCTGTGTTCTCTAAACGGACTTACCTGCAACCCATTCCGACCCGTTCAGCACCACACTCTGATCCTCCCAAAGATACTTCTACACTATCTCATCACCAGAGTGATAATAATATTCACCATCATCATCATAAGGTCCTCGTTCGTCAAGGCTCCGTTCGCACAAAAGGCTCGTTCACGAAAGCACACTATAGATCAAGAAACTGGATCCGAGAGCTAGTGAGAGTAGTATGGATTGCACAAGTGTCCACCAACCTCAGAAAATAAACAAGCTTCTACCCGGCGCGGTTCTGGAAGCCAAACGGTGGCCCTTTAGAGCTGATTTCCCAACACGATCCTCCTTGTCGAAATCTGCCACTGCAATACGCCATCACTCAACGACCAAACTCCGCCACCACGACGAACACAAACCACGAACCACTCCAAACCTCTTTTCCTTCAAACGACACCACACAAAACACAAGCTCCACGCTCTACAGGTCTCTCCTTCCCTCTCCACACCTCAAAACTGCTGCAATCGCCACCTCAAGCGCGCATTTCCACCGCGAAAAAAAGAGTCGCCACCCGAGACAGACGGCCATTCCCAGGAATCAGCGGGAACCAGAGACTGAAACTTTTTCCAGCAAACGCATCGTCGACAACCTTGCGCTTCATCTTCTTCCTCACAAGCAACGCTCACCTCGCAACCAAAAAACTCAAGGCGCTCCGCAAGCCACAAGCATGGCTATGGGGATGCATTCATGACCTCATGCCCATGCTCCATGACCACACATGGATGCTCATGGATGGGTCCCCATCCATGTGGGCGCTGGGAGTTGGACGCAATCCAGGCGCTTGATCGGAACCGGCTTACACGTGAAGATAGGCTGGCCAAAAACAGTTTGACCCTGACAGGCGGTCATAGGGCATGCGGAAGTAGGGTCATAGGCATGGGCATGGATGCATCCTGGCCCATATCTACGCAGTCAAAATAGGGAGTCGGTTTCCACGGCACCCTAGTGGAGTGACTAGTGGCTCGCAGCGGGCTTTCGGCTCTTGTGGTATACAGGCCGCCACTTGGCAGCACGGGCTGGCAGATGCCTCCGCCTCATTCCTGGGGAGCGCTCCATTGCTAGCCGCGAACGCTGGCCTGCGTTTTCCGTCGGAGGTGGAGACGTTTCGTCGCCGTGGACGAAAATCGGCCGGGATGGTCAGCTCAGGCGGCCGCGAC
Organism: Climacium dendroides; assembly: GCA_950106755.1. Taxonomy (NCBI): domain Eukaryota; kingdom Viridiplantae; phylum Streptophyta; class Bryopsida; order Hypnales; family Climaciaceae; genus Climacium; species Climacium dendroides. Next base: position 39,429,110 of record OX467082.1, on the reverse strand, counting down.
CGTCGCGGCTTGCCGTGTAAGTTTCCAACTCCGCTGCTTGAACCTTCCACAGTTGGAGCCCTCGGCCAATCGCTACATGGCATGTTGGGTTCTAAACTTTTAATAAAACCTGGGATGACCTTCGCGGTCAGTAGCTGGAATGATGAAGAAGAACTCTGGCCCTCCACCAATCGGTGGAAGGCAGGTCTCTATTGGGGAGAAAACTGGTATGACATTTAATTCGTGGCTGACAGAAAAAAGGAGGGTGCGGTGGAGCGGCCATTGAGTGTACAGTACTTCTGAACAGTGATCCGAATTTGCAGAGCCGGGGTCCACCCCTTAAAAAACATTTTTCATGTCAATTTTCGGTGATGGACAAGGATAGGTTGCATTCAATCCAATCCTTATTGATTGATTCATACTTTTTGGAGTCGTATTGAATGCGTGGTGAATCAATTTGCTGGGATTGAAGGTTTGTGTCTGCGGATGGACTTACATATCTTTGATCGGGAGCATTCACTGAAATAAGGGCTCATTGTCCACCATCTTCCTCCTTTTAGGGTTTGATCATACCAGCAATTCGCATGATTGCAATTGCAGCTTCAGTAGCGAACTCTGCAAAAGGCATGACAACAGAACGGATTAGTGTCATCATGCCCTTGAACAAGTGCAAATTGTAAACATCATCAGTCACTTGCTAGTGAAAATGGAAGAGAAAGGTAAAACTGGGCCTACAAACAAAACTCCAAGCACGAAAACAAGAACCTTCTGACACAAATAATGGATCACACCTGAAGAATTTTTACTTTGGAATAATTTTAACTTTGATCATAGCTGGCTCGATCACCCTACGCCCTGGATCAAGTCCAACCCAGTCCTGAATAACCAAATTCAAGATATATATATATATATCGCCAGAAATGCACAAATAAAAGAGAGGCAGATTCAGAGTCGGTCTAAATTTTGTGGTATGATTTGGAATGCCAAACTAATCTCAAGGCAGGGGTCTATACTATCTACAACAAAAAGCAACCCACAAGCAACTCATGTGATCATCAGAAACTCACCCAGCCAGGTGTTGCTTGTCAGCCTTGGTTTGAGCATTGCGGTGGTCTGCATTCACAGCCAGCACCTGATTGTTCCGCACCCAAGTTTCAGATGAGGTTTTGAATATGGTTCACAGAGAAGGGACGATACATTCCATTGCTGTTAACTGAGGACCTTGAGAACCAAAATATTTAATGTATAAGAATCATATTACTTACAGTATTTGATTCCAATTTAGGTTTCACAATACTCAAAGAAAGTTGTGAACGGAGCGTTCCATTTCATCCAGCATGTAGTCATTGGCTCCTCGCATTACGAATGAAACATGACATGAACTCCTATTCCAGCACAGAGCAGTTCAACACATCTGTAACGAATCGAATCATCGGAAAACAGCGTACGGGTACAAGTGAACTGTTTCTACTTAGAAGTTGACAAGAACGTGGGAGAATTAAAAAAAAAAAACATTCAATTACTGCTCTCGAACTTTGGGCACCCTTATCACGATGACGTCGTCCGCAGAATGACGTCATCGCCCTCGGTAACTTCGTCCGCATTTCCGAGTAGAGGTGCATTAGACGTCTCACCCCCTTCCATATCAGCAAAAGTAAGAACCCTTAAACGTCTGACGGGCGTCAGCCCATTTGGAACCGTGTGACATCATCTAGTTTAAGAAAACCAAAAATAATCATTGGAAATCAAACTACTCTAGAAGATTTCCCCTTTCCACCCCTAATTCCAAAGATGAACAGTTGCATTTCTGTCCTACACAAGAAAATTTCTTATCATCCATCGGATGTAAAACATCCGCCTCGACGTTTGAGGGTTGAAAGCATTACATGATTTGTTCACGCAGGCCATAATGGAAGTGAATACTTAGTAAAGGCATCGGGAAAATAAAAATTCTAAGACAAGATCAATAACAAGAACAATCATGGAAGTGAATACTTAGTAAAGGCATCGGGAAAATAAAAATTCTAAGACAAGATCAATAACAAGAACATTCAAAGTATTGTTGATTTCCATCGGTAAAGGCATCGGGAAAATAAAAATTCTAAGACAAGATCAATAACAAGAACATTCAAAGTATTGTTGATTTCCATCGGATGCAAAACATCCGCCTTGACGTTTAAGGGTTACAAGCATTACATGTTTAAGGGTTACAAGTATTACATGATTTGTTCACGCAGGCCATAATGGGAGTGAATACTTAGTAAAGGCATTGGAAAAATAAAAATTCTAAGACAAGATCAATAACAAGAACATTCAAAGTATTGTTGATTATTAAGGTAGGAGGTTCTAAGAGTGACCTTTTAAGGGCTGATTCGTCTTTATAACAGGTTTCTATGGACAAAATGATTTTAAGCTCATTTTTTCAAAGAAAGAAAAATAAATGCGGAACACAACACAAGTAGTTTCATATTTTTTCAAGTATTTTTGAATTACTTATGAATTTTCAAAGATTCGGGTCATAGGCACCTATTTGTGACCATAGGTGTTCCAAAATTCATCCCCTTGTGACTTATAAAGAAATGTGCAGAAATTAAAGACAATGATTGGCTCTTGTAATATAAAAAACAATTTTTCTTGAACTCATTAACAGACCAAAGAGGTTCATTCAAGGATCACCTCATATCCTACCTACATGACAGTCTAAAAAAGAGGGGCGGATTTTGAGCTACTTGACTTATATGAACTTTGATATTGGTGAGAATTAACCAAAGAAATTCAAAACTTTGACACACAAACTTTAGACTAATATTAATATCAACAATACTTCAAGAATAAAAAAGTTGCATCTTTTTCAGCCACGAAAAATGGTAGCAATGAAATAAATTCTTACTAATATGGCAATTAAGCTATACTTATCATATAACCTAATAAATATTCAAAACTATTTTTTTTTCCTTTTTTGTAGCAATCAACTATAAAGTATTGGGACCTAGCAAAGTATTGGGACCTAGCAAAGTATTGGGACCTAGCAAAGTATTGAAGAACAAAGATTGACTGGATAAGCTTGCATTAGTTATGAAATAGGCATAGAAAAAAAATATTTTATTATCATGAAGGAATTAAATACAAAATCCTTTATCAAACTTAGATTGCAACAGATGGAGAAAGAATTGATGGTCTCCCATTTCATACGCTTCTATCTGAGTTAGAATCTAGCCTTCTTTGTTGGAGCCTACTCACTAATTTCATTAATCTACCATGAAGCCTTACTAATTATTGATGTGATCTTTAACTTCCAAGTGAGGTATAATGATGGTGCTCATGAAAATCATAACCAAGTCATTAGTAAGATTTTTGTAGGGAAAGATAAATAGTTGGCTAGTAATCTTTCATCCACATTATAAGAGTATAACAAAATAATGATGAACTTGGCTAAGTTGTAAATCAACTACAGTAGGTACAACCCCGCATGCTACATTAATTACCGAGTGTTGTTTTGTAGGAATTTCTCTATATTAAGTAAATTATGAAAAATATACAATAAAAGTGAAACTCCAAAGCAAGAAAGATAAGATTGAATGAATGAAGTATACCTGATTTACTATAAACGATCTACCAATGTTTTTGAGAAAGTTCCCAAGTGTTGTTCAGTGAACACAATCTTTGCTCCAACATTATTGGATACAATATCCCAAATCTTGTTGCTAGGGATACAAAATGGAACACCAATCACTAGTTCACTTACAAAAAGGGTGAAAATTTGCATTAAGGTGGGATGAATACATACTATCTTCATTCAAGTTGTCAATCCCACGTGTTCCCACCATTTCCATATCACTTCTTGAATAGATTAAAAAAAAAAAGACTTGTCCATCATTATTGATGAATCAATTGATACCATGCATCCTCTTGCAATTTGGTCAAATTTTCTAATAAACCAACCTCTACACCAACGAATGGCCAATCAGGATTTGGAAAGCAAGTATCTCCATGTAGGAATGATCCATCAGGCTTTGTACTTCTTTGCTACTTTACTAAACCTTGTTGACCCAACCCAAAATCCTTGTTGAGGATGGGGTCAACTCACAAAAGAAATAATAAAACAAACCAATTACTACATAGTGAGGGAGCCCGGGCATTAGCTTCACAATCATTAGCCTCTTTTCTTCATTGTACAAAATCTTCATTTGCTAAAGCTCACAATAATACCACAGTCGTAATTTGGAAAAGCATGATTCAAAGGTTGAGTGTCTCTATTTGCACTAACCTCCACATTATAATCCTCTCCATCCTCAGCCCTAAGTAAAGAATTTAAAATCCCTGAGACACTTATAAATTTAACTAGTTTTTGAAGTTGTTGTACACAAGGATCCAATCGTGACTTCCAATGCCCCCCAAAACACAAGAACATTTCAGAGCACTCTCACAAGAAATTAGGGGCAGTCACACCTTCTCCAAAAACAAAATTGCTATGAAGAATGCAAAAGTTGAAGAGAGAAAAGAAGAACTAATTAGGAGACATAAATCATGAAGGTGTGACACCCCTTAAAAACTATCTGACAAGAGTAGAGGAATTGTATACCAACATTTGAGATGGTGTAGGATGAACACATAGGTGGTGTGTAACCCAAGATGCAAGTACAGGACTCACAAAAGAGAATGTACTTAAATGAAGAAGTCTTCTTCACACCCATATTCACCTCTAGAGGAGAATAGTGGCATGAGTGTGGTGAAGGCTTCACACAAGAAGAATATTCTGCTTGTGGGAAGCCAATGGGGAGCTGCCACCTCAGAAAATGGTCGCGGAGTAAAGAAGGTGACTACCCATATTACTATGATGTGTACAGTGGCTACATGGAAACTCTTCAATCTACAGCTCTCCGTTCGAGTTTCTCATCTTGCCACTCATACTTTCAGCTCTCCGTTCGAGCTTCTCATCTTGCCACTCATACTTTCAGCATGTCATCTCTCAGTATGAACTCTCACGCAACTTAATTTTGTGGAGAATTGTTGGAATTCTCAATCCAACAAGTATGTGATTGCCCAGATAATTGAACCTTGTAACTTTTGTCATGAGGATAGCGAATTTCAGTGAAAACTGGCACAATTTTATAGTAGCCTGACTGAAATCTTATAATTAGATCTACTCCAGTCCTGATGTTTAGAGTTGCAGACATGTAGAAGTTCAGTAAGTTTCTGAGTTTCTGACACTGGAGTCTCTCCAATTTGGATCTCTGAAACACACCATTCCAACAAATTTACAAGCACACTGTACTTCCTCAAGGGTGTGGTTGGGTGCAAACAAGGGCAAGGTATGTAGATGCAACAGGTTTTACATTATGACCAAATTTAAGGAATTGCAGGATGAGTACTAGACTACATATATAAAGATTAGTGTAAGTGAGTGTTCATTCATCTACAGTACACTAAAATTGGTAAATAGTGTTGGCTACATTAATTGTCAACAATAACACTAATTGTGATTTGCAAGGTTAGTGTTAGAACATTATTTACCCATCCTAACACTATTTTAGCTCTATAGTAAAATTTGGTCATTTCAACATTTCTATGAGAGTGCATTTAGTGTTAGATGGGAACAAAATATAGAACAAACACTATTTACACATAAGTTGGAAAATAGTGTTGGAAAAAAAACAGGGAACAACACTAATTATCACCCAACACTATTTACCAATTTTAGTGTAGTGAGCCTTGTGCTGTTGCCACAGCCAAAACAAAAGTAAAAGTAATTTTCTAATTTTTTAGTTCATAAAAACTTCAAAATTCAATAACTTTTTCACTGTGAGTTGGAACCTCACAAAACCAAGCCGGAGCACCCCTCCTCGCCAAGGGCTTTCCAACGATACCAAGATATAAATATAAATAAAAGAAATTTTCTAATTTTTAGAACCAAAAATAACTCAAAAATGCATAACTTTCACACTGTACGTTTGAATGCCACCAAACCAAGTCAGTGCACCCCTCCTTGCCAAGGGCTTTTCGACAGTACCAAGCACGCGACTGTAGGAGGCACAGTTCGGGAGATCTCAATGTGACAAACAAAGTTAACAAACAAAACAAACAAACAAATTGATTTAAGGTATAGATGTATAAAGATTAGTATAAGTGAAGTGTTTGTTCATCTACATGTATGGAAATTAGTGTAACTAAGTGATGTATTTGTCCATCTACATATATAAAGATTAGCATAAAAGAAGTGTCTTTGTCCATCTAGAGTCCCATGTCACGTTTTAAGGATCACTAGTGTGCCTTGTGCCGTTGTCACAGCCAAAACAAAAACAAAAATAATCTTTTAATTTTTGAGAACAAAAAATAACTCAAAATGCATAACTTTCACACCGTACATACAAATGCTGCAAAACCAAGCAAGTGCACCCCTCCTCGCCGAGAGCTTTCCAACGGTATCAAGTATGCAACTAGGGGATGCACGGTCCGGGAGATCTCAACATGACAAACAAACAAAACAAACAACTTGATTTAAGGTATAGTTTTAAGGATCATGTTGAATATACTCCAAGCCTACATACCTCAATTAAAAGGGAGACTTTGTAAAATCAATGTCTACTTATTTATTTAAATAGCATGTATTACTTCAAATGATGTAAAGTACAAGGACTCATAGGACACTGAAATTAGAATCCCAAAAATCTTCATACATTTTTAGTTTTTTATATTTTATATTTTTAAAGAAAGGTCAAGTACATTAAATGTATTGGAATTGGTATTTGGTATTAAACTTATTTAGTAATTTTGTGTGTACCTATTTTTTTTATGAATGGTATGGATGTTAAGTTGTCTTAAAGGTGAAAATTATATTTATCTTTTAAGTGATAGTAAAAATAAAGTTTGTATTTGTACTTGGGTATCAATGGTGTTGTAGTTGAGGTTGGAGGTTGCCTTAGTAGAATTGGGACCAACAATTGGCATGGTGGGCAATCTTGTAGTGTTTTATATGAGTGAGGTTTGAGGTTCAAGATATAATTTCCAACATATGTAATGTTGGTGTTATCCAAATGAGACATTAGTGGGATTGTTGTAGCCTTTTGGCTATAGAGTTAGCATGCTTGAAATGCAAGATTTGAAGAATTTTCATGTGGCCTTTAATCTATTGTCTAATGTAAAGGTTTTCTACCATGATGGCCAAAAATCCAATAGAAAAAGGGTGGTAGGGATGATTGCAAGAAAGACTAGCCATTTTTTCCATCACAAGGAATATAACAAACTTGTCTTCAGTTGCGCTGTAACCTTTGAAGCATGAACTAGCAATGAACTTGAATTTTTTTCATTGGAGATGAATGTTTCCATTGCAGTTATATCCTTTTTTTTACAAACGAAGAAAAATCATTTTATTTTTAAAAGCTAATTTTTCTAATTTTTCACACTTTAAGGTTTAGGCATTTTTAGTATTAGGAGGTCATTGCAAGAAACACTTAACGTTTTTGGCCCTGGGAATTTCACAACTATGATTACTACAAGAACTATGTGGGAACAATGCAATACAAATTTGGACCCTTGTGTTGTCCTGGAGATGTACCATAGAAGTAGTAGGTGGCACAACAAGAGTGTTGCATATTGATGGCATCTACAAATGTACTTGGTGTCTATTGTGTAAGACCTCCCCATCAATTTTGCACAAAATTTCAAAGATGAACATATGCACAGCTTCCATCTTATATAGAAGGATTTTTCGTCATCCACTAGACCACTTTGGTGTGTAGCGTCCTTCTAAGTTGAACCCTTAAAGGACAAGTTGGTCACCATGGAAATCATTTGTTTTGGTACCGTGTGAATTGTTGGCTTAAAAAAGAATGCAAAAGCGCTCACTAGAAGTCAAACTATTTTAGGAGACCTTCCCTTTTCACATCAAATTTGGAGGATGAATAGTTGCATTTCTGCCTTGCATGGAGAGATTCTTTGTCATTCATCGGCCAGAAAACATCCTCAACTTCTTTTATGGGGTTAAATGCAACCCAAACTGCAAGTCCATTTGCCAAGTTTGTTAACAAAGTATCGAGGGTGTACGGTGTTGAGAGTTTATTTGTTTTAAAGGTATGTTTGCACTTGGGCATTCATTTGTTTGGAATGTGAATCCGGTCTGAAAATAGGTCTAAAATTCATTCCTAAGACCCTCAACAACAACACTTTTAACACCAAGTGCAAACATACTTTTTGATTCCTTATCGTGCACAGATAAAGTCACAATACACACTGACTCTCCCAACAATTTCTTCAGTTGGGACTGTGGCAAGACAAAGACTGATGCTTCAGTTTTTCAGTAAGTTAGCCTGTTTTTGTTGCAGACGGATTCTCCTACTGCAGATGGGTAACATAGTTCTGACTTGTGTGTCCCCTGGGCCATTGACGCGTGGCCGCGTCGGTCTCTTAATTTCCACCAACCACAAGAGGTCGTATTCTTTCCCTACCAGAGATTTGACCATACCGATGGAATTGGCGTGAATGCTTGGAGCTCTGCAACATGAAGAATTGTGTTAGTATTGATTTCTGTATCTATTTTCATATTTTCAGCCAGCATTTTGTTTGTTTTTTCGACCCCAAACCTGGTGTATTAGCACAGATTGTCCTGATTCTTGTCTCAATGCATTCGGTTCCCAATTCCCCACACCCATCTACTTTCGTCCATATCCAATTTCATTTCAAAACTCTGGCTACCAATGAAAAAGTGTCAATTTTGACCAGAAAATGGTTGGCCAGTCCTTCATGGGTTAACTTATATGTCTGGAAGGAGTTTAGTTTGGGAAAAAAAATGTACACCCATTGAGCATGGACTGAGTGAAGCTAGCTGTGTCATTTAATTGCTCAAAATTTGAATTCGTAACCCCTAAATGTCCAAGGCTTGTTTTGAGCTTTTTGAAATTTGCTCTAAATTGAACAAAAGCCAACATTTTGATAAGTTGTATCAATTTTTTTTAATTGTAATTGTACGAATTCAAACTAGACATATTAGAGATCACATAATAAAAGAAAACACAACAATATCATTTATGAATTGAAAGATTATAATGTTTGATCATGAGGGTGTTAAAACTATGAAAAACTTTCAACTCTTTTTTTTGCATGTCAAATCTAAAAAATTGATCACCTATAAAATATAAGATTGAAGGGCCTAACATGCATAACCCCAATCAATTTATGGCTCTTAAAATCTATTCTACAATTTTTAAAATGAATTTCTAATGTGATTTTTTCTCCAAGATTTGGTGTATTTGAGGCTCATTTCCAAGAGCCCTCAACACTACGGAAAGTCAAGATTGCAATGGACACCCTTACACAAAATCTTGAATAGAAAAATCATAATCATTCATTTTCAAAATCAGATTTTTGATGCTAAAACTAGACTTCAAAAATAATATGTCAAAAATCGTAATTTAGTTGGATCTTATTTAACTTCAAAGTATTGTTGGCACTAGAATTTGGTGCCTTGGGCATTTTGGAGTTAAGTTGTAATGTTGACCACAAGTTACATGAAAAGGATTGATTGGATCTTGTGCTTCATTAGAGGGTTTTTTTTTTTGGGGGGGGGATCGGAGGGCTATTTTAGGCTTGTTCCCTTTGTTTTTCTCCTAGCAGGTAAAGAACGACTCGCTGTTAGTTAAAAAAATAAAAAAATAAAATTTTAATTCTTAAAATGCAAAAAAAGTTGAAATTGAAAAAATAAATTATTTTTTAATATGACATGGCAGTCTCTCGATCACATCATACTGCTGCTGCAGTGCAGTTCCCAAGTTCCCAAGAGCCTGGAAACTCGCAACCCTCCACAAGCTTTGAATCTCTTCTAATGCCTAAGCTTTCTTGTGCCAAGTAATAAGCTTACTAGGCTGGCTGAAAAGCCATGAACTCCTGTGCCAAATTTAGGAACAGAGGTCCTCATCAGTAAACATTTCAAACAGACTACTGGTATCTTGAGAAATGGGGGGCCATTGTCCTTCTTATTCATGCATTCAACAATGGATTTACTTGGCTTTCAGTATGATAGAACCACCCACAGTCGACCACTTAAGTGATTCTGCACATGTTCAAGAGCAATGTAAGGCAACGTAAAATTTCTGTCATATAAGAGGATAGAAATCACAGGAATTGCAATTTTTTTTTGGTAATTTAATGCCTTGAATTGAAATTACTTTGAATTTTAGAACCCAAAAGTTGGCCTCAACCCGTACCCAATGTATAGTCTTTCAATTTCGATCATTCAAGAACTACCCTCCTACTCACTACTTCTTACTTTCTTGCTCACTACTTAGGGACATGTGTCATGACCTCGTTAGTCCCAACCTTGAAAAAGAGAGAAAAAACATTCCCTAGCTTTGGTTGGAAATTTGTTCTAGCTTTGGTTGAAAATAGTCAGTTGCATCCTATAGGTTGGATATGGATCCCTGGTTGGGAATTGGTGGTTCTACTGTAAAGGAATTGGATTTTGTCTACTGCACTACATCTAAGGTAACTAACTATTGGTACACCTAAAATTGCACAAATAAACAATTCAACATGGTTCTCATTATTATTTTGAAAAGAAAATTGTTGGGTCTTGTTGATAGTCAAAAGGGGATTTTAGATTCTCTTAGAATGCATTTCTTGGACACCATGTGAATTAACTAAGATTTTTCAAAGAGCTCAAAATAGGATGTTGGATAACCAACCATAGACTCTTGTGAATAGTGGAAGTACATTTTAGGCAAGAATCTAGATTGTGCAGTTCTAGAAAGCGGTTGAAATTAGGTATAATTACTTTAAGCTTATTGGGCACAACACTCATGCAATTTGGAGTCATAGTCATAGTCTAGGAGTCTATCATAAGTTCCTACATCACTCAAGGAACTCACTTGGTTGTAAATGATTTGGGTGTTTTTTACAAATGGAGACTTGCCATCTTATCCAATGTTCACAAAGTTTTTGGAGTTGCCCCAATAATTTACCTCTCTTTGTAGAAGGAGATGTTTTTTTTCCTAGGGCACTACTTGCATCCTTTCTTTATCAAAGTCTTTTGGTTAATTTCTTCAAGTATCAAATTCTCACCGACCACTTTCCTTCAACTTTAAATTTGAAAAGACTACAATCCTCCTCCTTCAAAGGTATGATGGTTTTGAAACTAAATTCCAAATTACATTACATTTTTGACAAGATTTGAATTTGGCATGGCCCTTCACTAATTGAAGACCAAGGATTCACCCAACTTGTTCAATATTGAGTTGAAAGTGGTTTAGAGAAGGTTGCTAAACATCAAAAGAATTTAGAGTTTGAAATTTTCACCTTCTTCAAGTACACCTTTAGTTGCCTTTAGAAGGTGTTTCTATGTATATGTAAACAAATACCAAACTTTTAAGTCATTCTTCCACAATAAAATGGCATCCCAAAGTGTAGATTCATGTTTTTTTTAGTCCTTCCATAGAAACTCTCATAACTTTTTCCAAATTCAAAGTTGTCATGCAATTTTGATTATTATAGTTTTGATAGGATTCTGCATAGAAAAAGCACATTTACAAGTAGTAGTATTCATGTACTAGCACTTCGCTAATTCTATAAGAATTAATAAAGTAGGGATTTTCAATTTCATTGATGGGCTTTAATTGATGGAAGCCCACCTGTCTCAAAATGCGCTCTCCATCCCCATAGGGGATCCTTTCATCTTGAAAGCGAAGAATTCTTACTTACAAGGTTTAGAATCTACCAATGGAGGTGAGAATTTCCCTCTTATCTATTTTCTTATATATATTGCTACAAAAAAATATGCAATTGCACAACACAACAAGAACTCAATCCAATTTGCCTTTGAAGCTTATGAACATGATTAAGAATTTTAAATGCATTAATTACATCATTGTTATCAAATTTAGCGTACAAAGCCTCACATAAAGAACTCAACCCAATTTGCCTTTGAAGCTTGTGAATAGGATTAAAAATTTTAAACACATCAATTACACCGTTGTTGTCAAATCTAAAATACAAAGCCTCACATACAACCTCGGCATACAACTTTAGAAATGACAGGGCACCTTCTACATCAGTCCCCAAAGGATCCATGGGTATGCAACTTTGAAAATGACAGGGTACCTTCTACATCAATCCCTAAGGAATCCCTAGGCATACAACTTTGAAAATGACAGGGTACCTTCTACATCAATCTCCAAGGGATCCTGGACTTGCAACTTTGGAAATAATAGGGCACCCTCTACATCAATCTCTAAGGGATCTATGGGCATGCAACTTTGGAAATGACAGGTGCCCTCTACATCAATCTCTAAACGATCTGTGGGCATGCAACTTTGGAAATGATAGGGCACCCTCTACATCAATCTCCAAGGAATCCTAGGCATGCAACTTTGAAAATGACAGGGCACCCTCTACATCAATCTCCAAGGGATCCTAGACTTGCAACTTTGGAAATGATAGGGCGTCCTCTACATCAATATCCAAGGAATCCTAGACATGCAATTTTGGAAATGATAAGACACCCTTTACATCAATCCCCAAGGGATCCCTAAGCATGTAAATATTGAAATGACAAAGCATCTTCCACATCAATTGCCTCTATATAAGTCTCCAAGGGATCCTTAGATATACAACTTTTGAAATGACAAGGTACTCCTTACATCAATCTCCAAGGGATCCTTTAGCATACAACTTTAGAAATGACAAGCATCTTCCACATCAATTGCCAAGGAATCCTTGGGCATCCAATTTCTGAAATGACACGGCACCTTCCCTCTACACTAATTCCTAAGGAATCCCTAGTCATTTGAACAATGTGGAAATTGGCCCAACAAACTTTGCTATTTAAGTGACAGAAGTAATAATAGGAGTCCAAATTTGAATATCATGTAAAAACTTGTACTACGGTTGAAAGTGTTCTAATTTAAATTACAAGAATAGACAAGAAAATACAACCTAATTGAAGCAAATTTTGTCTTCACAATAAACCTTATAGACAAAATGTGAACAAGTCTAAATTTCAACAAGTTTACTTTGGTAGATGCTAGACAACTTAAACAACATGTGCAAAATGTTAGCCAAGAAGTACAAATCATTTATTTAATCCCTAAATGTCCAAGGCTTATTTTGAGCTTCTTCATATTTTCTCGAGTATAAGTTTTATCAATTTCTTTTTAATTGTAACCATACATGTTGAATAGGAAAAGAAAATACAACAATACCACTTATGGATTGAAAGATTATAATGTTGAATCATGAGGGTGTTAAAATTGCAAAAGTTATATAGAGTCTGTTAGCATGTCAAATAAAAAAAATTGGTCACCAAAAAAATATGAGATTTAAGGGCATAACATGTGTAACCCCAATCAATTTATAACTTTTCAAAATCTAATAAATAATATTTTGAAATGAATTTTTAATGTGATTTTTTCTCCAAGATCTAGTGTATTTGAGGCTCATTTTTAAGATCCCTCAACACTAGGGAAAGTCAAGATTTACAATGAACACCCTTGCATAATATCTTGAATAGAAAAATCATAATCATTCATTTTCAAAATTTGATTTGTAATGTTGAAACTAAAATTTTTAAAAAAATTTTTAAAAATATAAAAGTTGGTGCGTCAGATGGTGCCTCAAACATTAAGAGGTTAATTTACTAACCAACAAGCTCTAGAAAGAATAAGGGCTCAACATGTTGCTTAATTTATTAAATAACACACATTAGAAAATGAATCATGACTCAACAAAGCCGATCAAATTGTGGAATAAAATTTTGTTTTCTTATTAAAAAAATTGACAAATTGCATTCTGACGTGGCACTTGAGGTGTTCAAATGTTGATTTGTTTTCTAAAAATGAAGTATCATAACTAAAGGCATGTTCTCACTTGGCATTATGTATTCCAAAAGAGCCGTGGTGGTAATGCCTACAAGCGCAAGTGTTCACACTAGCCCTTGTTTGTATCTTCCAATCCTAAGGTAGGAGGCTTGAAATATGAGAGGGCATTATGTTTGTATCTTCCAATCCTAAGGTAGGAGGCTTGAAATATAAGAGGGCATTATGTTTGTATCTTCCAATCCTAAGGTAAGAGGCTTGAAATATGAGAGGGCATTAAGAACTGCCCATATAGGTGGTTGTAAATGGATATGAAATGGACCTTTGTAGTCCTTGAATGAATGGAAAGAAAAAAACATTGTTAATGACAAGAGCCAATCATACTCTTTGCTTTCCCATTTATCTTCAGAAGTTGCAAGTGAACAGTTCATGAAAGCCCTAGGGACATAAATATAGACCTATACCACATCTTGTTTGAAAATTCATAACTAATTAAAAAATGATCCAAAAAATATGAAACAACTTGGGTTAGATGCCAACTCCTCTTTTCTTTCAAGGAAGATTTACTGAAAAAACATTTCGAGAATGTTTCACCTGCCCAAAATTCAGTTTCAGTCCTTAGATGCTCGCTTTATGGACCGACTATCTTAGTTGGAGTCCTTGCTCGCAAGGGTTTAAATGCGGTATTTTTTGGAAAGTGACAGTTGTAGGAGAAAATTTTGGCTAGGGAGAAAATTTTGGCCGATTGGCTCGCTTTTTTGTAGTGGCAACTTTCCACCGGAATGAAGATTTCAAAAACATTTGGATGCACTATTTTCTAGTCTCAAATGCGAGCCTGCATTCCAAACACCGTTTTCTTGGTTACTATCGAAATACTCGATTTAGATTTCTCCAAAGAAGAAAAATTGACAAGACGTTGAACTTGAAGGTGATCGACTGCTGCATTGAATAAATGAAGCTTTGGGTCACCACCTTCGCAGGTACAGTATGTCCTCTATGCTCAATTTCAAGTTTCATGTTCTGTATTTTTCTAGTGTTTAGTAGAGAACATGAAGGATTGTTCAGAGTGACAGTGATTGCAATGACATTTACACTTTGTTTTCTTCCATGTTCCACATTTTTGTATCTCAATTATTGTGGTAATGCAATAACATGGACACTTTGTTTTCTTCCATGTTCCACATTTTTGTATCATTGCAATGACATTTACACTTTGTCTTCTTCCATGTTCCACATTTTTGTATCATTGCAATGACATCTACACTTTGTCTTCTTCCATGTTCCAGATTTTTGTATCTCAGTTATTGTGGTAAGATTTTGCTGCAACTTCTGAACATCTAGGTTGAATAAAAGGTTGTCTCCACAAGTAGTGTCTGCATTGTGGCAGTACTCTTGACAAGCATATTATTGTACACGATCATGGTTTATTTTGATTGCCAATCCTCCATACTGTATTAGCCCATGGTTTCTTGACAAGCCGAAAAATCATCCTGATACAAAACCTTAGGAAAGCATGTGTCACAAAGTGACGAAATTGTGAGTGACTTTCATGTCCACCCTGATAGAGAAGGAAGGGCTGCCCAGTACTACAAATAAGGAGCAGCAAGCGACTAAATCCTTTCACTACAAGGAGGAGCGGCAAGCGATTAAATCCTTTCCCCTCCAAAGCAGACAACATTCCTTACTTCAACAATGAGGCAAAACAAGCACAGAAAGGAGTCTTTCAAAACACAAATTATTTGGAAACCGACAATTGCGAAGGATGGTGAAATTAATTGTACCTCAATGTTCACTACACAAAAATCTCTGGCCCTAATGATGTGAACAACGTGAAAGAACTTCGAAGCCACTCCTTGAAAAAACAATCCTTCCGCTTGTGTCCATGACGTGCGCTCCAAATCCCAAAATTGTGGAAGGCACCGTACAGAAGCTTAAGTTCTGGTGACCATATTACTTAGAGCAACAAAAATCAAATACACAGAAAATCTCAAGCACCTAGTGGCGACAAACACTTGGAGACGACGCTGAAGGACGTGACCGACGGGATACGAAAATCAGGGAGAAGGGGTGCGAATCTCAGTCTTATTAAAAATTGGCCTCTGGTAGGATCCCCCCTACCCCTAAGCCATCACGTCCTTTGCCTACGTGACAACTTTTTTTTAAATCCAAGAATTGCGTAGTACTAAGGTAGGTATACCCAAAACCGCCACTTTTTGGTACTGACCTATGTTCTTGTTGGCAAGTGAAAGGAGGTTCCAACGCACCAGAGAATGTGGCATTTGGATACTGTATGCAAAAGTTATTAAAGAACAAAGTTTGGTTCTGAAAGCGTTTCTTCCACATAGGTACAAAACTGATTTTGGAGATGTACATAAAGTATAGATGGCAGTTTAAGGTCAGTGGCACATTTGGGTGTACCTACCTTAGTGGTCTGAACAAGACGAGGTCTCTCTCTTCCTCTCAATAACTACAAGGAGATTATAGAAAAACTTCAGCGTTCTTTTAAAAATCTCATAAAGTACTGGAAGTGAACACAAGAGAACAAAAGCACACAGACTAGCATAACCGTCTCAAGTTACGATGAATGTCACCTAGATTTGTAAGAAAACAATCAAACAAGAAGACTCCAGCTATATGATACTTGTAGAATGGATGTGCTCTATTAGACATGATTCCACAAAGCCACTGCTTCCAATGCCCTCTGCATCGGATTCGATCAAAGCTGTGTGCCAACAAATGCCAAAACATGTTAACAACACGTCAAGTCCACAAACAATAGATACAATAAAATCTTGCTTCACTTCTTCTCAATTAAACAAGGAATAAAACCCTAATCAATCACAACCAAAACAATAGATTTCTCAACCCCTGGACAGTCTACAGTCGCCGATGATGAAACGGACTCATCTACATGGAGATTCTGAATAAAGCTTACCTAAAATAGTGCCATACTCCGCAGAAGATAGAGGATCATCAGTAGGACCAAAGACTAACAAGTTGTCTCCCTAAACTCTGGTACAAAAATCCACACCAGTTATACAATTCAGACAGTTAAACTTGATTTGTATATAAGCTCCAATGTGCGGTTGCAGGAAATAAAAATTTAAAATACTAGCTCAATTTAACAAGCAAGAAACAAGAGAATTATTACTAGACTATTGATGAAAGAAAGAGATCCTTTGGAAACTAACTTGAAGTTTGACCTTAATGTCAAGAACCATGAGGTCTCTCTCAGCCTGTGATGAAACACAGTAAAGTGATTAAATGCTAATGCTAGGATTGATATGAGAAGATCAGTGACAAGCATGGAAGAGACATGCAGAGCCTCCACCATAATGTAACGAGAAGGAAAGAGATATATGCACATATCAATCTTAAATTCCAGATGCGGTAAACAAAACCTAGACATCACCCCAGCTTTGGCCACAAACGGCTCTCAAATCTAATCTCATACAGTACTAACGAGAAACTCACCGCTCGTTCTTGTGGACTAAGATTTTCTGCCTTTCCTCCGGCTCCAAGATTGCTGCAAAATTTATGCGCAAAAATTAAGACTTCTTTCGCAAACTTAACTCATGTCATTTCTACAATCTGACTACTTAATGCTAACTTGGACAGCTTGGATAGTAGGCAATATTGAAACTAAGTAGTCCTCGACAAATGAAATGTGCCACAAAAGTGGGTACAATAGTTGATAAGCATAACAGCCATAAATGATTCTCGCATGATAATGCAGCCAAGAAGGCTCAATTATCTGAGGACAATAGTTACCTTAATCTCCCTTGCTCCACAGCAGCAACTAATATAGTTTTTCGCTTCTCATCTTGAGCAGGAGTCCTCAGGAAAGCAGGAAAACGATCATAACAGTGTCTTGACCTGGAAACTGTTAACAAATATATTAGAGTCTAACAGTAGGAATTGGGTATTGACACAAACTTATGACTTAAGAAAAGTAATTTAGAATTTCAGATGTACTCTATTGTATCAAATTGATTCCAGTTCAACGATGGTCATGGCATCTACCACTGCTTAGGTCAGATAAGTTACAGAATACAGTGAAAGCAGGTCAATAAACACTATATGTTGCTTACAATATCTTGGTATAAGAAGGACCACAAAATGTTGTTCAAACAAAACTAGTATACAGATATGTTAAGAACCTGGAACTTGTCCGTCAGAATCTGGAACCATGAGCACTTCTGGTCCGTTGGCCTTGGCAGACAGAATAGAATAGCGATCCTCACCCACGACTTATGGCTGCCTGGAGCTTATCAACCAGATTTGGCCCAGCTTCTACACTGCCATATCCTGATTCTATAAATGAAATGAAACCTTGGGAGCTCAGCCACTGCATAACCTACATGAGCAAAGGAAATCCGCTTCATCAACCAAAATTTACACCTCAGGTTATATACAATATCACAAACAAGTTGTTGTCAATACAGCACAATTGTTCTAATAGTTGGTAAGACAAATCAAAATTACAGCAAAATTAGCTAGAGATCAACAATAGCACAATTAGCTCAATAATAAAGGACCTTGAATCTTCTTCTTATGCTTCATTAAACTCACCATAGGCTCTTCAGAACAACCCATGATTTGGGATCTCTTCCTTAGAAATGGAAAAGCAACATTGTTGAAGGGCTTGGTTGTACCAAAGATAGTATCTTGGATACATGCAGGTTTGAATGCTAAGTATTAAGAAAAAATTTAGGTGGACATTGTTAATAAGAAGTCTAGACTAAATGACGTGCTTCATTAGAGTATAATATACAATACAGAGATTTACTCCATCTAGGCTCGAGAACGAGATATCAATACTCGTGTGAAGGCCTATGAGAAACGGAAGTGGTGCATCAATGAAGTCCACCCCTCCGAAGAATAAAATTGGAATGTACATATGTTATTCATAATGCACATTCAATTTTCAATAACTAGAGAAAAAATTTGCTCGTGACTATTAGAGACTCAATACGACGAAAGGCCCCTATAGTATAAAACCCTCCTATACACAAACTCAAGCAAGTCATCACCGATAAATCCATTGCTGATAAGCATATCCAAAATTCTTTGTAATGAAGGGAAGACCCATGTAAAGAATTTTTTTATGAAAGCCTTCCAAACTAATTACTCCAAATTTTATTCCAATCCATGATAACAAAAAGAAAACCAAAGTATCAACAACTTACTTGCCACTAGACAGGATAAATGAAAAGGCGGATGGATTCTACAACAACGAGTATCTATATCTTAATGATTATTTAAGTCCTCAAAGTAACCCTCCCAAATTTGCAAGACAATTTGATAAGTATCAAGAAACTGCAAGACAATGCAACAATCAACAAGTATCACAAAATTGCAAAGACAATTTGACAAGTGCAATACTAAACAATTTTGACTTACCACAAAGTCTCATTCTATTCCTTGCTATTGGATTTCTTCTTTAAATCTACCTCTACGTTTCTCTTAAAAGACAAATGAATTTTCACTCCCTCCAATTCTTTTACTACCTCACTTCCTATCTCTCTCAAACCTCTTCTAATTTCTCTACTACCTAGAAACAAACCAAAAAGATAAATGAATTTTCACTCTTTCCAATTCTTCTAGCTACTACCTCACTTCCTATCTCTCTCAAACCTCTTCTAATTTCTCTACTATCTAGAAACAAACCAGCTCCTATCCCTAAACCTACCCATGCTAATCCAAATCCTATCCAAGGACCTATACTATTTTCTCTTCCTCTCTCTCGGACTCCCTCTTTCCCTAGACTCCTCCCTCTCACTTTCTTCCTCCGTGGAAACTACCATAAAAATCGCAATGCATTAAAAATTCCATACAAAAAGAACACAAGAAGACCGCAAGAAGATCGAGAGACTACAAGAGACTACAAGATCGCAATACTGTACACAAAGCAATCTAGTTACTCGACAAAAGAGACTAAAGGTACGTTCTCACTTAGTGTTCTCACTTGGCGTTAAGTAGTTCTAGTTCTCACTTAGCGTTCTCACTTCACGTTAAGTAGTTCTCACTTCACGTTCTCAATTGAGCAACTGAAATATTTAATACATAAGAATCATATTACTTGGCAGTATTTGATTCCAATGTACGTTTCACAACACTCAAAGAGTCGTGAACGGAGTGTTCCATTTCATCCAGCATGTAGTCATTGGCCCTCGTAATACGATTGAAACCTGCGAAAGGAGAGTGTCATGACATAAACTCCTATTCCAGCACACAGCAGCTCAGCACATCTTTAATGAATTGAAGCATCGGAAAACAGCATACGGACAAAGAACTATATCACAAGTGAAGTGTGTCCACTTAGGAGCCGACGAAGATGTGGGAGAGTGAAAAAACATTCAATTACCGCCCTCGAACTTTTGGCACCCTTACTGAGAATGACGTCTGCATTTCCCACTAGAGATGCATCGAACGTCTCATATCATTTAAAGTAAGAACCTGCATCAAAATGATCATTTTTAGAACTCAAAAGCATTGCATGATTTACTCATGCAGGCGATCATGAGAGTGAATACTTGGTAAGGCATTGAAAAAATAAAATTTTAAGACAGGTTACACTAAAAATCAATTCGTCCTGCTCAAAGAACATGGGAGACGAACTTAATAACGAAAAGCTCCTTGGAAAGAGATCGAAGACTTCATACGGTTGAGAATGCGCCATAAAAATAAAATGAACCAAACACACATACCATGGATACAGATTGAAGCGTCAATCGCGATTGCTGGAACACCACCGATCAAATGAAACGGCCCCAACAGCATAAACGAGAGAAGAAGAAGATAGCAACGACTGGAGGCCGCGTCTTAATCTCTCTGCTGTAGGGAATGAGGTCATTATTTCAAGAGGAAAGGTGGCTAAAAAAATCTAGAAAAGAATAAGAAGACGACGCACCGCTCTTTGCCCTGCCGTGTCCCAAATTTCATGTTATACGTTAGTAGAGTCTTGCAAGGGAATTGTTTATTTGAGAAACGAAGCACCTACCGTCACCTGTTCGAAACAGCCTTACAGAGAATGAGAACCTGTTTAATCCCTAAAGGACCAAACAACATTCTTTGGCAACATAGCGATTTTGGGCAGCTCACTACAAGTGGTGTTTTTATTTTATTTTTCTTTCAAATTTTCACACGTGTCCAAGGAGTAGCTTCAAGGCCCAACAATTTTCATAACTTTTGACTACATGATCTAAAAGTTATTGTATGTTATGTCATTTTCTGTGTTTGGTAGGCAGCCTGGGCAGCAAAAAAACTTCTTTAAAAATCACTTTTTTAAGAAAAAGAAATTTGAAATTGGTTCTTTAGATTTATATATACTTAGAAAACTTTAAATCATTTCATTACGATGAATGAGATGAAAGTTGTGAGGAGTTTTAGTTTGGGGTAGTTTGGAAGTAATTATAGATTTTCTACTCTCAAATAAACTTTGAAGTCCTTTATCTTACTCAATTTGAAATATTTTTGAAAGAAAAAAAAATAGGTGTAGATTTTTTGTTACAACATTACAACCATTGGAATTGGCATTTTTCAATTCCATAAATTAATTGTTAACAATTTAATGTTTTGAATCATTCTCTACTTCTTTCTACTTACTATTTTTTTCCTATATGTTGTACAACTCCAAATAATCTGAAATTTTTCAAGCATGTAGTCAACTTGCCTTGAAGAATGAATCCAAAGAGTAACCACCGTTTTGGACATTTTTTCATAAAAATGTGACTTTGTATTTTTTCATAAAAATGTGACTTTGTGAAGTGCAGCTACCTGGTTTTTCACAAAGACAAAAGAAAGTTTTTTGTCACTTCAAACATTAATATCTTGCAATCTACATGGTGAAAATTTCTGAAATTTTTACCACTTCTTCACAAACCATTGTACTACAAGATACAGTTACATGTGTCAAAAATAATTTTTTTTCTAAAATTTGATACTCTAAAATTTGATACTTGTACTAGAAATGGCAGTTTTAGAGCATTTTTGGTGAAAACATAGTCAAAAAAATTTCGGACCACTTCCCACAACGCGATAAGTATCTGACCTTGGACGATCGACGCTTTACAATTGATGAAGAAATAAATGCAAGAAATTAAGCGAGCTCCAATTGTACCTCGACGACGCGCAGCAAAGTCGCGTATCAATGTCGCTTCCAAGAGCGGCGAGAATGAAACGGCAAGTGTCTTAGTTTCTGCAGTTGCAGCACCTTGTTGCGACACTCCAATGAGTGATCTTGGATTTTTAAAGCAAATAATTCCCAATGTACCAAAAAGGATGATTTCAAGAGTCCAGCACGGCGTTCCAGGGTTAAACTTTACTCAAAGATTTGGACTGATCATGACCGAAGGTGGATAAAAGTCGTTCATTTTTCAGCATGAATAAGCATGAAGCAGAACATGTTTGACCATTCAAAAGGTTCTGGCATTGCCGGGATACGATGGCGGTACATTCACAACTTATTTATTTAGCCATCAAGTGATTTAAACCTTGATTTCCAACCCACATATATGAAGTAATACTCGAGGAACTTTTGTCTCGAACTACAATTACTGTGGTGGTGAGTTTAGAATACATCTCCTTCAAACAAATAATTGTGTTTGCATATTTAAAAGGAAAATTCTCCCTGGATTTGTCTAACCTATCTCTGTCGACAATATCATAGGTAGTCACAAAAAGTCTCTCCAGAATCCAACCCAAGGAAGAAAAATTGTGGCAATAACTACTGTCTTAAGAACAGACCGAGGTTTTCCCGAGCCAAGCACATGGATCCTTCGCTTGTTTTTCTGGAATAAATGGAACAAAGCTCTGAACCGGCCACTTTCCAGGCAAATTGCAAAGTTTGACGATTCAATTCTTTGCTCTTTGAATCTTCATACACCACTGCGTAGATTGCAGAGGCTTCCTTGAATCTCTGCTCTTCAGACTTTCCCTCGCCAACGAAGATCTGGTAAAACAAGTAGCAAAGCAAATTCTTCATACAAACTGAACCGACAGTGAATGAAGAAGGAACGAACTCCAAGCCTTAACTATTAACGTTATTCATCAGGGCCCATAGTTGATAAGACTGGAACCCCCAAAAGAGAAGTATACCGTAAGAGCTCCGACATTCATATCCATATGATAAACAGAGTGCTTCAGACGAATGTTAGGTCCAAACACCTTCTCATTCATCCGAAGTGATGCTTGAATATTTAAAAATAGGCGAAAAGCGGAAAAAAAAAATTCATGCATTAAAGAGTGAAATATGATTTCCTGGAAAAGCACTGGGCTTGAATTTGGGCGACCTGGCCAGCACAAGCAAAGGACGGGGAGTTGGGTACCTTCTTGTAATGAGCAAAGATGTTCTCGGAGGCACAGTTTTTAAACTCCTGCTCCTCACTTTTGTGAATTTCAATTTTCATCCCTTTCTTATAATTAAAGAAGTGCTCACTCCAGCATTGGCTGTACTCCTTCCAACCTTCACATTCAAACTGTTTGTCTACTTCAACTGCACATGACAATAAAAGCGGTCCACTATTCAAAAATCTGTATTACAGTTCAGTGGTGTCCAACTATTTTTCCAAAACCAGCACTAAAACCATTCCGAACTCAAGTCGCTCACACTCTTTAGATTTATCGTGGTCCACAGTAATTGCACACAAGATGCAAGGATGAAAGGGAACAAAGGCAGCAGGAGACGAACCCTCCAGTAGCGTGTCAAAATTCTCTTTCTTCACCAAATCGTAAATTCTTCCAAGAATGGTAGTCGACTTGTACTCGTATTTTTTGGTCCGAAGTTTTTTGGTGCTGGAGCCATTCCACTTTTGTTTGCTTGGATCAAGATTAACATCATCCTTATTCTTCTCCAGAAAGTGTGGATAAATCCTACATTGTAGCTCCTTGCACCATTTGACCTGGTTTGAAAGAATGCACACTTCAATAAAAGTTCTATTTCAAAGCCAATGAGAGTTTTCGATAGAAAGTACAGTCTAGGGTTTGGGAAACAAAATATTTACCTCCTTACCGGACTTGTCTGCATCCAAAGACTCATAGAACAAATTCACAATCGCTGGAATACGTTTGTTGAAAAGGATTCGATCCCTCTCAGGCACATTCCCACTCATGGTGGAATCTGTCAGAGTGAGCCAAGTATTTGCCGCCATGCCTTTGATTTTACTGCATTGCCATGGACACACTGGGGAATGTCAGGATGGCATTGACCAAGCCAACGTTACCAAAAACAAGAACTGGATATCCAACACACTTAAATAAATCAAAGCACCACAAAACATGAAAGAAAACAAAATAAAATGCAGCAATTACATAAAGAACAGAGCTTTGAAACAATATTTGAGAATTTGTATTCCAATGCTAATCTAATAACTGCAAAAGAATCCTTTATTAAAATGTGTGTGCTAATGCTATTATATGCTCCAACATGCTCTAACAAATGCCCAGCTCATTTCCAAAATAGGCGAAAACAAAAGGACTAGTAATCACTTCTGAATAATAGAACTTAACTTCAAGGAGAAAGAGTAACTAATGAATACAAACCTGGGGTCAAACCGAGCTTGTATAAACTTGTTGAAGTGCAAACTCTCAAACTCATTTGCATCCGCTGGCCGGGGTAATGGTTCTTCAACTTTAATGTTGGGAGCCTCCCAAGGGTCACTGGGAATGAAACTGTCCACCAACTACAGCACCCCACACAAGGTCAAGTATCAGAATCCAATCAAAAGAAGTTGAGAACAATATCAAGTATTAAAAATACATATACGATATTAAGATTGTTTCAAAATACCTCAGGATTCCATGACACCCAGTATTGATCCCCATCAAGATCGCTGCCAGCCATTTCATCAGTAACAGAACGACCTCCTTTTGTTGAGAACATTATGCCATACGTGCCATCGCCAACCACAGCTTCGATTTCCTTATTCCATGTCGCCTCGAAAACACGAACATCGCCTTGATGGAGGCCCGGTGGCTTATAAACAAGGACTTTGTTCCGATAGATTCTGAAACCATTGTCACTGTCACAACACAAACAATTATCAACATTAATCACATACATCTTAGTTTAAAAAGAAAGAAAAGCAAACTGAAAACGCCATTGAAAACTGAAAAAGTAGTTACCGAGCTTACAAGAGGATGGCCACTTGGTTTCTCTCCAGCAAGCCAGTGGGATCAGCACAACCCATTAAATATGCTGTTTTGGGCACTTGCACCTTCCCCAAAGAACAGCCTTGAAGCTTACTTTTTACCATCTCAAGGAGAATCTTTTGTAAAAAAGGCTCTTTCCCAGGCTTCAGCCCGGCCATCAACATTTCAACCGCTAACGGTGCATGGCTGTGCGAGTCCATATTCTTAACGACAACTTCACACATGCATCACAGTAAGAACAAAGCCCAAAGTGGATGCAAAACACAGATATTCAACTGAGTCTAAACTAAAAGTAACACTTCATTTGCCAAGGAGAAATCAAATACTCCCATTTACAAGAAATCGATACATTGCCAAATGTAACACCCTGCCTTACCCAAGTTGAGAATACTAGTAGAATATGTTGCCTAAATAACGCAGCAAAGCTGTAAGGAATTGGACACTTACCCCGTAGTGCCTCACGAGGAGTTGTAAAATATTCCTTGAGCTTGTCTA
This sequence comes from Climacium dendroides, assembly GCA_950106755.1. Taxonomy (NCBI): domain Eukaryota; kingdom Viridiplantae; phylum Streptophyta; class Bryopsida; order Hypnales; family Climaciaceae; genus Climacium; species Climacium dendroides. The sequence continues at coordinate 39,403,686 of OX467082.1, read as the reverse complement.
CAGCTGCTTCCACATAACTAAGAAAGACTTCGTCTTTCACACCCCCACGAGTAAGAAGCAGAATCAAGTGCTGGAATAATTTGGCATCCGAGGGCCTTCGGCTGCATTATCACAATTGAAACGCAGGGTTTCATAGTTTTCAGGGTTCGTGCTACCTGCCAACTTGGTATTACGGTAGCAACATCGAAATGCAACTTTGACCCCAAAGTAGTAGTTCTTATGAATATTTCGCCCAAAGGCAATGGCTTCTAATAGTATTCAGCCTCCCTCCAAGTTAAACTGCAAAGAAAACGTCTCTCCATTTGCTAACAAGGTCATGAAAAAAACAAGGTCCATTTAATAATAGGAATACGATCAGTTTTCTTGCAGGAGTTGTTAGCTTACAACAGCAATCACAAAACCAAAGATTTCTTACATAGAACAGAATATACCTAGTATTGCAAAGCTCCAAAGAATTGAAAGTGGCTGAGGGAAGCCTCTCATCACGCTCCACTTTCAACATGGAACGCCGCACTTGGATTGTATTGTCGGGGATCTAAATGGATTATGCATACACAATTCAGTTTTTTGATGATGGTATGACTTTCTAATCACTCAGCAAATGAAGTTCATGTTCAATTCCAGAGACCACTTTGACTCTCCATTGCAGAAGCCATGCCAATAGACTAGCAGTGACACACCTTACCTTGAGGTTGACAACATGGACACCTTTCCAGACATTGCCTTGGTGGAATCCCCGAACTTGCATCATCAAAGGATATTCCTGCATTGGATAAGAAGACGGTCAATTGAATGGGATCCTTGACGAATGCCCAGAAGAAGCGGAAGGGTTTCTCAAGTCACAAAACTCACACTTAGTGCCACGCAGTGATGAAAGTTGCAGTCAATTCATAGACCTAGGACATCTGTACGAAAATACTCTGGAGCTGCCCAATCACAGAAAGAAAGAAATTCAAGTCTGATTCCAGAAAGCCGACAAAAGTTGGTTATCCATTAAATCCATGAGATTTTGTTCCATATTGTGATGGGTTTTCATTCTAAATAATTGCATGTTTCCATGTATTTTATTCAAAGAAAACGAATCTTGGACGCGACTTACCATTCATAATCAAGAGTTTGCACTTCAATTTCTGAAGTCCAAACTTGAAGCCAATGCAAAAGTCTTAAAGTTTTCATTCTTTTACTTCATTATGGGATAGTTTTCAGTTTCAATATGAAAATTTTGAGACTATCAAAAATAAGAGGTGAACATGACTCTCACAAATGAGAAATAGTGCAGTAGCTCAAAGGTTAAGCCATGAGCTCTACCAAGAGATTGACAAAATCTTCTGGAGTACCTGCTTGTATTTGAGATCAGTCTCCTCTTGCCGCTTGACACCCTTAATCACTATTCCTTGGATCATTGCAGCCAAGTTCTTGGAGATGTATCCACAACCATCCGTATGAATCAAAGGCTTGTTGTTCGAATCCTTCATTTCATTCCCATTTTCATCCTGCCATGAGATATATTCAGGTAGAAAAATAATCAGTTATTCAGCACTTGCACACTTACGATACTGAAAAGGAACCATTTGCAACAATTTTCCCATATCCTCTAGGATAGACTAAATGAAAGACACTCCGAGAGAAAAGAGTGGAAAATTAAAGTACCCGGCAAGGTATGTCATCAATATATTCCACGTGAACTTGATCAAAGTCCAGTGGGATCTGAGTTGTTTGGGACAACGCAAGCTGCAGCCTGTAGACGGACAGATTAGTCGAAGACGGGCCTTAAGCATCACAGCAAACCTGAAAGTCAGGTCTCGCCGGGAAACATCCCTTCTCATTGGTAATACTGACTCAGTGCCACAAAAAGAACAGACGCGGAAATCATAAATCTTGGTTCCTTAAATCGTTAAGTTGCTCTCACGAAGAACTCCACCCACTCTAATTGCACAGCCTGGGGGGTAAAAGTCGGTATCTAAATGTACTCTGACCTGTGTTCACATCTTGACGTGTGGAAGCTGCCCAATCAGATTTGTAAATAGCATGAGAGATTCGCGGCATGTACAGGGAATGTGCAATGACAGTGCAATTAGAGAGAGATTATAGCATTAGTTGCGTGTATTGATTTCAAGTTAAGCATTGCAATATTAACAAAACTGTAATTTTATCTGGATTATTACGGTGTCGTCAACTCCGATTTCAGATGAGAGAATATTTTTACTGAAGATCACATCTTCTGCATGTTATCGTGATCGAAGAATTGTAATAGAGAAACCAGAGACTCTGTTTCAATAACCATTCAAAAGAGATTTCTGCAAAAGTACCTTGAAATTGCCTTGGCAAAAGACGGCACAGTGGGATGCATGATGTAGCTTCGCGCTTCGGCGATGCTTCTGAATCTCTTGAAGATGTCTTCTGTATCTGCTGATGCTAAGGAATCGATGGCAAGAAACACACCGCGGCAACCATACGTTGATTTCTTGGAAACTCCTTGCTTCTTCTTAGAATCAGCATCCTTATATGCTGCACACAAGATTGAAACAAACTTCTCAATGAAAGTCATGATGTAATTAATATTGGTGACATGTCTTTCTGCGATCATTCATGTTCACACACTCAGTCCCAACGCTCGATCTAATCAATCTAGAGTATTCTCAGGTTCAGCAGGCGCACGTTACAGTGCTCGGAGCGGAGAAATAAATTCAACATGGCATTGGAATCTCAAAATCAAGGAACTTGAGCACTCTTTGGGATAGAGATCCATGGATTGAAAAAATATCCAAATACGTGAGACTTGTACGAGATGAGATACTTCAAGGTTCAAAGACAGATGCAATACTCAGGGCTCAAGGGAAGTCTAGACTCATGATTGGAACCCTACTAATTCAAGTTACAACAATTCAACAATTCGCAATTTGTCCTCATAACAAACATTCTAGTGAATTGGATTTCTCTCATAAGTGGGACAAGATCCACCACAAAAATTTCCAATCAAATGATAAAAGAACACTCAAAACAACCGAAAGCCACAGGAATGAGTTCCCTAGCTTAACATTGGATGCACTGATAGGTTCAAGCAAAATACGAAGTCAGGCTTAGAACGACACATAGGTCTGGCTAACATACCGTAGAAAACGAATTTCTTCAAGCCACAATGAATACCGTGTATACCGAGGCATCTGTACCGATCTAAGATCATGTGGTTTGTATGTGCGGTGTCTTCAAAGTTGACCCTGAGGACATTCTCCGGCCGAAATGCGCGCTGCAGTGGTGTGCTCCCGTTTTCAAACCTCGGGCCCTGTGAAAACCATCAACCTTTTTTGCCTGTAAATTCCACGGACTACAACTCGAAAGAACTAATGTTTCTCTTTTAGCACTTTTGAGTGGGTCGAGTTTGTTTCGTTCAACTTCATTTGATTCTTGACCAGCACATGCAATGCTCATCAAATATTCTGGTGATATGAAATTATTTTCCACAATATGATTAGTGCAATTGATCATTTCAGAACATTGAAATCTTGGGCAAAGCATTCGATAGAAACACCTACTTTGAACAGCTGAACAAGCAGGCCGGTCACGAAGGATTACTGTGTGCGTCATTGCAGCATGACTTCAAACAATCTCAATTAAAGAGAGTTCCAAAAATCAAGCTCTAAGATTCAGGATGCGAAACGCTAAAGACTATTCATAGGTTGAGAGAATGCCTACCGAAAATTCGCATTTACCGGAGAGTCTCACATTACAGGTGAATACTAGCTGTCCTTCTTTTAGCTTAGACCAATCTCTCTGCACACAAAGAGCTTGTGAGACCAAGTAAGAATGAACAAATCGAAGCATTGTAATGTTGCAAATGAATTTAGAAATGCGCACCATGGCAACGTGGGAAGCACGGTTAGCTCGGTGAAAAAGCCGATTATCCACCACATCAACCTCCATATTTTTGAAGGCCGCCAGCTCTTCCACGGATGGAAATCCCTCTGGCCTGCACAGTTCAATCGATATTTTCACCAATATTCACTACAAGACCTGTACTTCTTCGGCAGCTAACAATGAGAACAAACGCAAAAAGATTGGCATTTCACGAGTGAAAAGAACGCAAAGCTGCAGACCAAAATAGTCTTGAACTAAATTACGGTCTCCCTAAACTGGGATCTAACCAGTAAGTGCTCCAATGGCCAAGATTGACCCCATCCATATTTGTAGGAGTTCAAATAGACTAATTAGGAAGTGTCAATGAAGGTGACAAAATGCACCAATACGAAGAAGAAATCATATCCTACATTTTCGAATGCTAGAAATATGTTCAGAAAGTTACTGTAATCGACTATTCGCTTCGAATGTAGAGTTTCTATTTTAGCTAGAAACTTTAGGGTTCAGATTCTTACTCTTTACAGTGGTCCAAGATGAGGAATCGTTTGGTGAACGAGAGCTCTCCGAAAGCACGGATCCAGTCTGGGTCTGTCGTTGGAAACTCTGGCCCCAGAAGCGCACACCCCTTGAAACGAAACTTACACGCCTTGGGATGTCCCCCATTGCCCTCGGACTTCGGAGCAATAACCTCTGATGAATGATCGGAGGGTAGGTTAGTTGGCTCCAAACCACCAAAGTCAAGTTTGCGGGCATCCACAAACACAGAACCGCTCAAAATGGGACGTGAGGCGCAAGGAACCAAAGAAGAAGGAAGTTTGGATTGATGGAAAAAATCAAACAGCTTTGGCTGCTCGTGCCTCTTCCCCTTCTGCTTAGCCTTCACGTTCCTACTACCGGAACTTCCGTCCTCCGCAACAATGGACCGTTTCTTCTGTAACGTGGAATTCGGCCTTTCTCCATATCTTTTACAACCCCCTGGTTTGTTATAAATCTTATTATCAAAGTCAATTGCTAGCAGCGTTGCATCTGATAAACTATCACTTGTAGCTGGCCCAGGCCCAGGAAGTTTGCGTGTCTCGTCTTCTGTAACAGGGCAAGGCACACAAGCTGGACTCCCAGCAGGACTCACTTTCATTCCAGAGGGTATTAAAGGAGAAGTACAATCTAGGGAATGTGCAACTTCCGTTAGAATTTGAAGCGCCTTCTCCTCCCCGGCGTTGTGCAACCAAAGTCGTACAGAATCATTAATCTTCTGCGAGTGCCGTCGCTGCACTTGCAGGATCACCTCCTCCAGTGCGGGAGGGAGCTGCTCCATCTTGGACCTATGGCATGCACCTTGACGCAGGGTATTTTGAATGGCTTTTCCTCGTCATGTGATGACATTCTGATTCGACATTGCAATCATATTTCCTGCAAAAACTCCAACAGAAGCCTCATGAAATCACTTGCTTTTTAACTCTAGAGGACCAAAAGACCCAAATTGGACCCAACACTTTTTTAGCACTTCTGAGAGGGTCAGATGTGGGCGTCGGTTTCATTAATTTTCTGAGCAACGCTTGCAATGTCTTCACTGATTCAGGTGATAAAAATTTGGCCCATTTTGAACCATACTTTTCAAACCATGATCAACCATGTTGGACATTCAAAACCCTGTATTGTCGATCCTTGAAGGGCTAATTTGGATAACTGGACAATGAAAACCCAGAACCCACTCCCCTGTGGCCCTCGCTGGTCACACAACCCAGGGCAACGAATTGAAGAGGAACGAAACCAAAACCATTTCGCGCTTGTAGTTGCGATACTATGAAGAGTTGGCGGCTCTGTTCCCTCCGTCGGTGAAGTACCGACACAATAAACCCGTTCACTTCAATTGCTCACAAAGAAATGCCAGGAAGAAAGTAAGTGAGCTGCATAGCCGCGGGAGTGACGGACTACTTCGTGACAGCCCAGGAAACAAGCGCCGAGAGAGAGAATGATGTTTGGCGACGATGACATGGAAGCTTCCGACACAGATGTTTGGCGGCGCAGACCTGGAATTGAATGAAGCTATTGAAGAACAGCAGAAAAAGGAGGCGCACGTTGGACGCAGGCCAGGGTGAACTGACCCCCTCATTGCCCCGTTTTACCCCTGGGGAAAACGCTGTGGAAGTTTTTACTTGCAATCAGATGAATTTTTTTGCAAATTCTGAATTCAGATTTGCAATAAGTGGCCTCATATTAGCTAGGGGCAGTGGAGAAATATAAAAAATCATGGCCAAAAAAATAGGGGGCTTTTTTTCACAATTAACCCTGGCGGGGCAATGAGGGGGTCAGTTCTCCCTGGCCGTTGTGGGAAGCAGGGCTTTTTTCCTTATTGTAATTTTTTAAAAAGTTCCAAAGTGGGGCAATGGGCGATATATAATGTTATCTGTCCTAGATTTCTCTGTCCCTTGTCATTACCCTTCCCATATGATTAGGTTGAGCTCGCTGACATGGAGGCTTTCGGCATCCATTTCTTCTTTGTAACGTCTTTGCCCTCCGAGGCTGTCTCCTTTTTTTTATTTCCGGACTACATCTATAAAGCCTTCAAACTCTTTATCCACCCTCTCTGTTCCTTCGAGCTTCCCTCTTTGGCGTTTGTCCTCTTCTGCTTTCTACTTGCTCTGTTTTTTCTTCTCATTAAGCAGGCTGTCTAGAGCCTTGTGCCCGAACTTTCGGCAGCAATTGCACTGATTGGGAAGTCTTGAGTAACTCATGCTTTGATCTACATACATGATCTCTGCATCTACCCCATTCAATGAAGGGATCCTGATGAATCCCGATAGTTTTGTGATTTCCTGAACCCTAATAAAGATCAGAGGTCTAGACGGTCTCTTGCATGAAGTTTCAACCTGTTCAATCTCCTGAACTTTTCCTATAAGCGACCCAAACTTGCATAACCATTCAGTCGTTAAAAAATCCGGTTCTAGGTCCTGAAATTGCACCCAGATCATGAAGTCAGTCTGTACTGTAGGCAGCGGCGCTTCCGTTGAAAAGCCAACTGTCCACAGGAAGAACCTCATCAATTTACCATCTATTTCTCTCCCTCCTAGTGCAAGACATCTATTAGCTGCATCTGCATATTTAAATTCTATTCTAAAGAATCCTTTAGAAAAAAATATGTAGCAACTGAAACTAGTCTTGAATATTCTTTGACAAAAATTTGGATAATACAGCAAATCCCGGAAAGGTACCGAAGATTTTACCTAAGATCAATCACTTGTGTATCTCCTTCCTGCTTGCCTTCAACTTCTTCAATTCATCTGCCGAAAGGTCTAATTGAATTTTCCACTCCGCATCTATCTTTGGGGATTCTGACGTTTGCTCCATTTCCGCCGCCGCCATTGCATGCTCCTGTAGCAGCTACCCATTCCTCTTCTCACCGTTTGATGACACCTAACCTGCTCCCAGAGACTCCGGTAACTACACCATTCGATCCTCCTCCATCTTGCAACTTCACACAAGGTCTAGTTTTGTAGAAATCTTCCCATGCAAGTAACAACAACGCTATCTCAAGAAAGTCGGAACAGACCTAAGGTTTAAGCAGTAAAGTGAAATTCACTACAAAGCAACAGAAAGCCTTCTATCTAACCAGTTGAAATCCAATTTCTCGGCCAATATCCCGCCCCTATACAAGGAGTCTGAAATATTCACTGCTAAACTGAATAAAATGGCATTTACCATAACACTAATTGTCAACAACCCAATTAATGTCATTTACCATAAAGCTCATAAATCACAAAAACTCTATAAAATTGCAAACATGACTATCTCAAAAAGTAAAGTGACAATAGCACCTTCGATCCCAAGCATCCTCTATGAACACAACATGCAACTAACCTCATAAACCACAAGACCTTTATAAAATTGCGAACAAGATTGTCCTCAAAACTACAATGACTATGGCAATCTCTCAACTATTCACTATAAACACAACATACAATTAAGCTCATAAATCACAAGAACTCAATAAAATCGCAAACAAAATTAATCCTAAGAACAAGTGATAATGACACCCTCCCAAGCATTTACCATAAACACAACTTGCAAATAAACTCATAAATCACAAGACCTCTATAAAATTGTCAATAAGACCGTTTTCAAGAGTACGATGACTATGATAACTTCTCAACCGTTCACTATAAACACAACATGCAACTAAGCTCATAAATCATAAAAACTCAATAAAATTGCAAATAAAACCAACCACAAAAGTAGGATGACAATGACACTTTTCATATTAGGCATTTACCATAAATACAAAATGCAACTATGCTCATAAACTACCAAAATTCAATAAAATTACAAATATGACCAACTTCAAGAAGAGGATGATAATGGCACCCTCCATCTCAAGTATTCACCATGAATACAACATGCAACTAAGCTCATAAATCACAAAACCCCTATAAAATTACAAACAAAATCGACACCAAGAGTAAGGTGACAATGGCACCTTTCATCTCAAGCATTTAGCATGAACACAATATGCAACTAAGCTCATAAATCGCAAAACCCCTATAAAATTACAAACAAAATCGACACGAAGAGTAAAATGACAATGACATCCTCTATTCCAAGCATTCACCATAAACACAACATGTAACTAAACTCATAAATAATAAAAACTCAATAAATTTGCAAACCAAACCAATCCTAAGAGTAGTATGACAAAGGCACCCTCCATCCCAAGCATCCACTGTACACACAACATGCAATTAAACTCATAAAACACAAGATACTAATAAAATTACAAACAAGACCAATCCAAGAGTAGGATGATGATGACACCCTTCATTAAAAGCATTCACCACGATTACAACATACAACTAAGGTCATAAATAACAAAAATTCAATAAAATTATATACAAGATCAACTCCAAGAATACGGTGACCATGGCACCCTCTGTTTTTAGCATTCACCATGAAGACAACGTACAACTAAGCTCATAAATCACAAAAATTCAATAAAAGTACAAACAAGATCAATTCCAAAAATAGGGTGACAATGACACCCTCCATCCTAAGCATTCACTATGAACATAGCTATCCAATAGTTGACAAATAGTGTCTATATTGACGTTTAGTGTTAGTTACATTAACCGGGTTCTTGACAATTAATGTTATGGTTTGCAGAAATTAGAAACCCTTGCAAATGAGCATCCTTTATTTTCAAAATAAAATAAACAAATCCTATTAAGGAATTGTCTTCACATGATAAGAATGAGAAATAAAAATGAAACTAATTCAATATACAAACAATTCATAAGAAAATACTCATTAAAACTATCAACTATACAAAATGGATCACAAGAACTTCTACTTGAAGATAAAACTTACAAAGTTTTATATTTATAAACAATGTACAAATAACAAAACCAATATCTAAATTGGCCTAACAAATTGAACAACATCTTGACCATCAAAGTACAGATGATGCTTTGCGACTATTTCTTGAAGATGTGAAAATAGTTGATCTACACTCCAAGAGCCATCAACACCTAATGCCATGCCACAACGGATTTATGTCTTTTCTAGCATAAGACATATTGTTGCAATCTACTTGTTTGTTGACATCTTTAACACTATGAATAGCCAATTGAAGAAAAAATCTCTTACCAGGGTTGGTAAGTTTTTCAAAACATTGACCATCAATACAAGGAGTAATTTGCCAATCATTGGTGTAGTTTAGCTCCGTCTTTTTTGCTTCCCACTGCTTGATCCAAGCATCTTTTATCTTTGAAATAATAAAAGTATCTGCAGGTTGACAAAGATGTGTTGAGCAAGGTGGCAAGTACCTCAAAATTGTTTGCTTGTTAGCCAACATGGTTCCCAGTCTTGCAATGATATTGTAACTAGTACAATTATCAACCCAAACCATTTTGGTTCGTTATTGCACATCAGCTTGAAAAGCCCGAGGTTCTTCAAAGTATTGAGGAAAAAGTGATTGATCCATCCAACCTTTTGGTCTTGTTCTATATGTCACTTCTGGAATGTCATCGTCAAGACCTTTGATGAAATAATTATTATTTGTATTAGTAAATATTAGCATAGGAGCTTCTATTATGGCTTGACGTCCTCCAAAAATTCTAATAACCATAGTCATAGAATCTCCATTTGAAACTACTTCAGCATATTTGACAGAAGTGTCCCTTTGAAATCCTAAAGTCTGACCGTTGTCAAGGTTAACAACAAAATGAGTTTCATCAATGTTTTCAATGAGGTTCTCATCTAACAAGCCAAATTGAAATCCCCTTTGCAAGACACCTAAATGGTATGCTGTGTACATTTCAATCGATCGTTTTTTGTCTACACTACATGTCAGTCTACCTCGTTGAGATAATAGAACAATGTTGTGAACATCCATAAATTGTTGTACCAACTATAACATATTTTATTAGTAAGTAATACATCATCTCTTGGATCTCTAGATTGTTGTGTGTATATAGAATCTTGAGCCAATAATATGCTTAGTGCTAACTCAATTAGCAAGCTCAAAGAAAATTTGACTCCAGTCTTTTTAAACTGTTCAAATGCTTCAAGAAGTTTAGGGTAAAGCCATAGTACTCATTTAGAGCGTTTTTGGCCATGTCTAGAAGCAACTTTTAGATGGAATCGCTTCCAAATCCCAGGACAACTTCTACTACAAGAAAGTGTCATATTGGAGTTTTCACCTGCATCATTGGAAAATGTATCTCGTAATTTCCACCATCGTGATGCCCTTACAAGATTGACACTTTTTTGTCCTCGAAAGTGTTGTGGAAAAGCTCCAACCGCACGTGCACAAAGGCCTCTAAGACCATGTAATGACTCATATGGCCTATATTCATAAATTTTGTATATAATAGTAGAGAAAAAAGACCTTCATCAAGTTGTAATTATTCTAAATGGTTAGAATTTATGAGAACCTTAGATTCATTTTTTTTCTATACATTAAAAGAAGAGAGTAAATAAATAAATTTATTGTTGTACTTCATGTAAGTGAATGGCCCAAACTCATAGATTTTGTACACAAAAGTATGAGAAAAGGATCTCAACAAGTTGTAAATATTCCAAATGGTTAAAATTCATGAGAATATTGAACTCATTTTCATTTACGTATATTCAAATAAATATATTCAAACAAATACATTTTTTTTTACGTATATTTTCATGAATTCATGAGAATTCATGAGAATATTGAACTCATTTTCTTTTACGTATATTCAAACAAAAAAACAAACGAATAAATCTCTTGTTATACTAAAAGTAATTGGATGGCCCAAACTTATAGATTTTATACATAATAGTATAAAAAAGGACCCCGATCAAGTTGTAATTATTTTAAATGGTTAGAATTTACAAGAATCTTGGACTCATTTTCTTTTCAATACTTTAAAACAAGAGAACATATAAATAAATTTATTGCTATATTTTAAATAATTGGATGGCCTAAACTCAAAGAATTTGTATGTAAAAGTATAAGAAAAGGATCTCAATAAATTGTAAATATTCTAAATGGTTAGAATTCATGAGAATATTGAACTAGTTTTTTTTTGCACACATTCAAACAAGAGAACAACTAAATAAATTTATTGTTGTACTTTATGTAATTAGATGGCTCACTCATAGAATTTGTGCATATAAGTACAAGGATAGGATCTCAACAAGTTGTAAATATTTCAAATGGTTAGAATTCATGAGGACATTGAACTTGTTTATTTTTGCATACATTCAAATAAAGAAAACAAATAAATAAATTTATTGCTACACTTTAAGTAATTGGATGGCCCAAATTCATAGATTTTGTACTTAATAGTATAAAAAAGGACCCCCATCTAGTTGTAATTATTCTAAATGGTTAGAATTTACAAGAATCTTGGACTCATCTTTTTCTATACTTTAAAACAAGAGAATAAATAAATAAATTTATTACTATAATTTAAATAATTGGATGGCCTAAACTCATAGATTTTGTACATAATAGTAGAGAAAAAGGACTTCCATAAAGTTGTAATTATTCTAAATAATTAGAATTTTTAAGAACCTTGGATTCATTTCTTTTTCTATACATTAAAAAAAGAGAATAAATAAATAAATTTATTGCTATACTTTATGTAATTGGATGGCCCAAACTCATAGATTTTGTATGCAAAAGTATGAGAAAAGGATTTGAATAAGTTGTAAATATTCCAAATCGTTATATTTTACGAGAACCTCGGATTCATTTCATTTTTAAGACTTTAAAACAAGAAAACAAATAAATAAATTTTTTTACTGTATTTAAAGTAATTAGATGGTCCAAACTCATAGATTTTGTACGTAATAGTATAAAAAAAAGGACCCTCATTCCGCAAAGCTAGAAAATTTAGAACTTATGAACACACTTAATTCATGGTTGTCATACTAAATAAGTTACTATTCATTTTTCGTCTTGTAGGACGAGTTATTATTCATCAAAAGTACTTGAGCAGTACATTTGATGAATAGTAACTCGTCCTACAAGACAAGAAATGTTCGTTTTTAAATGCATCCATTTTGTGAAATTGAGGTGATCGAGGGAACAAAATCAATCCCTAAACCTAAGCTGATGGTGATGAAAGCACCATTTGTTTAGCTACTTCCAAGAGTGTCAAGGTTTTGAGCTCTTTTAATCTTGGCCCCTGTCGATTGGAAAAGTGTTGTAGAGTACAACCTGTGGATGAAGGTGAAGTGAACACTCAAAACATTTTAGAATATAAATTCCATAACTACTGCAAACTAAAACTCCTTGTAACTTTCATCTCATGAATCCAAATGAAATCATTCCAATCTTTTTATACATATACAAATATGAAAAAATAATAATATTAAATTTAATATTTTTGAAAAGGTGGTTTTTGTTGATTTGTTTGGGTCATCCAAGTTCAAAAAACAAACGACCTATCATATATAATAATTTCTGAACTATATAATCAGAAGGTGGCTCCATTCACACCAAAAACTATATTAATATCATAGAACAACTCTATATTCCTTTTACTTTTGTCAGAATCTGTTGAAATTTGCGCACCTTTGCATTTACATCTTTTGTACTATCTGCCTCTCTAATCACTTTCGATAGTCTTTGAATTAATTTCTGACTGATCTGAACAAAAATACCCAAACGGATAAATCCTGTTGCACATTTTGATTTCATAGTGGCATGCAAATCTAGTTTTCCTCTCCAAATGATTTCTATAATGCAATCACAATCGTTGAAATTAATACATATTCCATAAGTAAGCACAACAAATTGCCCACCCTCACATTGAAAATTATAGCTGTTGAAAATAAAGGCCAACTTTCTAGTTGCACTACATATTGGAATCCAAATACCAAATACGTATGTATTGTAATCATCATCATTGTGAAATGAATTTGAAAAGTCATTCATAGTATACGTCAGATTGCTAGCAAATACACTTTCTTTTTGCTCCAGATTTGTAAACTCCAACTATGAAAAGTCTGGAACGCCAATATCTTTTGCTTGTTTTGATACGTCTTGGGAAATCTTGGATGTCATACTTGAAAATCGACTTCGATACAATTCCCCCATCCAAGTTGATATGTGTTCTTGGTCTTCCATTTCTTCATTTTTGTCTCGGAATGCTGGGTAGACAAAGAAGGCATGTACCTTCCCATAGATAAATTTCCATCCATTCCCGCTCTCCATCCCAATGCATACATGGTACCAGTTCCTTCTCTGAGACTCGAGTTTCTTGCAATTTTATAACTTCTTTTGGATGCATCAAGAAGAGTTATTGTCAGTTTCTCAATATCTTCTCGTTCCTCCACCATCATAGTATCAAAAAGTTGGAATTTGGTCATTAGTACCATTTGTTTGTTACTTTTGTCTTGTACTGCTGCTTGATTATAAAAAGTCGAATGTAATCATTTGGAATAGTTTCTATAAATTGTCCATTGAAATTCTTTTTACATTGTTTTTTCTTGAAAATATAAGTCGGTTGTGAAGTCCCAATGTTTGAAAGAGCTTTTTTCACATCCTCTCCCTCGTTGAATTTCTTAAATTTTTTTGAATAACGGTCTCGAGATCCTTTCCCTCTCGATATTTTTTCTTTCCCCATTGTAAATAACTCTGTGAAACATTTGAAATTTCATATAGTTAATAATTAAAATTAACTAAAATTTTAAATTTTCTTGTTTTTTTAAATTTAGAGATTTTTCTTATTTGTGTTTTATCATTTTTATTTTTCGAATGCAATGAAATTGAAACTATAGTATAAACCTAAATCAGATTTATGTGTTGTATTCAATTCACATTGTTGGAAAAAACAAAACAAAACATAAAAGGTATTTCAAGAATTTAAATTTCCATTACATTTAAAACACAATAAATGAAATTTATATATAAGAAATAATATATGAAAACTACAAAGAAGTAAACCTAAAGAGGATGTGATTTTTTCTATTTATATTTTAATATTTTTATTTCTATAATGCAATGAATTTAAGCAGAGTCAAATTTCAGCACTTGCGGTTTGAAGCTGTAATGCCATCCATATTACTTGTAATGTAAATATATATCGCTTGTTGGGCGTGGATTGATGCCATGGTCATTGACGTAGGGTCGGTATAGGGTTGAATGGTTACTTCAGTGCCTTCAATTGTTCCTCAGCCGGTTTAATGTTGTTGAACTAGCTAGGTGTCCCGGGTGATGTCGATTCTTTTGTATCAAAATAAGCATCTGTTTCCCCAATGTACCAAACGTGTGTTTTTCTCTCGATCAATACGATAGTAACCATTGCAAGTAATGTGTTTGGTGTGTTCAGGGTTCTTTGATTGAATTACCGGATTGCATTCTTCAACATTTTTTCCTACTGGACAGCACCTCCCAGCACTGTTCAGTCGCTACCCGAAGTGGCCCCGAACGAAGTTGCTAACGTGGACAAACTACGTTTTCGGTGTCGTTACCGAAAAAACATCTTAAGTTGTGTCAAATGTCGCGGAGGACATATAACGTTGTAAGTGACATTAAGATGTTCTTTGCATTTTGTTGCCATGTTTTTGGTGACATCAACTGAAATCTTGTCAAAAACCAACGTTTTTTCGGAAATGTCGCATGTTTTTGTAAAAACATGAGGAGAAACGTAGTTTTTTTATTGTGCATTATCACCCTTCTCTTGGGGTTGGTTTTGTTTGTAAGTGTATTGAATTCTTGTGACTTATAAGTTTAAATGCATGTTGTATTCATGGTGAATACCTAAGGTAGAAGGTGCCTTTTTCACTTTCTTTTTGGATTAGTCTTGTTTGCAATTTTATAAAGGTCTTGTGATTTATAAGCTTTATTGCATGTTGTATTTATGGTGAATGCTTAGGACAGAGGGTGCCATTGTCACCCTCCTTTTGAGGTTGACCTTGTTTGTATTTTTATTGAGTTTGGGTGGTTTGTGAGTATAATAGTATATTGTTTTTATAGTGAATGCCTGAAATGAAATGGCCATTGTCACTCTATTCTTGGAGTTGATCTTGTTTACAATTTTGTTGAGTTCTTGTGATTTATGAGCTTAGTTGCATGTTGTGTTTATAGTGAATGGTTGGGAAGGTGCTATGGTCATCGTACTCTTAGGGATGGTCTTGTTGACAATTTTATAGAGGTCTTATGGTTTATGAGGTTACTTGTATGTTGTGTTCATAAAAGATGCTTGGGATGGAAGGTTTCATTGTCACCTAATCTTCGGAATAGTTATGTTTGCAAATTTATAGAGTTCTTATGATTTATGAGCTTAGTTGCATATTGTATTAATGGTAAATGCTTTGAATGGAGGGTGCAATTATCACGTCACTCTTGGAGACGGTCTTGTTTGCAATTTTATAGAGGTCTTGTGGTTTTATGAAGTTAGTTGCATGTTGTATTCATAGAGAATGCTTGAGATAGAGGGTACCATTGTCACCCTACTCTTGGGGTTAATTTTATTTATAATTTTATTGAGTTCTTGTATTTTATGAGTTTAGTTGTATGTCATCTTTCTAGTGGATGCTTGAAATGGAGGGTGTTTTTTTCATCCTACTCTTAGGGTTAGTGTGGTTTGAAAATTTATTGAGTTCTTAAATTTATGAGTTTAGTTGCATATTGTAGTCATGGTGGTTGCTTAGAATATAGAATGCCATTGTGTTGAAGAAGACCGCTCTTGAAAACAGTTCCTTCAACCACTTCTGTACATTAGACTATTGACTCTGTAAGCTGGTAGTTGTAAATCTGTTAATATCATCATTGAAGTAGTGAAACTTAATGCCCTATACGTTTCGTATAAGCCTAGTTAGTGGCACTAATTGCCAATTTATTCATGTAGGTTAGTGGGACTGCTTTCCACCCAATGACGATCACCTCCGCTATCGACCGTTCTGTATGATAAAAGAGGACTTAGTCCCTGTTCTGAAGTTGTTTTGTAGTGAGATCATATAAGATATGAACTTGCGGTTTTGTTCAATTTAGTTTAACATGGTATCAGAGTGAGGTTGATCAGTGAGAGAGTATTTTTGTGAATTATGAGAGAAAGAAGAAACGAGTAGCAGTAAGAGATGAACGTGTAGCCCTGCTCCGGACGTCAACAAGCAAGAGAGATGGCAGAAAATTCAAGTTTAGCCTTCAAGGAGGGAGATAAGTTAAAAGGGTTGTCGAACTATTACATATGGGCGTTGAAGATGAGGACGATACTCAAAGCCGAAGGTCGATGGGCCATTACGGAGAATGTTCAGATGCTAAATTTTTTTCCAACACACATCGACACGGAAGCCTTCACGGAGGCGCAATTGAGAAGGAAAAAGATGCTTGCTTCCCGGTTGCTCTTACTTTCAGTTGCTAATGAACTTGTCGATCTGATTGCAAAACACTCTGATTCAACGCTGATGTGGAGAACTTTGAGAGAGTAGTTCAACTCAGGAGACTAGTCTCAAATCTTGATTCTGATGGGACAGCTCCAAGCACTGAAAATGATCGAAGGAAGTTCAATCGAAGACTACCTTCGGAGGGCTCGTAAGATCAAGAACCGTCTAAGTAGTATGGGAAAGCGACTTTCTGACCGCAATATCAATCAAATAGTGTGAGTGCCCATTTGGTCACTCATGACTCAGAATTTTATTTTATTTTTGTTAGTTTTCAATATAATTTTATGTACAAAAAGCCCCCAAAAGAGTGAATAACCAGAATGGAGATGTTGCATACCAATATAGCAATTGGTCCTAGATGGGGCATTTCCTACTATTTGTAACCAAATCCTGCATGTAAATAGGGTAGAAACCTAGAAATTGTACAAAATAACCATGTTTAGTAGAAATTGCTTAACTTGTCTGAACCTACTTTTTAGTGACAAATCTTAACCAAATTGGCCTGAGGGAATTAGGTGAGAACCCTAGTATAAATTTCCAAAGATAGGTTTCAGTTTTCCCATTCCATTGGCAAAATAGTAAAAATCCCAATTGTTAACCTGCAGGTGAAGAAAACTCAAGACGAACCAGAGAAGGGCATCTACAATCTAAGTACGATGATTTAAGATGGAAAGCATGCTAGGAGTCCAACGGAGCAATTGGCTCATCAAGATTTCCTTCTATGTGGAAGATTCCCTAATTACCGGAAGTTAAAGGAGATAGCGGAATTTGATTCTCCTTCCTTAGATGTGCAAAATGGGAAAATGAGTTTGTACATTCCTTGTGAAATTTCATGAGAGGATCCATGAATTTTTTTGGTTTTTTCTAATCTTCAAAAGATCTTTTTTCGAATAGTCAACCGTTGAAAGTGATGATGGAAAATTTTTAGGAATTACCCAGACTACAGTAAAATCTCACTAAAAATTAGAGTAGATTTTTTTGTGTTAATAACAAGCTCCAACAAGTTTTGTGGCATTCTGATAGTCAGAAGATGCAAAACTGGCAAGATCCTCCAAAATTGGCAAAATTGAAGATTAATCGTGGAGTTGACCGGCGTATCGGGAGCATACGGCATTAGACTGAAGTCAAAGCGGGGTCTTTTCTTACTCCCTTACACCTATTAAAGAGCCTAAGCTAGTTACTTTTCCTAAAAAAGTTGATTTCCAAAAGTTGGGTTTTTATCCACCTTGGGTCATCTAGTTAGCACTAGAAATCTTTGTGATTTTGACGTAGGAAAAGGGTAGGAGGATTCCTCAAAACTAAAAATGACCTTCTGAAGCCAATGACGCAATCCGTTTGTGATTTGGAGCATTTCTCCAAAAGTTAGAAGTTTGGATTAGCGTAAAAAGTCAAAAATTGATGATTAGAATGAAAATCTTAGTTGATAAGATTACAGCTTAGGAATTGGGAAGGGGTGAGCCACCTTGAAAGAGTATATAAGGGGGCTCATTCTTCTCTCAAATCACCCCTTAGGTTCATTTTGAATCGCCCCATTTCATTTAGATCCATTAAGTTGGATTTTAACCAATTTCCGATCACGTTGCCAAATTCTCGCGTTTTTTGAGCATTTTAAGCCCATTGTTGATACTTTTCAAGCTCTCTTGAAGGACATTGGGGTCCCTTCAAGTTTGATTTGAGTCATTGTGTTTTCGTGGACTTATTGTGTTGAATTTGAGTTGTTGTAGAATTATCTTACTAATCTTAAAGAAATTCCCCTCCGTACCTTGGCGATGTCGCTTAGGGGAGCCTTTAGCCCGTAAATGTGTGTTCTTTCAATAAGCTAATTCCTTCGTGTTGTCCTTGGCCAAGTTCCTTCAAATCTTAACTTCATTTTGATTGTTTTTTGTTATTGAAACTTGGATTTTGGGTCATTATTGTTGAATTTTTGGCTTGTACTAATCCTAGAGAGAAACCCCACTCCGTACCTTGGCGATGCCGCTTTGTGGGGGTCTCTAGAGTTAATTTGTATTGTACTAACAATCCTTGTTTCCAAAGATTTTGTTTTTTGTTCAAATTTGTATTGTATTAATCCATTGTTTTAAAAGGTTGTACTAACACATGTACAAGAACTTGTATTAATTTCTAGTGGGAAGTGAAAGTTCTTTTGTTTTAAATTTCTTGTTCTATTGGGGACAGCGAAGCCTTGACTTTGCTTGTTTAGAAGTTATAGTAGTTGTTTTGGTAATTTGACAAAATCACGGCGAAGCTTTGGCTTCGGAAAGAGTTGGGAATAATAGAATTTAGAGTATTTAGAAATGACGGCGAAGCTTTGAACCTCACCTTTCCTTGATCTTTTCTATGTCGTTAGGCCCTTTGGCCTTAGTTTGGTCAAATTGTTATTTTTTATTAACCTTTCTTTAGGGCCAAGACCAAGGGTGTAGTTAGACCGTTAAGAGAAGGGGTCAATACAAATTGAAGTCCAGAATCACATGGTAGAGGTCAAGAGTTTTCCGAAAACATAAAACACAAAGAAATCCGAGCTAAAATGAGTAAAATATAAGCAGATGAAATTTCA
This sequence comes from Climacium dendroides, assembly GCA_950106755.1. Taxonomy (NCBI): domain Eukaryota; kingdom Viridiplantae; phylum Streptophyta; class Bryopsida; order Hypnales; family Climaciaceae; genus Climacium; species Climacium dendroides. The sequence continues at coordinate 39,384,413 of OX467082.1, read as the reverse complement.
AACACTAATTAGTAATTAAAACTTCGTTCATGTATATCTTTTAGTAGGAAAGTCCAAATTACAAGTATCTTATAGTTTCGGAAAGCTAGAAAAAGGCTCTATCCATCAAACACAACAAACTTCTAAAAATAATAATCTATCAAAAGTCAGACCAAGAGTAAGAGCATATAGAAGTAAAAATTAGAGGAAGAAGTATGAAATAGCAAGCAAGAAGTAGTATTTAATTTCCTCCTATCTCACCACTCTTTCTTTCTTCTAGCTTAGACTAAGTGGAGTTAAAAAACTCAATAGAATTGATAGTTGTGAGGATTTGCAAAAAATATTGAAATTATTATAGTTGAAGTTGGAAAAAGAAGAGAGATAAAAAATATCTAGAACAACCAATTAGAATTGAGATAAGGAAGGAGAGAAGGTTGGGAGAGTGCCTTTATCATCCTACTTTTAGAATTGGATTGGTTTGCAAATTTATTGAGGTCTTGTTGTTTATGAGCTTGGTTGTGTGTTCTGTTCATAGTGAATGCCTGAAATAGAGGGTGTTTTTTTTATCCTCTTCTTAGATTAGTCTTGTTTACAATTTTATAAAGGTTTTATGGTTTATGAACTTTGTTACATGTTGTGTTTATGGTGAATGCCTAAAATAAAGGGTGTCATTGTCATTCTCTTCTTGGGATTAGTCATGTTTACAATTTTATAAAAGTCTTGTGATTTATGAGCTTTGTTGCATGCTCTATTCATGGTAGATACTTGAGATGAAAGGTGCCATTATCACCCCCTCTTGAGGTTAGTCATGTTTGCGATTTTATAAAAATCTTGTGATATATGAATTTAGTTGCATATTGTGTTCATGATTAATGCTTGGGATGGAAGATGCCATTGTCACCCTACTTTTGAAATCGGTCTCGTTTGCTATTTTATAGAGGTTTTATGATTAATGAGTTTAGTTGCATGTTGTGTTTAGGGTTGGGAGAGTGTCATGATCATCGTTGTTGGATAGAGAGGTCTTGCCTTGAGAAATCGCGAGGAATCTAGCTACAACTAGATTTGGCTCGGAGTAATAAAAGAACCTCAATCAAATATTCTTATTATATATATATATATACATATATACTCATAAATGCCCCATATAATGATATATAGGCCAAGTAGAGTAGCCTATTATCATATAACTCCCATAATATGCTACAGAATGTAAGAAAGTTTCACATGTTTGTAGAAAATAGTAGAAGATATACCAAAACTTCTATAACTTCTCTTAAAAGAGTACCCGACATTAAAATAAGTGCCACAGAAGATTCACAACTCCAAATCAAGAGTGTGATATCTCTCTAAAAATCTAACAAAAATATATACAAACCCTAAAAATCTCAAGTAAAACTAAGATACTGTCCGAATTCTACAGTTGTTCAAAGTTCACTATTCACAACTCAAAGGCAACTCACCACTATTTTGCTTCCATGCCTATAACTTTTGCATGTTAAATCCAAACTGAGTGTGAGAGGTCTCTTTGAAAAGCTAACAAAAATATATCTACAAACCTTGAAAATTCAAGTAAAAATAAGATACTGTCCGAATTTTACAGTCGTTTAAAGTTCATTATTTACAATTCAAAGGCAACTCCTCACTATTTTGCTTTCAAGTTTATAACTTTCTCATATTAACTTCAAATTGAGCAAATGATATCTCTATGGGAAGCTAACATCTCATTAAACAACTTCATCAAGTATTATGAGAAAATACTTCCTCACCACATAGTTATGAGCCCTTGAAAGTTCAGCCTCCATTCTTCATGGCAAATATCTCTCCTTCACTTCCTCAAGCATAACTTTTGTACAAAAACTTCAAATAGAGCGAGTGATATGGTTTTGGAAAACAAAAGTATGAAGAACAACCTCCCAAAATTTCATAGCCAAAATTCTTTTATACAAAACACAACGCCTCTCTAAAGTCATGGTTTCCCTCAAACAAACCTTGAGGAGGAGGAAGAAGACTTTCCACCTCATCTTTCACCTCACTCTCCATACTATCCACCTAAGCTAGTGGATTAAACCCCTACAAGTGCCATATGGACTACAATTTGTCCATTGGTCACTTCTTTTCTCCCATAACCCTATCCTTATCTCCTACGTGGCCTTCTAATCTTTTAAAAGTCAATAGAAAGGTCAAACAAGCTTCACCTTTTCATTTAAACAACTTTAAATACAAACTAAAAAATACCAAATGACTTCAAGTGTAAAAAAAAACATTATAAATCCAAATAATTGTTTAATTAAGGTAAAAAATGTTGAATTCAATTCGTATGAATGGATTAGACTCCCTCCAAAAACCCTCTATTTCAACAAGAAGTATTTATTTCTGTATAATGTACGTATAAACAATACGACATTGTACTCTTGGGGATGGTCTTGTTTGCAATTTTATAAAGGTCTTGTAGTTTACGAGGTTAGTTGCATGTTGTGTTCATAAAGGATGCTTGAGATGAAAATTGCCTTTGTCACCCTATTCTTTAGAATAGTCATGTTTGCAAATTTATAAAGTTCTTGTGATTTATAAGCTTTATTGCATGTTATATTCATAGTGGATGCTTGAGATGGAAGATGCCATTATCACCCTCCACTTGAGATTAATCATATTTACAATTTTATAAAAGTCTTGTGGTTTATAAGTTTAATTGCATGTAGTGTTCATGAGGATGCTTGGGATGGAGGGTGTTATTGTCACTCTAGTCTTGAGGTTGGTTTAGTTTGCAATTTTAATGAGTTCTTTTGGTTTATGAGTTTAATTGGATGCTATGTTTACGGTGGATGCATAGGATGGAAAGTACTTTCGTCATCTTACTCTTAAGATTGGTTTGGTTTACAAATTTATTAAGTTTTTATTATTTATGAGCTTAATTGTTTGTTATATTCATGGTGAATACATGGGATGGAGGGTGTCATTGTGATTTTACTCGTGTTGTTGGTCTTATTTGCAATTTTATTGAGTTCTTGTGATTTATAAGCTTATTTGTCAACTATTGGATATAAATTTTTTACAAGTTTACATTTAGTGTTACCTAACTATTTTATAAATTAAAATGCAAAAAAAAATGTATAAATCCAAATATACAAATGCTCATTCAAATGAATAATTTATTAAATAGAAATTAGAAACCCTTGCAAATGAGCATCCTTTATTTTCAAAATAAAAGAAACAAATCCTATTAAGGAATTGTCTTCACATGATAAGAATGAGAAATAAAAATGAAACTAATTCAATATACAAACAATTCATAAGAAAATACTCATTAAAACTATCAACTATACAAAATGGATCACAAGAACTTCTACTTGAAGATAAAACTTACAAAGTTTTATATTTATAAACAATGTACAAATAACAAAACCAATATCTAAATTGGCCTAACAAATTGAACAACATCTTGACCATCAAAGTACAGATGATGCTTTGCGACTATTTCTTGAAGATGTGAAAATAGTTGATCTACACTCCAAGAGCCATCAACACCTAATGCCATGCCACAACGGATTTATGTCTTTTCTAGCATAAGACATATTATTGCAATCTACTTACTTGTTAACATCTTCAACACTATGAATAGCCAATTGAAAAAAAAATCTCTTACCAGGGTTGGTAAGTTTTTCAAAACATTGACCATCAATACGAGGAGTATTTTGCCAATCATTGGTGTAGTTTAGCTTAGGTCCTAATTGAAATACCTAAAGCAATAGTAAAGTTCGTTCTTAGGGAGGTCTTTCTAATAGAGTTGTCTCTAATTATAATCTATTAGACCAAATAAGTCATTGCAACAAAAATAAGAAGAAGAAATTATATTCATTTACTACATAAACAAATATTTTTCCTCATAAAATATACTAATTTCGCAACTAGGAACTCTCCACTTTTAAAGGCCACAAGGATAAGATGGCTCCCAATTAGATCTTCAATTTTACGTCTCCATCTGCCTTATGCTTTCTCCAAACTTGGAACTTCCACTCCATCCTGGACCGGTACTTCTTCTAATGGGCCTGCTGGTCTTTCATCTTCCCATTCGGTACCAACCTTAAGCCTTGCTGTCTTTGCTCCTATAGGGACTGAATACTCCTTGACTGCCGATTTGACTCTTGCGGATTTATTTCAGCCCTCACAAGTCTTCGCCAACTTGAAATTATAATTTTACTCTCTATCTTCTATCCTTACTTAAATCTTCTTATAAAACTCCTCTCACAACTCATTCATCATTGACCACCATCATGCAACCATGACACAAACCAAATTGGTAATTCGATAAGACAACATTCAAACTTTATATGGACTCCAATCAAGACTGTTATCATTTTTTAAGCATCACACATGCCCGACTGGAAATCACAACAACTTATTACGACGACATTCACAACCACAAATTGAAAACTGATTCAAAATTCCTTCCAATCAATCAGATAATCCATTTGAAATCATATACAAGCACCAACACAGCTCGCAGTTTGATTAAATCGACTTGGACTACAGCCATGCATTCACATGCCAACATTATGCAAATCATGACTCACTCCCACTCGGTTAATTCATTCTTCAACCATCAATTTCTGATTTATTTCCATTTCATTTGTTCATCTTGGTGACAAATCACCGTTACAGACATAAAGTTTGTAATATAAAATTCGTCATCTCTTAAAATCTCACTCCGACTAGGTCCTGACTTCACTGATTTGAAACTTCCCCTCTCCACGAGTAACACCGGGATCTCCTTCAACATTTGGCATTTAATTCACTCCGACTAGGACATTCCTTATCTTCAGTCTCTCACTTCTACAGCTATTTTTTTATTTTCGTAAACTTTCTAATTAGGCAACTTCAAGCACCTACATAGAATCTTCAATCACCGGTACTTGAACTCCTGTTTTCGGACTCCACAGACACTTCCTTGATCTGCATAAAATCTCCAACTTAAACACTTACTTCTCCAACAAGCTACACGCTGACACACTTTCAGCACGACAATTAGAGTACATAACCAAAAACAATCCAAATCAAACTTCCGATTAGGACTTACACAAACAAACACACAAACAAACATAAATACACAGTATTGCTTGGTTGGGACTCCAACCGGAACTCTCATCAGTGGATAAAAGCAAAAATAAATTCAAAACCAGCCTAATAGGAAACCCAGACAGTTGCCAAATCACGAACCGCAATAAACCGCATCAACCACCTCCCAATTGGAACTGCACACAAACCGTTAAAAACTAGCCTTGACAACCAAATCGGGATCAACTCCATAGAATCTGATCTAGACTTAACTTCCAACTAAGCATAAACCGACTTGACAACTAACTCTAATTGGGAAACTAATGGCTGACTCACGTTAGCCCACCTAACACATATGCATTCATACAAACAAAATAGATCCCAAGTAGACAAAACATTACATCAAAATCACCAAATTGGTTACTGAAAACCACAAATAACATCCAAAACCAATATAAAACACTCATAAAAACACACTTAAAACCCCCAAAGAAAATCCTACTAGTATATTTACAATTGGTTTCAATTGACTCCGTCTTTTTTGCTTCCCACCGCTTGATCCAAGCATCTTTTATCTTTGAAATAATAAAAGTATCTGCAGGTTGACAAAGATGTGTTGAGCAAGGTGGCAAGTACCTCAAAATTGTTTGCTTGTTAGCCAACATGGTTCCCAGTCTTGCAATGATATTGTAACTAGTACAATTATCAACCCAAACCATTTTGGTTCGTTATTGCACATCAGCTTGAAAAGCCCGAGGTTCTTCAAAGTATTGAGGAAAAAGTGATTGATCCATCCAACCTTTTGGTCTTGTTCTATATGTCACTTCTGGAATGTCATCGTCAAGACCTTTGATGAAATAATTATTATTTGTATTAGTAAATATTAGCATAGGAGCTTCTATTATGGCTCGACGTCCTCCAAAAATTCTAATAACCATAGTCATAGAATCTTCATTTGAAACTACTTCAGCATATTTGACAGAAGTGTCCCTTTGAAATCCTAAAGTCTGACCGTTGTCAAGGTTAACAACAAAATGAGTTTCATCAATGTTTTCAATGAGGTTCTCATCTAACAAGCCAAATTGAAATCCCCTTTGCAAGACACCTAAATGGTATGCTGTGTACATTTCAATCGATCGTTTTTTGTCTACACTACATGTCAGTCTACCTCGTTGAGATAATAGAACAATGTTGTGAACATCCATAAATTGTTGTACCAACTATAACATATTTTATTAGTAAGTAATACATCATCTCTTGGATCTCTAGATTGTTGTGTGTATATAGAATCTTGAGCCAATAATATGCTTAGTGCTAACTCAATTAGCAAGCTCAAAGAAAATTTGACTCCAGTCTTTTTAAACTATTCAAATGCTTCAAGAAGTTTAGGGTAAAGCCATAGTACTCATTTAGAGCGTTTTTGGTCATGTCTAGAAGCAACTTTTAGATGGAATCGCTTCCAAATCCCAGGACAACTTCTACTACAAGAAAGTGTCATATTGGAGTTTTCACCTGCATCATTGGAAAATGTATCTCGTAATTTCCACCATCGTGATGCCCTTACAAGATTGACACTTTTTTGTCCTCGAAAGTGTTGTGGAAAAGCTCCAACCGCACGTGCACAAAGGCCTCTAAAACCATGCAATGACTCATCCTCAACCATTTAAGCAATGACATTTTACGTGATGCAATAGTAGAAACTTGTTGCAATGCACGAGAAATGCAAACATTTTGGATTTAAGTCATGAAGAGGTGGAGACTGGGGAACTACATTGACATTCATGGTGGTAGAAGGAAAATCTTGATAAATGAACTGCAAAATAAATCAAATTATACAAAAAAATTAGAAAATTTACAAGAAGAATGGTGCAAACAATGCAAATCTTAAAATTCTAAATCTCCTTCATAATCAAGTATTGACTTTCAAAGTGGACTTTGTATATTTAACTTGGACACTTAGAGAGGTTAAACTATTATAGTACCCACATATTGCATTTCATTGACTCTTTCATTGATATGCAACTACGAGTTGCTCATTTATCTTCTATATTTTCATCATAAAGTTCATGAAGAATAAGGCTAGCATGTCAAGAAGATGAAAAATGAAAGTGAAGATGCTTAAAACTTAAAATATTACAAACCGTTTCAACAAAATGAGTTTCATCAATGTTAAAAATCAACATCATCTTAAAGGACTGAGGATTTATACTTTGAAAAGAACCAATTCAGTTGATCGTATTGTGAATATGAGAGAATTTAAATGTGGCCCAATTACATAATACTAGAATTAATGAAGTACACCGCATGCGCTAGTCAAAAGTAAACTAAAATTTGACTAAAGCAAGTCCATATGCGACTTACTCACATGTGCTAAAACAAAATAAACCCCTCTTGGAAGTCTTGATCCTCGAAAGATTAATCCAAAAACCAACCTAACAACAACCCACAACCCCATTGCAATTCTTAAAGAAAAATCAGAAGTTGCATTGGAACCTAAGCCTGTCCATGGTCTCACAACTCAAATTTTGTAATGTATCTAATTTTTCTTTCAATTATGTACACAAATTGTTGTGTATAAGGTGCCTTCTCAATTGAATTGTATAGGCCTCAAATACGCCTTAATTTAGTGAAAACAAAACCCCAAAACATTGAATAATAATGACAATGCTTAACAACTAATAAACAAAACTTCAGAAATCCAAAACTTATGTATATGGTATCCAATTCCTATACTTTCGAGTACATTGCAACCCTCTCAAAATGGCCTACAACATCCCCAATGAAAAATATTCATCATCAACAAAACGCCAAGAAATATGGGAGACTGATCCCCAATCCCGCAAATCGCAAATGAAATCCTCCTAACCTTGAGATCCTAATCTAAGAACAAGATGGCGATTAGATTCAACAACTCAACGCATCGAGAGCAAGGAGAATCCAATCCAATTGACACAATCATAGAAGATCAATCAGCATACTAGAGAGTAAAAAAATAAGAGAAAACAATGAGGCGGAAAACGTACAAATGACTTGTCCCGACCCCCAAGCCCTTGACCCGACCCCCTAGGCCCTCGCAAAAGCGTATTTTATTTAGAACGACGAATAAAGCGACAACAATCGAAAAAACAAACAGAAAAAATAAGTTCCGATTTACATGGATGAAGATCAACCATAAGATGCAAAGAAAGTCAGGGAAGATTATTGCCACCGCAAGTTCTTCTCCGGCCACAAATCCCAATTTTCCATTTACGTCCACACCCTCGACGTAGATTACAACTTCCCGATAGAATCTCTCTTCCACCACCGCACCATCCCTAGCAAATCCATTCAGAAGTTTGAAACCTCGCTTTCCAAGGCAATTTGCTGCTTCCTCACATACGTGCTTTTGGATGCAACTGTCCCCGAACGAATAGTTCCACCTCAGTGTGCTTCCCATTGTTCAAGAAGGAGACGTTGAGGTGGTATGGGAAAGGAGTGGAAGATGGCATGCAGGTGGAAGGGGCAGCCAAAAATCTTCTCTCTTGAAAGAAAAGTGAATACAATACTAAATGCCAACTAATTGAAGTTTAGAGTGGACGGGGTAAAAGTCCAAGTAACACTAATCACAGCATAACACTATTTATCATCATTAGTGTAATGATTATAGTTTAATCTAATGTACTAACACTTTTGAACTTCAAATCTCACACATAGTTTTTATATTTTCAATCATCTTAAAGGTGAACCAATATTATGGTTCACAGGTGATTTGTGAATTTAGTTGCATGTTTTGTTCATGTTGGATGCTTGAGATGGAGGGTGCAATTGTCATCCTACTTTTAGGGTTGATTTTGTTTGCAATTTTATTGAATTTTTGTGATTTATGAGTTTAATTGCATGTTGTAATCATGGTGAATGCTTGGAATGAAAGGTGCCATCGTCATCCTACTCTTGGGATTGGTCTTATTTGTAATTTTATTAATATCTTGTATTTTATGAGCTTAATTGCATGTTGTGTTCACAGTGGATGCTTGGGATGAAGGGTGCCTTTGTCATCCTACTCTTAAAGTTGGTTTGGTTTGCAATTTTATAGAGGTCTTTTGATATATGAGCTTAGTTGCATGTTTTGTTCATGTTGGATGCTTGAGATGGAGGGTGCAATTGTCATCCTACTTTTAGGGTTGATTTTGTTTACAATTTTATAGAGGTTTTGTGATTTATGAGCTTAGTTGCATGTTGTGATCATGATGGATTCTTGGGATGGAAGATGCCATTGTGATCCTAGTCGTGGGGTGGATCTTGTTTGCAATTTTATTGAATTTTTGTGGTTTATAAGCTTAGTTGTATGGTGTGTTCATGGTGAATGCTTGAGATGAAGGGTGCCGTTGTCACCCTACTCTTGAGTTGGTCATGTTTACAATTTTATTGAGTTCTTCTAATTTATGAGTTTAGATGCATGTTGTGTTCATGGTGAATACTTAAGATAGAAGGTGTCCTTTTCATCCTTCTCTTGGTTTAGTTTAGTTTTGTTTGCAATTTTATAAAGGTCTTGTGCTATGTGAGCTTAATTGCATGTTGTGTTCATAGTGGATGCTTGGGACAGAAAGTGCCATTGTGATCCTCCTCTTGGAATTGGTCTTGTTTGTAATTTTATTAAGATAAGGTGGTTTGTGAACATAGTTGTATGTTGTTTTCATGGTGGATGCCTGAGATAGAAGGGACCATTGTTACCCTACTTCTGGGCTTGATCTTGTTTGTGATTTTATTGAATTCTTGTGATTTATGAGCTTAATTGCCTGTTGTGTTCATGACGGATATTTGAAACGAAGGGTATCATCACTATAAGAAAACAATGATTTTGGTGATGTTCAGGAAAAACGTGTCTTGAACGTAGTTTGTTGTCACCAATGATATGATCAAAAATGCGTTTTTTTTGGTGATATGAAAACATATCCGAATTTTCTTGGACGTTACGGAAAACACTACAAATTTCTCATGGGGTACATTAAAGAGATTTTGGAGCTTGACTATCGAGATCATTGCACTACTGTGCTTGTGTGCGATTGAGTTCGAAGGAGAAATGGTGCTCGCTTTTTTCATGTCCAACGAGATCATTATGGCTTTGCAATCGCTAATTTCAACCATATGGATAGCTCGGTGCTTGCGGATTCCTTTGCGTTTCCAATGTAATGCCAACAGGTTTTTTTTTTTGACGATGTCACATCCTATATGCTTACATTATGTACAAATTCATATTTGTTGTTAAAGTAGAGGGTTTTTTAGAGAATTTAATTCATTTATGTGAAGTAGACTCTACCTTTTTTACCTCTATTTGACAACTATTTGGCATTAGTTTGTTTATTTTTATACTTGAATACATTTTGAGATTTCAGTTTAGGTTTAAAGTTGTTTAAATGAAAGGTGAAGTTTGTTTTGCCTTTCTTTTAGATATATTTAAATAATTAGAAATTTATAGAAGAAATAAGGATAGAGTTATGGGAAAAAGATGAAGGCAACGAATGAATTTAAGCCCATATGATTATTTAGGGGCCAAAATTCATTGGAGTATGGGCTTAGGTGGAGAGTATAGGAGCTTAGGTGGAGTGTATGGAAGGTGAGGTGGAAGTATGGAGGTTGAAGGGGAGGGTCATCTTCCTCTTCCTCATTGTTGCTTAGGAAAACTGTGACTTTAGGGAGTCATGGCTCATTTGTACATGGAGAGATTTGTAATGTACTAGAGAAGCTTTTGCATGCGGCAGATTCGGCAATGTGGTGAAGCCACGGGTGAGTCCGAAGGGCGAGCCAGCTGGCCGAACCACATTGCAGAATCTGCCGCATGCGAAAGCTTCTCTAGTGTTAAGGGTCTGGGTGGCCGATGACGTCCTAATTTTAGTATACTTGTCCGAACTTTCTCGAAATATTTTTTAGGGTTTGTCTTTCATTTTTGTGTGCTTTAGCTTGTTTTAAGCGATCGTATTCCATCTGTGCTTGCTTTTACAATGACGTCTAGCGATTGTATGCCATTAAGCGATTTGTCCAACTCTCTGACAATTACGCCTGTGATTTCAATGTCAAATGTTGGGAACATTGAGTTGGTTTGCAAATCAGCGGAGGAGCCACATGGAATCGATACTATTGTTTCAGAGTGTGATTCAAATAATCGTTGCGATTTCTGGCGCATTTCTCGTGAGCTTAACAGTGATAGAGAGACCGATCCGGGTGAGGATCCTACTTGGCTTGTCAGCGGGGAAGATTACTCAGAAGTTGGAGATATCTCAAGACGTGAGGGAGACGTGTTTGAAATTCATGAACCTTCATCTAATGCCAATCACAGCGATGTTCCTGAGCCAACTTCTGATGCCGCTTTAGAGTATTTGCGGAAAGGTTTTAGATAGCTTGAGAAAGAAGAGGTTGATTTAGTGACCAAGGGCAGTCAGAGAAAGTCTCTATATCTTGACAATTGGGCTTGTAATCGATTTAATGATTGGAGGAACATTTATGGCATCAAGAGCCAAGAAACAATTGAAGATATGTTTGAGAATTCATGCTCCTTGTTGAACGAACAGTTGTCAACATTTTTTCTTCAAGTTCAACGTAGAGATAAAAAGCTTTATCCTGGTGAAACGCTTGTCGGACTATTGCGGGCGATTGGCCGAATCATCAGAGCTAGATGTTGCCAACGAAGTGTACAAACTTCCAAACCTCAGGAAGAGTTTTACATTTTGGAAGATCCTCAGTTCGCAAAAACGTGTGTTGCGTGCATTACATCAACACAATGAGCTGGAAAAGCTGGCATAAGACGTAAATGTAGGGTGACTGCAGTCCTCACAAAGATGCTGCAATTTTGTCTCAACCTCTCATGTTCAAATTAGATAAGCGTGGTTGTCAGCTCCATCTAGCCTTCTACATTAGTATCAATTTTTGTGTAAGAGCTCAACAAGAGTTATATAGTCTGTGTGATATTGACTTTGAGTTTGCTAAAGATCGCTTTGGTAGATTCATTCGATTTGACGAGAGGTCATCCAAGAACCATAAGATTGACCTAAAGCATTGTCAGCCTGAAAAAATTCGGCGTTCAGTTATGTATTACCTTCCAAATGTCGTTCTTACTTTTGACACCTACTTTGTACACCTTCCGAATTGACTTCCTAATGAACCAGGGCCTCATCCATTGTCCCTGCGGCCAATTGATGGCATCTTACATGATCTTGGAATTGTAAGTAATTCAATTTTGCACTCTTGGCTTTTTGATTTGAGATCCGGAAAATTTAGTCATTTAGTAGATCCTATTCACTAGAACCTTTGCTCTTCTTTTGCTCATCCTTATTTGTAGTTCATTTGGTAAATTGATTGGTAGTTTTCCTTCATACATTAATCTTATTTCTTGTTTGTGTTTGAAGTGGTACTCCAGATCTCGAGTTGGAATAAAGAGCATTGCAAAGTGGCTCAAGAAAATGGTACGAGACATCCCAGGTTGTGATGTCGGATGCTTCTCCAACAAGACTACAAGAGTTACCACTGTAACCCGCTTGAATGCTATGGGAGTGCCTACGGAAATAGGAATGAGGCTTACCGAACACAATTCTCGAGAAGGTTACATGCGTTACAATACAGATGAAGATGGAATTGAAATGCATGCTCTCCAGAATGTAGCCAGTGTAGTCTCTGCCACTGGTGGTGATATCTCTTGGCAAGATGCTCTCAATTATGAGCGGCAAAGATTTTATGAGGCTCAAAATAAACAACATCAAGTGATGCAACCTTCACCATCAGTTTCATCCTTAGTATCTGATGTTGCAGATGTATCTAAAATTGTTGCCTCCAATAATCAAGCAAAATCCGCTCAACTTGTTCGAGCATTTGATGTGAATTGCAAGCGGATGATTGATGAAGACGATTGGTGGTCTAGTTCTGAGGTTCAACAAGAGATTGAAGCTCTTATTACTACCAAGAAGTAGGCAATTGAAATTTTCCGTGTTAACAACTTTGGTAACGTTAGCAATGTATTCAATGAAAATATCAGCAATTGTACCATTCAGTTGAATATTCCAGATGCAGCTTCAGCAACAGCTCTTCTAAACTCTTTGAAGAACCAATAAGAACAATTGAAAGCCGTGATAGGTTTTGTAAGATCCATTTTAAGGAGTAACACATTTAGTGAGATCAATTTGAAGCCACGATAGAATTAGTGAGACTGTTCAAAATTGTGATAGAATTAGTGATATGATTCGAAGTGATGATACATTTGGTGGAAACGATTCAAAATTGTGTAAATGATTTGAAGCAACCAAGGCTTTTACATTTTTGTGATCATGTATTTTGATTTTTTTAGTTTAAAGTTGATGATTGACCCACATTGACAAGAACTATCTCTTGGCCTGCACTGTTAAAAAATTTTGGCATTGATTTTTTTGTACCAATGATTTGTTTGTTTGCTACCTTAATTCCTCTTGTTTCTTACGCATGTTGTACGAAACGTTTGAATTAAAGTCAAGTGATTCTCTCTATTTAAGAAGTGCCGATTCTGCAAACTACCGATTATGTCAACGGCCGATTTTGCCAAATATACGAGCCCTAAAACATGCAGAATCAGACACCCATACCCTTAACAAAATTTTGTGAAATTGTGTATCATGTTTTGGTGATTTCAAAATGCTATCACTCGTTCTATTTAGAGTTTCTGTGCAAAAGTTATGGACTTCAGAATGAGGTAGTGAAGAGTTGCCTTCATTTGAAATGAGAGAACTTTGACTAACTATGGAAATCGGACAGTGTCTTAGTTTGAGATGAAATTTGAAGGGGTTGTATATCTTTGTGCAAGATTTTCAAAATGATCTCACACTTTTGATTTGGAGCTATGATGCAAAAGTTATGAGCTTAGAGGTGAAGTAGTGAAGAGTTGCCTTCCATTTGAAGTGGGTAAACTTTGACTGGTTGTAGAAGTTGGACAATATCTTAGATTGAAGTGAAATTTGGAGGGGTTTTAGAACTTTGTGTTAGCTTTCTATAAAGACATCACACTCTCCATTTGGAGCTTTAGAGCATTTGTCACACTCAAAATAGTGACGGATACTTCTTCAAAGGGAGTTAGGAGCTTTATATGTAATTTCTACCCCTTTTGTTCAAATATGTGATATTTTATTTAGCCTAAATGGCACATTCTGGGAGTATATGAACATTTTGTGTTTCATATGGCTTACATGCTTTTATATGAAAGAGTCATGAGCATTTATGTACACTAGATTATCTAAACACGGGATCCTTTATTTTCCGGGCCAAATCTAGTTGTAGCCAGATTCCCTGCATTTTTCCAAGGCAAGGACTCTCTACCCGCCAATGATCCTCACAAGCTTGGGTCAAAAGTCATATGTTGTACTAATGTAAGGGGTAGATGTAAAGAACTTGAAGACAATTTGCCCGTTGTCGCAGTACAAGGTAAGTAAATACCCCGTTATACTCCCAAAAATCACTCTAGAACATAACTAAGTGACTTTAAAGATCAAACCCACAAGATCCTGTGAAGTATCTAGCTTTATTAAGTGATTAAGTTGAATTAGTATTCAAATCCTACTTTCTGGTCCTATGTCTGAAACTAAAAACACTACAACACCCGAAAAGCTGCAAACCGATTTACTCCCACCATTCCGGTCCTACTAACTATCTGGTCCGTAAATCACCCCCCCCCAAATCTGACCAATTCTGATCCTAGGTACTCTTGTAAACCAATCCGTTCTGGACTGTTTACCCTTATTCTTACTTCTTATCCAGTTTAGTTTAGCCTCTGTTTCACCATCAGAGGGATTATCACTTGATTTTAAAAGTGGTAGGCCCACCACTCCTTCCGTAATTTATAGTGGCTGAAGACTCACTGACCTACCTCCTAATCTTCTAACTACTACGGATCCGGTTTGGTCCTTTACAACAACCCAGATAGTAATCCGAATTGTAGGTCACACAAAGACCCCCTGTACAATCCTCTTATATTACAGCGACCTTGGAGGTTAGTTCCTATCCGTACAAAGTTAGGTGGTTACAAGTAGACCCGTCCATTCCAACATCTACTAGAGCTTTTCTGTTTACCAACTAGGGCAATGAAACCTCATAGAAGATCGGACACTCAATCGGATTTCCCACCCGGGAGTTCTAGCGCGACTAAGGAATCCCTCCCTATCCGCCTAGCCTAGCAACGGTTTTCTCACCCGGAATCCTAAACTCTAGATGTGTTGAGGAACTGAAGTTTACTCCCAACTCTTTGCTTACCTACTCACATGCACCTAGAATAAAAACTGAAACACCAAGGGGAAAAAAAATCACTCACAATACTACTTATGCCATCTTCACTCCTCATCATCCAACGCTACCACACACGGAAGAGAAATACAACAAGAAAGTGAATAGAAAACTCAAGAAAAATTGCAAAAGAAGACTTTCCCTCCTAGTCCTCTTCTCAAGAACTAGTTTATATACAAAAACCCTAAAGTACAAAAAGACAAAAAGTACCACGGAATTCCGCCACATTTCAGGCCCGACTTCTGGTCCTACCTACTACTTAACCGAATCAGAACAGAATCCGGATCCGTACTAAACCTCCTTACTATGTATAATTTTATCTAATTTACAAATTTAATCCTAAAGTGGAACTCTTTGGATTGGCTTCCATCTACTCAAAGACTTTGTTAGGTTCCAATTCCGTTCTTCATCCGTAGGTTTAGGGGTCGGGTCGCGTTGGCCGAAATTGGGCGTAGACTCCAAGTTGATTGCAGACTCAAGCGTATTGGCCGGTATTGGCGCTCGTTCAGGCTTTTTGGACTTGGGAGTCCGATCCTTCCCCTCTTCTAGAACTAACTCATCCGGAAATGACTCCAATAGAAAGAGATCTGAGAGTTGGATTCCCCTAGAGCATATAGCCCCAGTCAATTTCCGACTACTCTCCTCAATCCAATCGGCCAATATCCGTACCTCCGTCATTACTACTTCGACCCGTTTGGTATAGTCTGTGAGAATCCTAACTATCCTAAAGCCGGATAGTTTCTTCTCTTTCTGGACTTCCTCGTCAAACAACTTAGCCTTGGTGGCGGCCATCCTGGATACTCCTAAGGTGTCCCTCACCTGCTCACCTATCTTCCGAATCTCCTCCATCATTTCCCAAGTGGCGGTCGCATCCTCCTTCAAGGCGAAGATTTTCGCCTTCAAGGTATCCACCTCCTTTTGCAACCGGATTACCTCCTCTTCTTACTTCCGGGCCTCGACCGGATCGGTGATACAATTTGCTACCTTTTCTGGCAGCGTGCTGTCCGATGGCGCACCCACCAACCTCCCGATCGCCGCCAAGGTCCTATTCTTAACTTTCCAATCTGCTCTAATGCTGCAGAGGATGGATATCAAGTTGTTGAACAAATCCCAGCGATCTGTTTCCTCCTCAGGGACGGTCTTCTCCTCCCCCAGTCTTTCTTCAAGAGTTTCCATGTCGTAACCAGGCAGGGTCCCTCGCTTGTGAAAAGGCATCGTCTTCTGTAGTTTGATGGATGGCAACAAAGCCTCTTCCTCCTCCTCTTCCATTTCCGGATCTAACTCGAGAATGGATTCCACCTCATCGTCCGTTTTTGACTCTCCGTATTTCAAGAGGACTTCCTGAGTCCTCCACTCTTTCTCTTCTACACTGGTCAGGAGTTGGTGGTTATGGTACAGGTAGAAGAGATAGGAGCATATTGGAGTAGCCCTACTCTTTCCCGTTCTCCCGATGAGCTGGGCGACCAGATTGAAAACAATCCGGGCCTAATCAACATTCCGGATCCCACATAGGGCTCCAAAAATAGTGTTGCCAAGGATGATCGTAACCCTCGTTGGCTTTTCCAAATGAAAGACCAAAACTAGGAACTAAAGAAGGCAACGGTGGCGGTCGTCTATGCAATTCTCGATTGCATATTCGTCCTTCGGATTAGAGGCACCCAAAAATTTGCCTCGGATGTATTCATCCTTCTGGCCTACCATTCCTAGACTGCCTACCCGGAAATCATAAACTCCTCTCCATACATTCTCAATCCAAAAGGACGGATTCCCTCGCAAAGTGTTGTCAAACTCATTGGACAACTTGCCCAAGAGTTCCTTCACCATCCGCTCGTTCCTGAATCCCTAGGATTTTTACCACAAACCCTTGGCAACCCATGGAAGTTAAATCTTCCATGAGTTGGGCCTTTTCCAGTTCGTCAGAGGGAATAACCGAAACTACTTTCCGGAGTTTCACCTCAACCGGAACGGAGCCAGCCAATCCCGCTCTCTTCCTACGCAATAGCGGCATGGACATAAATTGTTTCACTCCAATCCTTTTCCGATTCTACCTTACTCTCTTTCCTAGCCGCACGTTTCGTTCTTCACTTTCTCCCTCCGATCTCAACCGGAAATAGTATCTGCAACACCCACTCTCAAGTTTTATGGGTATACTTTTTACACACTACAAAAAAACTACGGCGCTACAACAGGAGTGGAATGCAAGGAGCTTCTGAGCAACGAAAAAAATGAAAAGAGGCGTGACTGGTAAGGCCAGTCCTTAAATAGTCTCAAAACCCCTTATTGGTCATTATGACCTTTTTCGGTTCTAATGGCTTGACATCCAGTCTAACCCTAATCCGGTTCCTAGATTGAATTCGGATGGGTTTCTGTTCCCACTAGAAGAATTCAGTGTTTTTTTTAACATCGGAAAAAACGTGCCGTGATGTTTTATTTAACAAGGACGGTACTTGTAGTGATGTCTAAAAAAATCCATTTAAAAAAACGGGCCAAAAACGTGTCATGTTATGTGCTAAAACATGCTTAAATTTTTTGTGACATCGAAAACAACAGGGTCACTCAAGAGTTTTTGAGAGTGCCATGTGGAGGGGTTTTGGCATCCACGTAGGATTTTTAACAATGGGCAGGGACACGTGGGACAACTTTTTCATCCAACGACGTTCTGACATGTCCAATGACGTGGACCACTAAATATCCGACGTGGAAAATAATTTCCGGTGCACGCAGCCTACGTGGCAGCTGACGTGGCACTTTTCTGCGGTACATGCCGATGTTCTATGTGATGTTCTCTGGGACATCACATTTAATAAGAAGATGTTTTAAATGACATCAGAGACAACGAGAATGTGCTTTAGGAAACGAGCTGGGTGGACAATACTGTGGAATTTCTTCTTTGCTGAAATCGCAGACATCGTCCACATACACGTCTATTGTGACATTAAGTAGAGCAACCCGTGTACTGGGGTATGCATTGCTTTGCGCTCAGTGCTCCGTTCGACATGCACAGTGACAACTGCAGTGTTTTCTTGAGCATTACAGAAGACATACAATGCGAGAAGAAGGATGTTTTCTCGAACGAAATGAACAACGTGAATCATAAACCTCAACATCAAAGACGATGTACTCTACAGCCCATATACATGAGTGAATGGAAGATTGAGATATGCCATTAGAAGATGAATTATGTGTCTTTGTAAGAGATGTTCAAGCATAGAAGCCTGTGTTTTCAATGGCATTGGGATTATAAGGCTACTTGCCAACTTCTGCACAAAATAGCTATGCACATGCCTATAGTCTAGTACTACAAAGAAATCCACAACAACATTAACTACAGTACCTTCGGTGAAAACATGGTGCGTTCTACTCAATGTTCTGAATAACATGCTTGACCATCATATGCAACGTTCAGTTGGACACGTTGTGGCAAACAAGGACTCACTTCTTCCGAGGTGCATCCGATTTCTTGACAACAGCAGCCTGCATCGTACCACACCAAGTCAAAACCAGCAGTACCTACTCGTGCATGTTTATTTCTGGGACTCTTATACAGCCACAACAAATGTCAAGGAATGCTACACTTGCATTACTCTTTTAAGTTGCATACAGAAACAAATGAAAGTATGGGTGAATGGAATGCAGCCTTCCTAACCTTTTTAGTGGGTTGGGTAGGTTTAGGAAGACTCACCGCTTTGGGAATTGCCGCCTTTGGTGTAGCCTTCGTGCCCTTCGCAACTTGCGTGGTCCTCACAGCACGCCGAGGCCGGCTTGAGGACTCACCAAGGACTTCAATGTCTTCCTGCAACACCATCACACAATTATTATTCACTTTTGACATCCTCTAATCACCTACACTTCCTAGCCTTACTTGAGCACCATTGAGGCACTTGCTTTCCTGTAAGATGCACATAGTTATTGTAAAACATACCTGCGCATTCAATGGAATGGGGGACTGAAAGGAAACTTCGACTTCTGCTTACATACTATTCTGATGTACTCGCTTTGAAAAGAACAGGCTGAGCCCTACAGTGCATCAGCATCTGCCACTAGTGACATTCACTTCGATGTCCAATTTGACACGCACTTGTAAAAAAAAATTGAAGCATTGCAAACAAACGCTACTACGCTACGACACAATCCTCATACAAGGCAATTCATGGAAATAACGTCACTAGCCTAACAAAGGGAGTGCTTCACGTCGGTCACTTGGCACTTAAAATGGCAAGAGAGACGTCGCATCACCTGTTGCTCTGTGGAGGTCTCCATCGTGCTTTTTCTCCTCTCAGATGTTGCCTGTGCCCCGGAGTCTTTGACTATGGCGTACACATCTTCCACTCCTTGCTGATCTTCAGCAGTTTCAGGGATTGCAACTTCACCGGTACCTTCTACCTGCTCCTCTTCAACGTTAGCTACAACGTCATGAACAACATCGTCTTCAACAGCCCGCTTGTCGGAGTTAACGTCAACAAGAACATCGTCTTTGACATCGCTTTGGCTAGCTATGGGGACTGGCTCAACGACATCTACAGGAGCTGCGGGCTGCAACACGGACACAAGACAGTCCTTCTGTGCCATTTTTGACGCCTCTGCCCTAGGTGACGTGAGAAGTGGTGGATTCCCTGCCCCGATAGGCGAGGATGGCTCCGTAACATCCAGGGTCCCCCCAGCACTTGCTTTACACTAACTTGCGAGGATCTTCCGTAGCATTTCCTCCATGCTTTTGTGGGACGTGCTCATGGTCTCACTAAGGCGACTTACACTACTCTCAAGCTCATCCATCCGACTGCGCATCTCTTGTAGCTCTTTGCCATGGGGACTTCGACCTCTGCGCTTCTCTTCTTCCAGACGCTGCAACTCCTTTGCCACTTCTGCGTCCACCTCTGCTTCAAACGGTGCTCTGTTCCGCAACAAAGTCTACAAGGGGAAGAAGAATATGCACTTAGAATTCACATGCAAAGGTTACATGCTTCAATGGCACCGTACAAGGGGAAGAAGAATATGCACTTAGAGTCCACATGCAACGATTACATGCTTGAATGCCACCCGACAAGGGGAAGAAGAATATGTACTTAGAGTCCACATGCAACGATTACATGCTTGAATGCCATCCCATAAAGGTCCTTCCACATGCGAAGAAGAAGGCCGAATCCTCCACATCTACCATCATTTCTGACATTTTTTGGAACAACAAACGCAACATGTGTGATGAAAGTGGTGTCAACATGGACAAGTAGATGGACGTCAGTTACTACATACTTACCAGCCTCGAGATGACTTTTCTCTCTATGGCCTTATGCTAGGCTGTGCTGGATGCCTTCCCCTTAGAAATGGCAAACATATGGGCTGACTTCTCTTGGGAAGCATCGGTAGCACGAACCTCCTTCAATGCCTCCCACACATCGTCATCCATTTCGATCGGCTTGGGTTTTCCGCCATCAATCAATCAATTGAGCTTCCAACGAACATGAATGAGCACTTTTGTGATGAACGACTGCATCCACTTCTCCGACACTCGCTCGAATTCTCCCTCTATACGCCAATCTGCAAGCCAGAGGACTTAGTATAGCTACCTCTGTATTGTGTACGACATTGATGTGCCAAAGAATAACAAGAGAATTTACATGGACACCCCTATGTCTCCAGAAAACACTAGGGGATACACACTACACGTCCCTGTGGTGCGGACGACCCTAGTTTCTGACAAACCTAACCTATGGGGACTGTTCCTATGGAATTCTAAGTGATGTGCAAAACCCTAAGTGAAACCCTCTGACTAATTTGTTTTTCTATGACCAGACTAGGCAGCAATGCTCTCTGGATCTCTTTGTAACTTATTCTAATGTTGGGCCTGCTATACTATGTTGGGTGGTTTGACTCTTGAGGATGTAAGTTTGCAATATTGTGCTAAGCCTATTTGCAGGTGCTACTCTGCCTAGGGTTTGAATGATTAGGGTTTGTGACCGTTCCTAAAAAGACGGCTATGAGTTCAACGCCACTCAGAATTAACTAAAGCAGTGCCTAAAATGTATAAGAAACTGTCGCTGGATGAGCAAAGTGCTAATGGGAGCTATCTACACCAACTCAAAAAATTAGGGTTTAGTCAACTAAGGGTTTCGCTAAATCTCTCAAAAAATACAGAAATCGATGCAGCGCCTCACAAAATCAGAATGAGAACTCGAAATTCTACACAAATGGTTATCTCTCAGCCCTCTAGAGCCTCTCAAACCGATTTTAGTAAAAGTCAGTCTCTCAGTCTCACCGGTGTGTGTAGTAGCCTTGGTATGTATAGTAGTAGCCTTGATATGACCGCATTACGGCAAGAATTGGAAGCGAAAATACCTAAAACACTTGCGTGACACGCATCCGATATTGGAGCTGGCAGCCCCGTTACATGACTCCCGTCACTCCGCGCTGCTTGTCCCGACTCCCGCCACGGCGCCACGCCTCCAACTCCCGTCACCACGCCAGTCACCCCGTCACTCCGTCACTCCCCTATACTGATCAGGTGTTTTCCTATAGGGCAGCAACCCCCCTGTCCTCTTAGTGACAGCAATGCACCTGCCCGCAGTGAAAGACGCACCAGTGGCTGACGTGGCCGATTCGCGTTTTTTTGACGTCATCTGAAACGTCCTTTGTTTTTTTTGACATAATGAAAAACACGTCCGTTCAAAGTGATATCCCTACATTTCCTGACGTCTATTATGACGTTTCAGATGACATCACAAAAAATTGTCCCTGATCTGCGCGTTCGTCCAAAAACATAGTGACGTCAAAAATAACGGGTGATGTTACAGCGTAACGTAGTCAAAAACATGGTTTTCTTATAGTGTCCCATCCAATTTGAAACTTTGAACTAGATCAGATCCAGTTCCCTCCTATTTCATTTTCCTGGTATATTTTTAGTTTTCTTATGCCCCTAATTGAATCCAATTCCTTTCTACTGGTTTTCGTTCCATTTTTTAGGTAAGCTAAGCAAAACCAAAAATTCACGTTGCGACACCCGTATCTTCTATGATTCAAGTGGGAAACGATGAGGACTTTATGGGGCTTCAACCTATTGCCTTGGAAGTAGAGCCACAGAGAAAAGCAGATACTAAAGGTGGTACGTTCATTGCAGCAGCATCGGAGGCTCCTAGGCAAGAAATTTTTGACAGAATATAGTTGGAATGCCCCCTTTCACCAAACACAGCACTGCTGTTATAGAGTGTAGTGTTCATTTTGACATTAGCAGTGTTGAACAACATGTCTCATTAAATCAGCTGCATATGTTGGAGAGCAATGACATCTATACAAACAGGTGTATAGCGCGTAGGAAGCTTTGTATGTGTTTATGTTGTGTTTCTTACAAACCTAATATATTAATTTTCGTATTGCACATTTGTCATGCCTACAATTGAGCCTTTTAGGGGCCAAGCCAAAGGCAGAAGTTCCTTTTTTTTTTCAACTGACCTAAACCCTTAAAAAAATTGGAGTGCATGAATTTGTTTGTGTTAGATGGATATGATCTAGCAATTAAAAAAATTTGCAGTGCATGAATGTTTTTTGCGTTAGATGGATATAATCTAACAACTTTAAGGAATTTTGAATTTATGAATTTTTTTTTGTTAGATGAATATGATCTAACAAAAAAAAATTTGAAAATCATGAATGTTATTTGTACTAGATGGATATGATATTACAATTCAAATCAAATTGAAATTCATGTGTATTTTTAGTGTTAGATGGAAATGATCTAACAATAAAAAAAATATGAAATTCATGAATGTTTGTGGTGTTAGATGGATATGATCTAACAATTAATAAAAAATTGGAGTTCATGAATGTTTTTTAATTGTTAGATGGATATGATCTAACAATTTAAAAAAATTTGGAGTTCATGAATGTTTTATGTGTTAGATGGATATGATTTAACAATTCAAAAAATTTGGAATTCATGTCTTTTTTGGGGGGTTCCATGGATATGATTTAACAATTTAAAAAAAATTCAGTGTCATGAATGTTTTTTTGTGTTAGATGGAAATGATCTGACAATTTTAAGGAAATTTGAAATTCATGAATGTTTTTTGCGTTAGATGAATATGATCTTACAATAAAAATAAAAATAAAAATCATGAATGTTATTTGTGCTAGATGGATGTGATCTAACAATATAAAAGAATTTGAAATTCATGAATGTTTTCTGTGTTAAATAGAAATGATCTAACAATTAAATAAAATTTAGAATTCATGAATGTTTTCTGTGTTAGGTGGATATGATCCTAAACTCTAAAAAAAATTTGAAAATCATGAATGATATTTGTGCTAGATGGATATGATATTACAATTTAAATCAAATTGAAAATCATGTCTATTTTTAGTGTTAGATGGAAATGATCTAACAATTAAAAAAAATATGAAATTCATGAATGTTTTTTGTGTTAGATAGATATGATCTAACAATTAATAAAAATTTGAAGTTCATGAAAGTTTTTTGTGTTAGATGGATATGGTTTAACAATTTAAAAAAATTTGGAGTTCATGAATGTTTTTTGTGTTACATGGATATGATCTAACAATTCAAAAAATTTGGAATTCATGTCTTTTTTTGGGGGTTCCATGGATATGATCTGACAATTTTAAAAAAAATTGAATTGATGTCTATTTTTTTTGTTAGATGGATATGATCTGACAATTAAAAAAAATTTAGAATTCATGAATGTTTGTGGTGTTAGCAATATATGATCTAATAATTAAATTAAATTTGGAGTCCATTAATATTTCCTATGCTAGATGGATATGATGTAACAATTACTGAAAATTTTAAAATCACAATTTCTAATTGCTAGAAAATTGTAATACGTGCTCCCAATTGTATGACCTATTTATTTGGGCCCACAGAAAAGGCTTTTAAATGAAAAAAGGCTCACTTTCATGGAATAAGGCCCCCTGGCAATGGCCCCTACTTTATTTTGCATGAAAATGTTGTGGCAAAGCCCTCTGCAGTACTTCACCATTTGTCATGCCTGCAATTCAGTCCTTTTGTTGTGGAAGCCCAAGGTATTAGTCCCTTTTTCTATTTTAAAATAATAGCACGGGCAATAGGTACTCCCAATTCAATGGCCTAATTTTTTGGGCCCAAAAGAATGGATTAAAAATATAAAGGGCCCACTTTGATGAAATTCCGAAGCTGAATATCACCTTTTCCTTGTCCTTCTTATTTACTATGTTCATCACTTCATGAGCGTCAAGATAATAAATGTATATTAATTTCATATGTAGAATATTTACCTCGACAATTTTAGAATGCAACAACCCATAGGAGCAATTTGTAGTTCACCACTTGTCGTTAGAATGTGTCCACATTTTTTTAAAGCCTTGTGGAAGTAATGACTTTATTCAAAATGTCAATTTCGTTAAATTCGAAATATTCTACAAGCCCTGAAAATGATGAACTTTACAATGGTTTGATTTCACGCCACAAACTAGGACAGGGATAGATTTGGGTTTCAAACCGGCAGCCTGAACCGCGTCCAAGTAATGGAATGTCGTTCAATTTAACGAAATTGACGTTTTCAATTCGTTGGTGTGATATGTGAACAGGAGTCATGTTTGTAATTTTAGTGCTATATAATATATATGGCCTTGCGTTTCCTGTTCGTTTTTGGGCACAAGTGAATGGTGACTCTGTGGCATGGCCCCGTTTCAAAAGAGCTAGACTGAATTGAATTGAAATTGTGAGTGATCAGATTAGAAGTAGATCCAGATGAAGAACACTCAGAGCAGAGGGTTGGTTCGACTTCTTCCCCTGTGATCAACAAGTTGGAGGTTCATAAATCCTTTTTGTTCAATTACTGCCACGTTTGGCTTGCGTCAATTAAATCTATTGTCAACAAAAAAATTGATAAAAAGAGGGGCGCCCTCATGATGAGCTCTCGGTGCTAGGGTTGTTATCAGTCCCAATCCCAATGAACACCGAGCCCCATGCATGCAATTCTGAATTTGTAATGAATTTGTTTTCTTTTGTTCATTTGTTTCTTTTCTTCCCGTTCTTTCCAATTTGGTTACTGTAAGTATGATTTGGGTTGTGAAAAAACAGTTGACCGTACATTGTTGTATTAATCGATTGGAGTGAAGTGCACAATTCAGTTGGTGTCACTGCAGTTATGCGTCCGATTTGGTCACTGTATATATAAATTGGATTGTGAAGTAAATTTGAGCGTACATTGCTATATATCAAGTGGACTGGAATAAGCAAAGTGCCGCACTGAAGAAACTCAAGCTAGTTATACTTTTAATGGAAAGAAAATGTGGTGCACTAACAGTCGCAAAGCAAGCACGCTGGTAATCCTCACTATATATACATGTTTCAACTAATGTACTGTTACAACAGATGTGCATGGACTCTTTGAAATTCCACGAAAGAGAACTCATTCGTACAGAGGAGACGAACTCTTTCAAAGATAACATTAAAACTTTTGAGCAAAATGCATGTTGAATTGAGGTCTACACTGTCCTGAGAATCCAATGATGGAAACAAGAGCTTGAAATCAGCTCAAAAAGAGAACTTGAAATCAGCTGAAAAAGAGTGCCTGAAAAAGGTGGCCTAGAAAAGAGAGCCGCCAAGCTCTCCATAACTTCAAGTAATAAGTCAAGTCCTGGATTCCGATCACAGCCAATCCAAAATTAATGTCTTGCATGAAGAAATTCTTTGTCATTCAGGGGTTGCAAAACGTCCACCACAATGTTTATAGGTTAAGGGCCTGTTTACACCAAAAATGTTGGGCTCCAACCCATGAACACTAGTGGTACCTTGTTCTTTGGATGAGACCATTGTAAGTGAGGTACCATCCTTGAAACAAGGGATTTATGAGTAGGTAGTGGTCCAAGCATTTGGTGTAAACCCAGAGACTTGAGTCATGGCCCATTGTGCAATTGGGCTGATTTTTTTAAGTAGAATTATCCATAGAACCCTTTTTTGGATTTACCCCATAGTCATAGAACCTGACATGGTCAACACTGGCCTACATATTCATGTGCTGTTTTGCTCTATCTCTCTCAGATTTTGGCAGTTTTTGATGATTTTTGGCATCATGGATAGAAGAAATCGAGCTCTAGTGGTATTAGCTATGTATTGGTGCTTTTACATGTTGATCCAACATGTTTTGAGCATGCAGGCCTTGATTTTGGGCTTTGAATTGCAGAATTCAGCACTGGTTGTGACTTTGTGTGGCTTGTGGAATAGAAAGGAGAGAGCTTTGTGGAGCATTGACAGGCATGAGGGATTTTGTGACATGCATTTGATGGGTTCCTATACAGAGCTGATGTTCAGGGAAAGAACTAGAGTTTCACATGCTACTTTTCAATACCTTTGTGAGGAATTGGGTCCCTTTCTAAGGAAATAAGATACGAATTACAGAAAGTGTATCACAGTGGAGAGAAGAGTGGCAATGTCATTGATGAGGCTTGGGAGTGGAAATGGTTTGCAAATTATAGGTGACTTGTTTGGAGTAGCAAAAAGTATTGTTTCACTCATAGTAAGGGATTTTTGTAGAATGGTGAGATTACATCTTCAGAAGAAATTTGTGACGTTTCCCAGTGAATATAAATTTCGAGAATTAGCAAAGGACTTTGAAGCATTACATGGCATTCCTTATGTAGTGGGAGCTATAGATGGATCTCATATACCAATTCTAGCACCAGTAAATGGGGGTGAAGATTATTATTGTCGAAAATCTTTTCATTCAGCATTATTGCAAGGCATAGTTGATACAAAATGCATTTTTTGGGACTATGAATTTGGATGGGCTGGGAGCATGCACGATTGTACAGTTTTTAAGCTTACAAAAATAGGTAGAAAATGCATTGACGGAAAATTACTACCTTATAAGCTGATTGGAGATGCCGCTTATCCTATAAGGCCATGGATGTATTGTCCTTTTAAAGGAGGGGTAGATGTTTCTCTTCCACCATATAAAGCACATTGGAACTTTATTCAAAGTTCTACTCGAATGTGTGTTGAGCGAGCTTTTGGAATTCTCAAGTGTAGATGGAGGATCATTATGAAGCGTATGGAATGTCCCCTGAAATTTGTGTCAGATGTGGTTGCTACTTGTATTATTTTACACAACATTTGCATTCGCTCATCAGATGTTTTCGATCGGGACTGGATCAAAGTTGCTGAAGAAGATTTGGAAAGAAGAGTAATTAAAGGACATGTAATTGCTGGACAAGAATTGCGAGGGGAAAGGATTGCAATTGCTGAAGTGAGAAGAAGGATAGGAATTGGAAGAGAAGAACCGATTACAATTGCAGAGGAGGATTATGGAGAAATTGAGAAGCTTTTTTTTATCAAAGAAGATGAAGAAGATTCCAATTTACTCCGAGAAGCAACTGATGCACATGTGTCCATAGCCGAAGCGCTGTGGAAATATCACTTGCAAAAAAATTCTACAATTGTTTTTGATGATACAGATAGTGATATGAGTATGTAATAGTCTTAGAATTTTTGTACTAAGGCTGCCATGTGAGCTTCCATCATACTAAGCAAATTAGAAGTGGATTTGAAGCTCTCAATCATGTCTGTACTATTTTTCACTACAGATTCTAAAAATCCTTCTAGTCTATCTACCTTGCTTTTTTTCTCACCTGTTTGACTAGATTTCTCAGGAGTAGGCGAATCTTGAACACTCTCCTGAGCACTTGCTGGAATTTGGTTACTCACACTTGCTCTTGTTTCATTCCACAAGTTCATTTGTTCAAACCATTTAGAATGCTCATGGCGATCATTGCCTGAAATTTCATCAAGTTGCTTATCATTTTTGTATTGGGTGAGAATACCTCCATATTTTTTCTTGCACGCTATAGCAGTTCGAGAACATCCTCGGATTGATGCAGCCATACGAGCTTCCACCTTCAACCATGCATTTTGACCTTCAAAATTTTCATTCACCACATTATTAGAATGATTAGTAAATATATTATGTACATCAAAGACATTAGAGAAGTGTAAAAACATAAAAATAACAATGTAAAGGCCTCATAGTGGCAATGGACCGAAAATTCCAGCACATACAACCATGCCTGGAGAAGTGTACAAACATGAAAATAACAATGTGAAGGCCTCATAATGGCAATGGAAAGAAAATTCCAGCACATACAAGCACACTTGGAGAAGTCAATAAGAATGGAATTGATAGCTAACTGTTACATTGGATTGTGGAATGGTTGTTGACTTATGTGGATAGAGTTAAGGAGCCCTCTTATATCCAAGAGGTCCTTAGATCAAATCTGGCTGGTGGCATGCTTTTGGCCAAGCCATGGCTACCCCAAAGAATTCATGGGGGAGAAAGGGGGGGCCTCATATTGGGCCCAATTTGCCCTTTTTAGCCCGTCAGGTGAAGGCAAAGGCACCAAAAGGCACCTCCTTTTTGCACAAATGTTACAGCTTCCGTAGAAAAATCATCAATAAATTCAGATTTTAAAAATTGAATGTATAAATGACATGGACTATAGTACATACCTTGTTTAGGGTCCGCTTTCAAAAATTCTTCAGCCAACTCTCCACGCACCGCAATTAATGTTTCCACTTCCTCATCTTTCCAGTGTGAAACCTCGTCATCGTCATCCTTCTCACCTTCTTCAAAACATGCCTTCTTATCTTCAACTTTCTTGCTCTTCTTTGCTCCCTTCTCCCCTCCTTTAGCCTTTGTTGAACCTCGACCTCGCTTCTTAGAAACAACCTTCGCTCTCCTTCCTTTTTCACGTCCAGCAATACATTCTTCCCAACATCTCTCAAGACCTGAGGCTGTGAGCAAAATTGAGGCTGCGAAAAATTCTGGGACTCTGACAAATACTGGCCGTGTGAAGAAATTTGAGGTGGAGGTTGATATCCAACTTCCTGCAACTCATTGTCACTATACGGCAATCTAACATACGGAGATGGACTGAAATTGTTGCCCACACTTTGAAATGCACTTGCTTTCAATGATGGACCATAGGTCTGAAATTGAGGAATAGAAGACGAACCCATCATCCAAGCTGAATTCTGGTTGTATAGCTGAGGCTCACTTGACTCAACATTCTGAGAATACCCTCCTTCCATTGCAAACAAAATCCAAAAAAATTGACAACACTACAACAGCCACAATACACAGGCAAGCAATTCAAAGAGATGCATAAGTGAGCAAATGCTTTCTCTTTTTCAATCAACAATTACAAGCTCTTCAAAAAAAAAATTGTTTATTTCAGGCTTTAAAAAAATGAGCTGTTGCACTTTCTAACAATGACAATGACCAGTAAACGGTAATTTCCAACTACGATGAACAGTGGTGATGGAAAAAAAAACACAGAAAAAAAACAGGCCCAAAAACAGCTAGAATTAAACAATAAACAAATACTCTTCCAGAATTTCCTCCTGGACTTTGGGGTTGGGAAGCTCTCGGAGGTACCCAAGAAATACTTCCCTTAGATCTAGGAACTTGCTATCCACTTTTGCCACATAGGATTCCAGCAAGGAATTTCATCCACGAAAAAAAAATTGGGCTCCAACCCAAGTTGTATTTGGTGTAAACCCAAAACCGACGTACCATAGGTATCCTCCAATCATCGCACCCCATTTCTTTGGGCTCCAACCCAAACTTGTTTGGTGTAAACAGGCCCTAAGTGTTGAGTTTTTGAAATTTGACCAAATGAAAAATCAAGTTTCGGATTTAGTGGGAAAAACAAGTCTTCACTTCTTGCAGGTTGAATATAAAACATTTTATTTAGATTCCGCAAATTTAACCCCTAATTGCCCAAGGCTTTTTTAGACTTTTTTTCAATTTGCTCCAAATTAAAAAAAAAAAAAATCAACATTTTGATAACTTTATAAATTTTAAAATTCTAATCGTACAAATTCAAACTAGACAACGTAGATATTGCATGGAAAAAAAAAATATATATATATATATATATATATATATATATATATATATATATATATATATATATATATATATATATATAACTTATGAATTGAAAGATTATAATGTTTGATCGTTAAGGTGTTAAAACAATCAAAGTGATTTGAATTTTTTCAATCCTCTTTCACATCAATCACATGTCAAATCTAAACAATTGGGTATCTACAAAGAAATTGTGAGGGTAAAGAAAATAACATGCATAATTCCAATCAATTTATGGCTTCTTAAAATCTATGTTACATAGTTTATGGCTTTTTGCAATTTTTATGACTTCTATCACATTCATGAAATTGCATGACATTCATGGTTGTACTTTACAATGTTAAAGCATCCAATTTTAAATATCCATACATCCATTTTACTATGCAATTCTTTACCTCGATCAAGACACTTCTTCAAATATTGTTCAAAGCAATCTTTGTCTTAATAGATACCACCAAAACGAATTGAAGCATTTTTTAATTTCAAAATGATGTATACATCACTATATTTATCACTATACTTTATAGGTTTCATAAGAAGAAATTTACTTTAGTAGTATTTTATTATTCAAAAGAATAAACACCCAACTTCTAAATTATAGTTTTTAAAGATAAAATTGACATTTACAATTTACCACTCAAGTATTGAACTTATGTAAAAGAGTCAAGAAACTCAAATGAAATTAATCCCTACACTAAGTAGGTCTCATAGAAAAGATTTGACACATGTAATAAATTTTTGTTCCAAAAAAAGAAAAACCCAAGTCCTAAATAGTTTTTAAAGATAAAATTGACATTTGTAATTTACCACTCAAGTGTTGAACTCATATAAAAGAACCGTGGAACTCAAATAAAATTAATGCCTATACTCACTAGGTTCCACATAAAACACTTGACACTTATAATCATATCTTCTTAAATTAAAAAAACACAAAATTTCTAAAATTTCAAAATCATAAAAATCACATTTGTAAAACACCACTCAAAACTAAACTCATTAAAAAGTTGTTGTATTTTATACATATAATTGCAAATCACTCACGGGTGTAACCTTTTATCTCCTTTACAAAACCATGAAATGGACCCACAAGTTGCAAAAAAAAATTGGACTTGAAATTCATGCTCACATTGTATCCATACAACTTTTTACGTATTTCAAAACCTCCCTAAACATTTAAAACTTCACTTGCTGTACTTTATAGCATCAACTACAAATAACTCATAGATGATGCGTTGTTTATTGAAAATCAACAAGCCTAGAACTTGTAAATAAATTTAGAAAAACAAATTCATGGCCAAAATTTATCAATGCAAGTAGAGGGCTATTTAACAACCACCTTGAACTGAAAAAGAAAAAGTTGTTGTGATATATAGACATAAATGCGAATGAACCATGCATATTACATTTGTTTTTGGATATCGTGAACCCCCAATGTGTAAAAATATTCTTCAAACCAATTCCATTGCTACAATTTTACTTTGCTAGTTTGTATCTTTGTAAAAATTTCTCTAACTATTTATAAGAATTGTTTGTTGTATTTTGTAAAACTAGTTGAATATAACTCATAGATGATACTTTCACTTATTTGAGGAACCAAATTTTATTGGCAAAGTTTATTTAAGTAAGTTGGAGGTTATTTAACAAGCATTGTACACTTGAAAGAGAAAGTTGTTGTATTTTATAGGCATTAATGCAAATGAATCTTGTATGTTGCATTTATTTGTTGGACACAATGGAACGCCCATTTTGTAATGAAATTTTTGAAACAAATTTCATGGCCACATTGTATCCATGCAAGTATTTGACTATTTATCAATGTTCGAAATTTTGAATAGAACAAATCATTGAGTTTTATAGAAGTAAATGAAAATAATTCATAGATGGTGCAATTAAATTTGAATAGGGAAATTGAATCGCAAGTTGTAAATTTATGAAGTACATGAGATTTGCAGAATTATGAATTATGGAAGATTAGATATTTAATTTTTGATTTTTTTTAACTTAAATATAAAATTTATTTTTATTATATTTGATATTATTGTTGCTACAACATAGAATGCACTTGTAAACTACATTTATCTGGATTACTTCATTTATTACTTTATTACTTCATTTATTATGAATTCCACAAATTTGAAACATTTAGATCTTGTTGGACAATTTAAGCCCATTCCTTTACTTGTAATTTTATGATTTCTATTAATTTGGTCTTTTAAAATACAATCTAATTAAAATTCATTTAAAATGTTTTACTTATAAAAGAACAATTTAAATTTCTAATCATGGTCCAAATTATAGACCCAAAAATCTTAACCCAAAATCCAAAAATTCCAACCATTTAAAATAGTTACAATTTGGTTGTTTATAAATTAAGGTTTAGTAAGACACAAAATTATTCATTGGCCATACTTTAAGTATTTGGATGGCCAAACTTTGTAGAATTTGTAGGTAAAACTATGAAAAAAAGACCCCCATCAAGTTGTACATAGTTGAAATAGTCAAAATTCATAGGAACATTGAACTTTTTCTAATTTCTATAGTTTGAAATGAAGATTAAAAATTAAATTATTCATTGACTGTACTTTAAGTAATTGGACGGCCCAAACTCATAGAATTTGTACATAAAATTATAAGACAAAAAATCTCAATAAGTCGAAAACATTCCAAATGGTTAGAATTCATGAGAACATTAAACTCGTTTTCTTTTGCGTACATTCAAACAAGAGTAGGAAATAAAGTTATTCATTGGTTGCACTTTAAATAATCATATGGCTTATATTTATAGATTTTGTATATAATAGTAGAGAAAAAGGACCTCCATCAAGTTGTAATTATTTTAAATGGTTAGAATTTATGAGAACCTTAGATTCATTTCCTTTTCTATACATTAGAAGAAGAGAATAAATAAATAAATTTATTGTTGTACTTCATGTAATTGAATGGCCCAAACTCATAGATTTTGTACATAAAAGTATGAGAAAAGGATCTCAACAAGTTGTAAATATTCCAAATGGTTAGAATTCATGGGAATATTGAATTCATTTTCTTTTACGTATATTCAAACAAAAAAAAAACGAATAAATTTCTTATTATACTAAAAGTAATTGGATGGCCCAAACTCATAGATTTTATACATAATAGTATAAAAAAGGACCCCGATCAAGTTGTAATTATTTTAAATGGTTAGAATTTACAAGAATCTTGGACTCATTTCTTTTCAATACTTTAAAACAAGAGAACATATAAATAAATTTATTGTTGTATTTTAAATAATTGGATGGCCTAAACTCAAAGAATTTGTATGTAAAAGTATAAGAAAAGGATCTCAATAAATTGTAAATATTCCAAATGGTTAGAATTCATGAGAATATTGAACTAGTTGTTTTTTTGCACACATTCAAACAAGAGAACAACTAAATAAATTTATTGTTGTACTTTATGTAATTAGATGGCTCACTCATAGAATTTGTGCATATAAGTACAAGGATAGGATCTCAACAAGTTGTAAATATTCCAAATGGTTAGAATTCATGAGGACATTGAACTTGTTTATTTTTGCATACATTCAAATAAAGAAAACAAATAAATAAATTTATTGCTACACTTTAAGTAATTGGATGGCCCAAATTCATAGATTTTGTACTTAATAGTATAAAAAAGGACCCCCATCTAGTTGTAATTATTCTAAA
Source organism: Climacium dendroides (assembly GCA_950106755.1). Taxonomy (NCBI): domain Eukaryota; kingdom Viridiplantae; phylum Streptophyta; class Bryopsida; order Hypnales; family Climaciaceae; genus Climacium; species Climacium dendroides. The sequence continues at coordinate 39,350,509 of OX467082.1, read as the reverse complement.
TGGTTAGAATTTACAAGAATCTTGGACTCATTTTTTTCTATACTTTAAAACAAGAGAACAAATAAATAAATTTATTACTGTAATTTAAGTAATTGGATGGCCTAAACTCATAGATTTTGTACATAATAGTAGAGAAAAAGGACCTCCATAAAGTTGTAATTATTCTAAATATTTAGAATTTTTAAGAACCTTGGATTCATTTCTTTTTCTATACATTAAAACAAGAGAATAAATAAATAAATTTATTGCTATACTTTATGCAATTGGATGGCCAAAACTCATAGATTTTATATGCAAAAGTATGAGAAAAGGATTTGAACAAGTTGTAAATATTCCAAATTATTAGATTTGGAATATTACGAGAACCTCGGATTCATTTCATTTTTTAGACTTTAAAACAAGAAAACAAATAAATAAATTTCTTATTGTACTTAAAGTTATTGGATGGCCCAAACTCATAGATTTTGTATGTAATAGTATAAAAAAAGGACCCTCATTCCGCAAAGCTAAAAAATTTAGAATTTATGGACACACTTAATTCATGGTTCTCATACTAGACAAGTTATTATTCATTTTTCGTCTTGTAGGATGAGTTATTATTCATCAAAAGTACTTGAGCAGTACATTCGATGAATAGTAACTCGTCCTACAAGACAAGAAATGGTCGTTTTTAAATGCATCCATTTTGTGAAATTGAGGTAATCGAGGGAACAAAATCAATCCCTAAACCTAAGCTGATGGTGATGAAAGCACCATTTGTTTAGCTACTTCCAAGAGTGTCAAGGTTTTGAGGTCTTTTAATCTTGGCCCTCTCAATTGGAAAATGCTACAGCGTACAACCTATGGATGAAGGTGAAGTGAACACTCAAAACATTTTAGAATATAAATTCCATAACTACTGCAAACTAAAACTCCTTGTAACTTTCATCTCATGAATCCAAATGAAATCATTCCAATCTTTTTATACAGTTTGAAAAAACAAACTACTTATCATATATAATAACTTTTAAACCATATAATCAGAATGTGGCTCCTCTCACACCAAAAACTAAATGAATATCATAGAACAACTCTATATTCCTTTTATTTTGCTAGAATCTGCTGAAATCCGCGCACCTTTGCATTTGCATCTTTAGTGCTACTTGCCTCTCTAATCACTTCCGATAGTCTTTGAATTAATTTCCGACTGATCTGAACAGAGGTACCCAAACGGGTAAATCTTGTTGCACATTTTGATTTCATAGTGGCATGAAAATGTAGTTTTCTTCTTCAAATGATTTCTGTAATGCCATCACAGTTGTTGAAATTAGCACATACTTCATAAGTAAGCACAACAAATTGCCCACCCTCACACTGAAAATTATGGCCGTTGAAAATGAAGGCCAACTCTCTAGTTGCACTACATATTGGAATCCAAATACCAAATACGTATGTATTGTAATCATCATCATTGTGAAATGAATTTGAAAAGTCATTCATAGTATACGTCAGATTGCTAGCAAATACACTTTCTTTTTGCTTCAGATTTGTAAACTCCAACTATGAAAAGTCTGGAACGCCAATATCTTTTGTTTGTTTTGATACGTCTTGGAAAATCTTGGATGTCATACTTAAAAATCGACTTTGATACAATTCCCCCATCCAAGTTGATATGTGTTCTTGGTCTTCCATTTCTTCATTTTTGTCTCGGAATGCTGGGTAGACAAAGAAGGCATGTACCTTCCTATAGATAAATTTCCATCCATTCCCACACTCCATCCCAATGCATACATGGTACCAGTTCCTTCTCTGAGACTCGAGTTTCTTGCAATTTTATAACTTCTTTTGGATGCATCAAGAAGAGTTGTTGTCAGTTTCTCAATATCTTCTCGTTCCTCCACCATCATAGTATCAAAAGGTTGGAATTTGGTCATTAGTACAATTTGCTTGTCACTTTTGTCTTATACTGTTGTTTGATTATAAGAAAGTCGAATGTAATCATTTGGAATAGTTTCTATAAATTGTCCATTGAAATTCTTTTTACATCGTTTTTTTTTTCTTAAAAATATAAGTCGTTTGTGAAGTCCTAATGTTTGAAGGAGCTTCTTTCACATCCTCTCCTTCGTTGAATTTCTTAAGTTTTTTTGAATAATGGTCTCGAGATCCTTTCCCTCTCGATTTTTTTTTCTTTCCCCATTGTAAATAACTCTGTAAAACATTTGAAATTTCATATAGTTAAAAATTAAAATTAACTAAAATTTTAAATTTTCTTGTTTTTTTAAATTTGTGTTTTATCATTTTTATTTCTCGAATGCAATGAAATTGAAACTACAGTATAAACCTAAATCACATTTATGTGCTGTACTCAATTCACATTGCTGGAAAAAAAAATGAAAACACAAAAGGTATTTCAAGAATTTAAATTTCCATTACATTTAAAACACAATAAATCAAATTTATATATAAGAAATAATATATGAAAACTACAAAGAAGTAAACCTAAAGAGGATGTGATTTTTTTTATTTATATTTCAATATTTTTATTTCTATAATGCAATGAAATTAAAATTGCAACAGTTTAAATGCATGTTGTATTTATGGCGAATACGTAAGGTAGAGGGTGCCTTCTTCACCCTCTTCTTGGATTAGTCTTGTTTGCAATTTTATAAAGGTCTTGTGGTTTATGAGCTTTATTGCGTGTTGTATTTATGGTGAATGAAAATAACAATATTAAATTGAATACTTTTGAAAAGGTGGTTTTTGTTGATCTGTTTCGGTCATCCAAGTTTGAAAAAATAAACTACTTATCATATATAATAACTTTTGAACCATATAATCAGAATATGGCTCCTCTCACACCAAAAACTAAATGAATATCATAGAACAACTCTATATTCCTTTTATTTTGCTAGAATCTGCTGAAATCCGCGCACCTTTGCATTTGCATCTTTAGTGCTACTTGCCTCTCTAATCACTTCCAATAGTCTTTGAATTAATTTCCGACTGATCTGAACAGAGGTACCCAAACGGGTAAATCTTGTTGCACATTTTGATTTCATAGTGGCATGAAAATGTAGTTTTCTTCTTCAAATGATTTTCGTAATGCCATCACAGTCGTAACTGTAATTCTAACTTGCAAATGGATTAATTCCAAATCCTAACTGTAATTCTAACTTGCAAATGGATTAATTCCAAATCCTAACTGTAATTCTAACTTCCAAATGGATTAATTCCAAATCCTAATTCTAACTTCCAAATGGATTAATTCCAAATTAGGGGTACGGCCCTTGGGCCGTTCGAAAAATTTGGGCCTTTATTTCAATTTGTTTTGTTTTGAGTCAAATAATTAGGTCAAAATGTCCCAAAATTTTATACCCTCCCCAAAACCATAGGTATAAACTTTAAGACTACGGGACTAGACGGATATCAATCGAGAAAGGGTCTCAACCCCGAGGGGGTATCAACCTCGAGGAGCCGGGGGGTTACCACACGAGGGTCCGGGTCGGTCAAGTCGGGAACCGGGTATCGGGAGGTCAGGGTGGGCCGATGAGTCTACCGCAGGCGCCTGTCTGTCGGCGCCGCGGTTGTCTGCTTCGCTGTGCTCCTCCGGGGATTCGATTTCTCGTTTCGTGATATAATTTCTTTCAATTTCTTCAAATCCTGTCTCGCTTCATCGAGAAGGTCAACCTTAGCAACTCAATCACTCAAATTTCAAAGAATCGTTCAAAATTTCAAAGGTGAGTAGGGAAGCTTGGCAGTGCTCACAATTTCGTTTCCGATTGCAATTTTCTAATCAATTCCTTCAGATTCTCTGAAATTTGCTGCAGAATTGTTCTCGCTTGGTTAATGCGATCCTCACCAATCTTCCCATGTTCGCATTCTGACAACCTTTTGAGATTCGAAGTTTGTCGATGAAGCCAGGCGCTGCAGCAACTTCCTTCACAACAACAACGAATCCAAATTCAACTCCGCCTCCAAACCAGACAATGATTGTTTGGTTGCTCCCACAATTCACAAATTTTTCAATTTCAACCACACGCACAAGACTAATTCAAAGCACACGCACAGCACAGCACACAATTTTGTATAATTTGACAACTGAATTTTTTATTGCAAAATACATAGATTACACGCACAAGGATTACAACCCTCAATCTACACTAGATCTGCTCTAAAAGAATTCTGCACTGGTGAGGGAAATGGGAAAGAGAGATCAATTAAAAGTAGGAGGACGGGGTGATTAGAGCGAGTGCAATGCGTCGTAATCGTCGTGACTGCTCCGCTGCACCTCCGAAGCCCTGATTTCTTTCCTTTTTCTTTTTCTCCTCTTTGGCATTACTCTTATAACTTTACTCAGTACTCAACTTGAGATAGTTAGATTGTTCTTTAAAGAATGATACTTGTATGTCTTTTGCTAAAGAGATGCACTCGTTTATCAGCAATGCATTCTACAAAATTCCAAAATTTGAGACAAACTAACTGTTAATGCAATTTCCATTGTCTGTAACCACTTATTTGATTAGCAATAATTATCCATTCCATTCAGTAATATAACTTTGCTATATCTTTTATTCAGTGTAACAAATGTGTTGATATGTTGTTTGTTTTCAAAATTTATTTTAATATATTTTATTTTAAATTTATACATTTAAAAAAAAAAAAAAAAATTAATTTTTTTAACACTTAATTTTTAATTTTTAATTTTAATTTTAGTCTATCCTCTACTTAAATCATAACTTGTCCTCAAGTTATGTAAGGTTTTAAGCGATAGCCATTGTATCGTGTAGAATGTATTACCCCTGCAAAATCTTGCAATTCTACAGACCCATTGAAATATACATTCAAAATTTTGTATGGTCCAAACCAACGCATTTTGAATTTGCCTGGAAATTTTTGGAATCTACTGTCATAGAGAAGGACTAAGTCATTAGGATGCAAGTCTTTGGGTTTGAGTTTGCTGTCATAATAACTTTTTCTACAGTTTTGAGTTACTAGCATGTTTAGGTAGGCCTGACGCCTAGTCTCGACCAATTTTTCTAACATTGAATAACGTTCTTTCAAGAAATCTTCTTCTCCTAATTTATACTCAATTGCAATCTGTAAGGATTGGATTTCTAGTTCAATTGGCAAAATGGCCTCCTGACCATAAACTAATTGAAAAGGTGTACATTTGGTAGTTACCTTGTACGCACACCTATAAGCCCATAAGGCATCTAGGACTCGTGCATCCCAATCTGTATTAGAGCCTTGGACTGTTTTGGTAATGATTTTACAGAGTATTCCGTTAGTCTTTTCTGTCTGACCATTTGCTCTTGAGTGATAAGGACTTGTTTTTCTGTGTTTGATCAAATATTTTTTAGTTAGTTGAGCAATGGTGTCATTCAGAAAGTGAGAGCCTCTATCACTAACAAGCTCTTTTGGACAACCCAACCGTGTAATGATGTTTTCATATAAGAATTTGGCGACAGTTTTGGCATCGTCTGTTTTAGTGGCAAAAGCTTCTGCCCATTTAGTGACATAGTCTGTAGCAACTAAAATATATTGTTTCCTACCGTTTCGACTTGGGGGTTTAATTGGGCCAACAAAGTCAATACCCCATTTTTCAAACGGTATTTGGGCAAGGATAGGAGTTAGGGGCATAGAAGTAGAAGGTGTAGGTTTGCCTGTTCTCTAGTAAGGATCACACTTCTTTGCATATTTAGCAGCATTTGCAAACATGGTTGGCCACCAATAGCCAGATTGCAACGCCTTTTGGGCAGTGACTAACCCAGCAAAGTGTCCTCTACAGACATCGCTGTGACATCCTTCTAGGATTATGGGTACTTCACTTGGATTAATACAGCACCTTAAAATTTCATCTTTACCTTTCTTGTAAAGAATGTTTTCTATTAGTGTGTAAGGTGTTGATCTATAAACTAGTCATCTCTTTTGCTTTTCTATATATTCTGCTGGAATTTGTCCAGTGGATAGGTAATAGATGATGTCTGCATATTCTGTTGGAATGACATCTACTTGGAATAAGTTGGCATCTAGGAAACTATCGTCAATGGGTTCTAGTCCAACTTCTGAGTTAATTCGAGATAGATGGTCTACATTCACATGACTCTTTCAAGGTCTTACTTGGATCGTAAAATTGAATTCCTGGAGTAACAACACCCATCTAGCGATCCGTCCACTAAGTTCGGATTTGTTTATCATGTATTTTAATGCATCATGATCTACATGGAAAACAAATTTGTAACCCAACAAATAGTGTCAAAATTTTTGAACAGAAAATATCATTCCTAACGCTTCTCGTTCTGTGACAATGTAATTCTTTTCTACAGCGGCCAATTGACGGCTTGCAAAGTAAATAGGTCGATCATGTCATTTTTCATTCTTTTGGCTCAACACACTTCCAATTGCAACATTAGAAGCGTCAACATAAACTTCAAAATCTTTATTCCAATCAGGTGGAATTAAGACAGGGGCTGTGACAAGTTTATGTTTCAGGGTGTTAAAGGCTTCTGTACAAGCCTCGGTCCATACATGTGTACTATCAGTCTTTTTGGTTAACGCAGTTAAAGGTAAGGCAATGTTGGCATACTTATGAATATATCTTCTATAGTATCCAACATGTTCCAAAAAGGCCCTAACTTCTGTTATGGTGTTAGGTTGTGGTAATTCATTAATAATTGCTACCTTGTCTGGATCTGTAGCAATGCCTTGGTTAGAAACAATGTGTCCCACTATTTTACCATAAGGTACAGCAAATTGGGATTTGGCAGCGTTAATTGAAATGCCAAACTTTTTACATTGTTCAAAACACTTTTCTAAATATCCCGCATGATTGGCTTTTGTGCTAAACACACAAAAGTCGTCTAGGAAGATTTCAATGAACTTTCTAAGATACTCTTGAAAGGCTATGGTCATTAACCTTTGAAAAGTAGTAGGGGCGTTACACAATCCAAAAGGCATAACTATATGGGCAAAGATTTCCCAATCAGTTGTAAAGGCCGTTAATAACCTAAACATTTCTGCTATTTGGATCTGGTTACAGCTAGAAAATCCATCTAAAAAGCAATAACATTCATGTTCCACAATACCATTTAAAAGTGTATCCGTAAAAGGTAAAGAAAAATGGTCTTTCTTCGTGACACTATTTAACTTACGATAATCTTGGCAAATTCTTATCTTGCCATTTTTCTTGGGCACTATCACAATGGGTGATACCCATTCACTGTGAAGTACGGAAAAAATGAATCCGCAAGCTAACAACTTGTCAATTTCCTCTTTTACCATTAATGAGTACTTTGGATTCATTCGATATTGTCTTTGTCTAACGGGTTTTGTGTTTTCTTCTAACACAATATTATGTTGGCAAATTTCAGGAGGAACTCCTTTAAGATCGGCATAACTCCAAGCAAAAGCTTTTCTATGTCTTTTGAAAAAATTATGCCAATACTTAAACTCTACCTTCGTCATTTTAGAGTAGACTCTAATAGGTTTAGGGTCTTCCTTTGTCCCTAAATTTATTTGTTGCAAAGGAATTTTCAAAGATTCTTTTTGCAAAGGTGTTGGGTCTTTATGGGCAAATAAATTCTCTATTTCTCCAATGTCTGACGGATTTCTAAGTTCGAGCTCTGAACTTTCTTCAACATTCACGTTTAAGACTTCAGAGTTTTTCCATGCTAAGATAGCATCATCTGAGTCATCGATATTACTCATGGGAGTAAAATATTCTCCCAACCCAACACATTTGTAAGGCAATTCTTTATTCACTTTTTATGTTGATTGTTCGTCATCACTTTCTTCCTCCATGTCAGAAGAAAGTGCAGAGGTTTAATTAGAATCCTCTTCTTGGGTTTCTCCATGATAAAGAGTTGGATAAAGGGGAAAGACAATTTGGTTTTTGCCTTTTCCTATAGTCAAGGTTCCCTTACCCCAATCATCTTTGGCTTTAGCTAAAAACAACCAAGGTCTACCTAATAGGATAGGATATGAAGATATACAGTTCATCAATTTGAAAACTATATAGTCTACTTTATAATCGATCCCTCCTATAGTAGTGGTAATTTGATTCAACATTCCAAGAGGTTTGACCCTACTTTGGTTCGCCATTCTTAGAATGATAGGTGTTCGTGTCATAGTAGTTAATCCCAGTTCTTCCATGGTTTCGAAGTTCATGAGATTAACACTAGACCCACTATCGATTTGGACACCGTGGATTAATGATCCATCAATCATTACGTCTATCGTGGAGGCTTTAGGATCTACTAAAATCTCATGGATTTGGTTTGACTTAACCCTTTTTCTTATGAGGGAAGTACTAAGGTCACTTCTACACTTGGGTGAAATTGTCAAGAGCTGTTTCATAGAAATGAGGGGTTGTATTCTGTCTAAGTTGTCTAATACATTGTAAGGTTGCATACCCATTTCCAATTTCATTGTACGTATTGCTTTTCGTTTATTTAAGTCATTTTCATGACTTTTAGGCTTATTCCTTTTAAAAGGAGGTTGGTAGAAGTTAAGTAAAGTCGAAGAGATTGTAGGTAATACCTTTTGTGGTAGAATTATTTTTTGAGGTTCGTTTTGGTTTTCTTGGTTAAGAGTTGCCTTAAGAGCTCTTTCTTGTCTTTCTTTTAAAGTGATTTCTTTTTCTAGAAATGTTATGGGTTTAACAGTCTCTTTTTCTTTATTTGGTTCAGAAGATATCTCTTCTTTTGACCAATATGGTTGACTTAATTACTTTTCTAAATAGTCTTGGAATTCATTATTTCTAATATCTTGTTTTGTTTTCATTCCCCTAATAGATACATAAACCTTTTCAGGCAATGGTTCATTCCTATGTAGAATGTGGGAAATATGATTTGAGGATCTAGAGTTATCCTGGTCCTTAAATTGGACTTGGTTTTTCTTGGGATAATCTTTTTCAGAAGGAGGAAAGTTCCTAGGTGGAGCACTACACTCTTGTGCAACATGACCTCGTTGTCTACAACGTCCACACCAAGGAACATAACCAACTTGTTTCTTAGGATTAGGACATTCTCAAGAATAGTGGCCTGGTTCACCACATCTATAACAAATAACAGTCCCTTCTGGTCTAGATGAACCAAATTGAGGTGAAGGTTGGTTATTATTGTAATTTTTATTGTTACTCCAATTTTGTCGATTGTTAGGATTAGAATTATATGGAAGTCCTTCATTTGGTCTAGTGAATGGTCGTTTGCTAAAATTAGACTTATTAACCCATGGCCTATTATTTTCAACTTGCATGACTTGCTTAACTGCTGCCATATCTTGTCTAATGGCTTTCAAATTCCAACATTTGTTTGTAAAATGTTTACCACCACAAAAATCACAAATGGGGCTTTTTGCCACATTTTCTATTAAAGATGATGAACATTCTGAAGACAAATGCCCATGCCCTTTACAATTAGAACACCAAACATTGGTTCTCACATTGGTAGGTTTATTTCTCTTATTTGGCGCATTGGTCACTTGGACTCTTAAGTCAGCCATTCCTTCAATCAATTTATTCAATTGATTTTCTAATCTAGTTTTGGACTCTAAATTTTGTTTTGGTATATGTATTTTTGGTTTTATATAATTTGGATCTTGAACTACTGAATACATAGGATTTTGAACATAGGAAGGTTCTAGAGATGTTGTAGGATAAGATGTGAGATCTGCCAAAGACAAATCCTCTTCACCGATTCTAGCTACTTCATATCTTTTGGCATTTTGCAAGGCTTCTACCAAATTTGCAGGGTTCTTTTCTCTCATGGCTATTTTGAACTCAATAGGGTGTAATCTTCCTATAAACAAGCTAGTAAGGTAAGCATCGGGCATACCATGATTACGCCAACGTCTCAATAGATATTCCATTCTTCCATAATAGGAATCTACTGTTTCTCTTGGTCCCATTTTCAAGTTCCGTAAACGGTCTTGAATGTTTTCTATAAATGCTAATGGACGGAATCTGGTTAGGAAAGCATCTCTCAATGCTTCCCATGTCATGTATGGTCCATGGGTTTGATGCCATTCCTGAGCAGCACCCGTTAAAGTGGCAGGAAAGGTTATCAAATAATTTGCCTCAGGTATGAGGTTTGCTTGACATGTCATCAAAAATCTATTGACATGATAATCAGGATCAAATCTTGGATGGCCCAAGTATTGTGGCAGTGGAACCAAACTCAATGGTCTTAGTTGTGCCATGTTTATGTTAGAGATGTTCTCACTAGATGGTGAACTATCACTAGAATTCTTACTTGATGAAGTCAAATTTGATGAGGGGGAATCGGAGGGTCCCTCTGGACTACTTAAACTATATGGAGTTCTATTTTCTTCTGCCAATGGTGATAAAAATTGACCCGAGGAAATTTCAAAATGAGAAAGTGTATCAGAATGTTCTGATTCAGAAGTTATAGGATCAAAGTTTTCGTTTACATTGGATAAAAGCTTTTGCAAGCATTCTTGTACACTAGGACTCTCTTCACCTCCAGATTCTTGTAAATATTCTGAAATAGAGCTACTAAATTGAAGTTTCAAGGTAAAATTCCTAGGTTGTGAAAACAAATACTCAACAGGAGTTGGATATAATGTAGAAGAATCTGAAGATTGTCCCCGTTCAAATGTTGAATGAGGAATTTCTTGAAAATTCCTAACTTCTTGGTCTAGAAGATTATCAACACTATTTGATACAATGGGGTTTATTATGTCAACTGATTCTTCGCCTAAATTATAATCGACTTGTCTTCTTGCATAAATTCCTAAAGGTGAACTTAAAGTTTGTTCTATGTTTGAATTGTCCACATTAGGATCTTGGGGAGAAGGTGGTCTTGCTGGTGTTGAACTAAATACAGGGTTGGCATAGGAAGATATAATCCTACAATTAGATTGCTTATCAGTCCTATCTTTTCTTTGTTTCTTTTGGAATGCCTTTTTCAACTCATGTTCACTAATGTTTTGAAACATTTAATGTATTCATTAAAGAATTTGAAAAATTACATTCTAAAAGATATATTCAAATATATTTTAAACTTTGAATGGAAGGTCGATTTCAAAGGCATAATAATCCAAAAGAAATACTCATGGGATGCTTTTTTTCCCTACTTACGAAATCGGGTATCAAGGGTGTTAATCTTGGATTTATTGATCCATAACTGAAAACATACAATTTTCTATTTAACCGAGTACCATGCCATCAAGCATTTCCACTAGGAATTTCTTCACAAGGGTAAGTTCTCAATTTCCCGTATTGTCCTAACAAATAGTGCAAAGATGGGTGGATAAGAAGATCTTCTCCTTTAGCATAAAATTTTTGATATGGTTTTCCTTCTCTCCGAATTTTACTAAAGATTATACGTTTCACATCTAAGGGTAATTTTTCAATTCGACCTTTTAATTCAAAAGTACAAAAATCTTCTTTCAAGAATTTGTACCCTTTTCCAAAATAAGCATTTTTGTACAAACGGTATAATGCCATAAAAAGACAAGGTCCTGAAAAATATCCTCTATTACATCCGAACTCTCCTATAGAAACAACATTTTGTTTTCTAATCATTGGCAAAAGTTATGTCTTTGCTGAGGATGAGTTTGGATTAAAATGTCTATAACAGTTCTGATTCTAACTAAATTGTCTCGCGTGAGATTCCTAATTGCTAAGTGGTTGATTTGTGAAATTAAATTTAAGAATTCAATGTCTGAATTTTTGTGAATAGGTGTAGCCGTATGTCTTGATTTATTATCAAACGCTTGTTTTCTCAAACAAGTTCTTTTAAATGACCACGTTCTCCACAAAAATGACAATTAATTTTTCTATTAGTTTCAACGTGTTGTGTAGGTCTAGGAATTCTAATGTTCCTAGGAATGAGTGTAGGATTTTTCACTCTAGAGTTGCTAGGTCTTCCTTGTGGTAATGCACTATTTTGAGGGAATCTACTAGTATCTATCGTAAATATGTCTTTTAATAAATCTTCTATAATTTCTCTATTTAGTTTCTCGTATGGTTCCATTGTGTTTCATAACTTACAAAATCATTTAAAGTCACAAATGTATCTTCTACTCTTATCAAATAAAAGATTCCAAATACTTTTCACTTCAACTTCAAACGAGTCTTTAAAGAACTTTATGAAAAATACATGAAATTCCTTTTTTAATATATAATAATATAGCAGGAATATATAAGTTCATGTGTTTTCCTGTTTCCTCAGGCTCAATTTGCAACAAATTAAAAAGAATTCAAAACATTTGTACATCTTTGAATACTGCTAGCCAAAGTTCATCCCTGGCAGCGGCGCCAAAATGTGGTATAATTTCCGGAATCTAATCTTATTCAACTAAATTTGAATTCGAACACTAGGGAATGAACTATGTAAGGCTAGCGTAATGTGTTCAAAGGTCACAATGTACAAATTTGCAAAATTGAGAGTTTTATTCGCTCTTAATCCCACTAGTACCCAAGGTATCGTTCAAGCTGTCCATTAATACATGCTATTGACGGATGTATGAAGTCACAATCCTGTCTAGTGTGCTACTGGTTCATGGCAATAGTTCTAGGACAATAGTTCAATGTGGACTGACTTGTAATGAATGCATGTGTAATGCAGGACTTATAGACTAAATAAATAATATTATTATTATTTTTAGTATTTAGCAAAAGAATAAGAGTTAATGTTTTAGAATAACTCACACCCTCAACCAAGGACAATATGGCCAAACACATGCAATTAGTATGCTCTACCTACAAATCATCCAAAAGAAAACCATTTCAACACACATATACAAAACTCAATGCCCTTAAAAAATTTCTACAGATACTAACCAATTTCTAGTACTAACTAACTTAGTAGGTTTCCTGTAAATGCTCCAATATAGATAATTGTTTACTAATATACACTCAAAACATGATAACATGAATGCAAAGCTATATGTCAAGATGAAGAAATCTGTGAAACTTCTAACTCATTCTCTAATTTAGATTCCAAAAGAATCCCAATCTAACCTAATACATGCAATTAAAAAACTAGATTCTAGAATTTAGGGAATTGGACTCAAATTTAGGATAGAAACCCTAAATTCCAACGCTTCAAATCCCTAATTCAAAGTCGAATCCCTAACCTCAAGTTTTGGGACAATGGGTCTTTTGGCTGTAAAAATTGGTCAAATTCAAAAATTAATAACTTTGGCATATGTTATCCAAAATCAATAATTCGGAAGCCAATGGAAACCTTATTCTATTATTTATCAGGTAAAATCAATAATTAATCAAAAAATAAAAAATAAAAAATTATAAAAATAATTTTAAAATGCAGAATTAAATAGCCTTATTCTCAGCCCCTATGACCGTGCGTACTCTTCCAAATCCCTAATTTCTATTCCGCAATAGCGATACACTACCGCAGACCGTAACTTCGACGGCAAATATCTCAGGCAATATTTGTCCGATTCAAAAAAAAATTGGGTCTAACTTGACTGATATTTTTTTCTCTTTCCATCAGTATAATTTACGCCTTTTAATTCCTTGTACATCGGAAGTTATTCTAATTCGAAGTTTGCTGGTTTCACACAACTAAGACTGTAACATTTTCTAATTGGAACCTAGTTACAAATTCCAGTTGAATTCGATCATTTCACTTATGATTCCTGCTCACATAACTATTTTGATCTTCACCAATGATAATTACACACCATCTCCATCTCGCACAGACATGATCACAAAGGAAATAGCGTCAAGATGAACACCGTTCACCAAGTTGATGCAGCTTCAGCAAGTCGACACAACAACTATACAAAATCACCTACTCCGATTAGCAATTCGGAAGACTCACACCAATTTCATCTGAAAATCTCAAGTTGCTCACTTGCAACCAGCTTCCCAGCTTCTCTGATTCTCCAAATTTTCCAAATTTTCTGGAATGTTTATCTCGCCCAACACCTAACTCAATCAGTGCGGCTATTCCAATTTCAAGTTGCCACACATTGCTTCATCTGTCACTACAAAATGTCCCCAAACTTCAATAAGAACAAGCATCCACAGATTGGTGATAAACTCTCCGATTTCACAACACTACAGCAGATTCACCCAAACTGTACTCCAGCAAAATGGAAAAACACAATGACAAATATACAGAATTCTTATTACAGTACAAAATACAACGTTGAAAAAGCGCACAATTGCAAAGAAGATCTATAGGCATGGTTCAATGAGGAAGAAAAAAAAAGAATTTAAACTGAAATTTGGGGGTGATCGGAGCGAGTGCAGCGTGTCGTAATCGACGTGACTGCTCCGATGCGCCTCCTAAGTTCTAGTTTTTTTTTCTTTTTTTTTCTTTTTTTTCTTTATCTTTCTTTTTACTTTTGCTTTCTTTTTATTTTTCCCTTCTTTTACTATTATACTAACTATAAACTAAAATGTCTTTGAATTTTTTCTAATCTTTTAGTAAAAATAGAATACTTTTATACTAAATACTAGATATAGAATAAAATAATATATATAAAGTCTTTAAAAATCAAAAAAGTACTACAAAACTCTAAAGTATTAGACTACAATGCCATCACAGTTGTTGAAATTAGCACATACTTCATAAGTAAGCACAACAAATTGCCCACCCTCACACTGAAAATTATGGCCGTTGAAAATGAAGGCCAACTCTCTAGTTGCACTACATATTGGAATCCAAATACCAAATACGTATGTATTGTAATCATCATCATTGTGAAATGAATTTGAAAAGTCATTCATAGTATACGTCAGATTGCTAGCAAATACACTTTCTTTTTGCTTCAGATTTGTAAACTCCAACTATGAAAAGTCTGGAACGCCAATATCTTTTGTTTGTTTTGATACGTCTTGGAAAATCTTGGATGTCATACTTAAAAATCGACTTTGATACAATTCCCCCATCCAAGTTGATATGTGTTCTTAGTCTTCCATTTCTTCATTTTTGTCTCGGAATGCTGGGTAGACAAAGAAGGCATGTACCTTCCTATAGATAAATTTCCATCCATTCCCACACTCCATCCCAATGCATACATGGTACCAGTTCCTTCTCTGAGACTCGAGTTTCTTGCAATTTTATAACTTCTTTTGGATGCATCAAGAAGAGTTGTTGTCAGTTTCTCAATATCTTCTCGTTCCTCCACCATCATAGTATCAAAAGGTTGGAATTTGGTCATTAGTACAATTTGCTTGTCACTTTTGTCTTATACTGTTGTTTGATTATAAGAAAGTCGAATGTAATCATTTGGAATAGTTTCTATAAATTGTCCATTGAAATTCTTTTTACATCGTTTTTTTTTTCTTAAAAATATAAGTCGTTTGTGAAGTCCTAATGTTTGAAGGAGCTTCTTTCACATCCTCTCCTTCGTTGAATTTCTTAAGTTTTTTTGAATAATGGTCTCGAGATCCTTTCCCTCTCGATTTTTTTTTCTTTCCCCATTGTAAATAACTCTGTAAAACATTTGAAATTTCATATAGTTAAAAATTAAAATTAACTAAAATTTTAAATTTTCTTGTTTTTTTAAATTTGTGTTTTATCATTTTTATTTCTCGAATGCAATGAAATTGAAACTACAGTATAAACCTAAATCACATTTATGTGCTGTACTCAATTCACATTGCTGGAAAAAAAAATGAAAACACAAAAGGTATTTCAAGAATTTAAATTTCCATTACATTTAAAACACAATAAATCAAATTTATATATAAGAAATAATATATGAAAACTACAAAGAAGTAAACCTAAAGAGGATGTGATTTTTTTTATTTATATTTCAATATTTTTATTTCTATAATGCAATGAAATTAAAATTGCAACAGTTTAAATGCATGTTGTATTTATGGCGAATACGTAAGGTAGAGGGTGCCTTCTTCACCCTCTTCTTGGATTAGTCTTGTTTGCAATTTTATAAAGGTCTTGTGGTTTATGAGCTTTATTGCGTGTTGTATTTATGGTGAATGCTTGGGATAGAGGGTGCCATTGTCACCCTCCTTTTGGGGTTGATCTTGTTTGTATTTTTATTGAGTTTGAGTGGTTTGTAAGCATAGTAGTATGTTGTTTTGATGGTGAATGCCTAAAATGAAGGAGCCATTGTCACCCTCCTCTTGAGGTTGATCTTGTTTGCGATTTTGTTGAATTCTTGTGATTTATGAGTTTAGTTGCATGTTGTGTTCATAGTGAATAGTTGGAAAGGTGCTATGGTCATCGTACTCTTAGGGATGGTCTTGTTGACAATCTTATAGAGGTCTTGTGGTTTATAAGGTTAATTGCATGTTGTGTTCATAAATGATTCTTGGGAGGGAAGGTGTCATTGTCACTCCACTCTTTCGAGATTCGTGTGTGTTCTGAAGTGGTTTAGGGTTTAGGGACGAGGGGTGACAATTTCTCCCTGATTTTTAACTACCGGTGGGTTTTTCTACCGCTTGGTACTGAATCCCGCTAAACCCTTAAAACGCGCTCCATCTGCGTGGTGTTTGGTGTTATGAAAAGACTTCTTGAGTCCCACAACGACAATTCTTGACGTAGCGAACCAAATTCTATGCATTTCTCCACACATTCAATGTAGAAATTCAAAAAAATCAAACCCAACAAGCAATATACTCACAAAGGTCGCCATTGTTCTGATCGAGGGAGGTATGCATTTGATAAACTGAAAAAATAGATGCTATTTTGATACACGGACAAAAAATAGCCATGACTTATCTCTGGTTCGCTCATACACACTCTCATCCTCATCTCCGAACCCAAAAGGATCTCGAAGGTTTATTGGATGTTCCCTGGGGTATCCGAGAGGAGATTTTCGTGTCAGACTTGTTTCGTCTAGAAAGCGGTATCTTGGATACCACTCTTCGGGCAAAGTCGGAACTGTGGACGATCAACGAGTGCCGAGTAGAGGGCTGTCTACAAGTTTCGGATGGCACCAGACGAGGTCATGGAAAAGATTCAGGAGTGCAAAGAGGGCGAGTTCCAGGCGTCGGCCTATCTGAAGGATGGTCACCAGGTTTCCGACCTAGTGAATCCGGAATATCGGAATGTGGTAGCGTTTCTCAACCCTATCCTTCACCTGACCAAGCCTAGGCTAGTGGTGGCCAAGGTGGCTTCTACAGTCCTAGGGAGTCTTCAAGGAAAACTGATGATGGATTGGGCCTTCGTCATCCACGAATTGATAGGAGATCTTGTGCGTTCCTTACAACAGAAAAAGAAGGGTGGGAGCCCTCTTCCAGCTTATGTCTCCCACCTGTATTTCCACCACTTCCTACTCAAGACGAATGAGGAGATCGCTTATCAGGAGTTGATTCAACTCCAGAAGTACGGAGGAGAGTAACCTTCTCCCCGGAAAGGACTAGATGATGAGGAGACGGATGACGAGGAGCCGTCCACTGCTCTGGCGAAGAAGCGCCGATGGCAGAGGACTCCACCAGCAAGGCCAACGGAGAATCTTCCCGCGCCGGAGCCATTGGAGGAAGAAGTCCTGGACCGGAAAAAAGAAGCCGGACCTTCTCCGTAAGAAGCCGGACCTTCTCCGTAAGAAGCCAGACCTTCTTTACTAGAGGTCAGACCTGTGCAACCGGAAGTTGGTCCCGCTCAAACCGAGGCCGGACCCTCCCGGTCTAGACTTACGGAGACAGGAGGAAGAGAGAACCGAACTCTAAGTAGGAAGATCGCCTATAAAAGATATTTCGGAAATGGTCCAACACATCGTATGGGGGGCTGACGATCTCATGAAGGTTCTCCACAACTATGAGGACACCCTCAAACGGGTGTGCTGGAAGATTGCACTGACTGACCAGAACGCCATCTTCTGGAGGACGAACGCGTTGGTGGCGGCGAAGAAACACAACGCCCTCTTGATAGAGGAGCAAAAGCGGTTGGTAATGGAGTTGGGCGCTTTACGAGTTTAGAAACGGACTTTGCTGGAACGAGTTCAGGAGTCGGAGTCCAAATGCGTTAGATTGGAGAGTGATCTACGAACAGCCCAAGAGACAGCCAAAGTCATAGAAGAAGATCACCGCCGGTAGATAGAGGCATTGTACCAGGGTGTAATGCAGCTTCGGAGTTCCTTGGAAGTGCCGGCGGACTACATCAATAAAGCCTGGTTGTTCGAGGCTAACTTCGACGCAACCGCCAACTCGAGCCGAGTGCCCATTGTTAAGTATTTACTAGAGCAGACGAGACGGATGGACGCCTTTCGAGCCGAGATGCGGGATATGATGGAGTATTTGGTCCCTGCAGAGTCAGATCCGGTAATTCCTCCTTCTTCCGCACAGACTTTGACAGTTCCGGAAGGTAATGTTCCGAAACTTGTTGTTACAGAAGTATTACCGGTGGTACCGTCTGTTTAGAAACTTTCACCACCGTCGGGGAGACCAGAAGGAATGGATTGGGGTGCCGTGGTACCCAAAGGTAGTGAGGACCTCCCCTCGGTGACCCTGATCATTGACCTTACGGGTACTCCTCCGGAGATTCGAGAGATCCGGTTGGTACAGTCTTCTCCCCGTCACAAACAGACCTAGAAGGATTTTCGAAGAAGTCCGGAAGTTCCAATAATCGAAACTTGGAGTGTAGACAGGGACACCAATATCGTGGGAGTACCAAGATGGAGAACAAGGGGCCCTGATTTGTTTTCTTTAGAGAATAGCCGGAAGCGGATAAACATTGATTCGTTGAAAGACCTCACTCCTCCCACGGATAAAGATGCAGAGGAATAGTGGGCAGTGTTGTATATACTTGTGACAATACTAGAGTCCGGCCGTTAAAACTGGAAAAATAGGATCTAGTAGATTTTCGGAAATCTAGCAGACTAGTAGGAATGTTTTATGGGATTTTTAGGATGATGTTAGTTTTAGTATAAGTTAGGTTTTGATGGACCATTGTGGTCATTGACATCCATCCCATTATTTTCAGCTTGTACCTTTTTGAACTTAATTCAAGTGTTTGGAGGCTTTCCATTCTCTTACTTTTTGTATTCAGTACATGCTTGGGGGGGTGGGGGTCCATTCATGCCTTTTCCGGATACTGAAAACTTACCTTGAGTAGCAAGAGTCCACTTTGTGAGTGGTTTCCGGACGTCACTACACTAAAATTGGTAAATAGTGTTGGGTGATAATTATTGTCATTCCCTGGTTTTTACCCCCAACACTATTTTCCAACTTATGTGTAAATAGTGTTGGGCACTTAATTTGTGCCGCCTAAATCTGGCCCTACCTTGGAAACCTCAATTTTGGGAACCACAATTTCTGACCCCTGCCCCCGAAATCTTGGCCTTCCCTGGAAACTTTACTTTTGGTCTTCTCTCTCGCTGTGGAAGTTTTCTCCATCCCTAGAATATTTGTTTTTTGTTTGTTTGCTTCATGTCCGGCAATTCATCCCTTACCTGGCGCACTACAATTTCAGCCCATTGTAGTATTCAGTTTTGGTTAGGCTTTGCCCCTACAGCACATTCCTAAAATCCATTCGCAATTTCAGTTTTGGGTTGGAGTTTTTCTTCCTTCCACATTGTGGGCGCCACCTTGGGAGCACAAGACAGTTTTGGAGAGCTTCTTGAAAATTTCAGCCCACATTGTGAGCTTTAGGGGGAGGGGGTTTATAGTCCAACGACTCCCACTGATTCCATTGCCGCTTCAATTTGAATTTGAATCTTCCGGTGCCCCTAACTTTCAATTGAGGTATGCAATTCAACTTTTGATTACACCATTGGATTTCTCTTCCTCTCTTCTATTTATTGTGAAAGATGGTGTTTTTTTTTTAGTCGCCATTTTTTTAAAACCATTTTTTTCTGGATTTTCTAGCCCGGCATGAACCACCCTCCACTTGCTGATCTCAATGCCTCTCCTCGACGCAAGTGGTTTCGGGTGGGGAGTCTATGACTATGGTGATTCGTATTTCAGGAGGTCGGCTTGCTATGATAGAAGCTCCTATGCTCATTTTCACAAATGAAAATAGGAGCTACCCTATACAAGGTCTAATTGATAATATTCCCGGGGTGTCTTATAGGTCGGGCCCTAAAGGGTGGATGGACCAAACCATCTTACCCGAATATTTTTGGGAAAATCGGGCATATCAAGCCGATCTTCATCACCACATGAAGATCATATGGCTTGATAATTGTACCGGCCATACGGTGACCCCTAGGTTGGTTGATGTCCTAGCAGCCAAAAATACAATCTTCAAATTTTTACCTCCTTGTTCTACTCACCTTTGCCAACCAGCAAATACATTCTTGATTTCAAAGATCAAAGATGCATGGACAAGACGGTGGGAAGCCAAAAAAATTCAGTTGATATAAGAAAATGCTTGGCAAAATGCACCCCGGGCAGATGGACAATGGTTAGGGAAGTTGACCAATCTAGGGAAACGTTTTTTCCTACAATTGGCTGCTGATAGTATAGAAGATGTTAATAGAGAGGTGGATTGTGACAACATCTCCTATACTAGAAAAGCAATGATTCGTTGTGGCTTGGCATTAGGACTTGATGGATCTTGGAGTGTTGGACAATTATTTCCACATCTCCAAGACATTATTGCAAAACATTTGCAATACTTCCAAGGGCAAGAAGTGCCTAATTTAAATAGGGCAGTTTAGAGATCTTTTTTTTCAGTTTTTACTGTTTTTTCCCTTCAATTTCTAGCCTACAGCTACGACTATTATATTGTACTTTTGACTCTTCCTATATTTTGCAATATACACATATTATGAAAAAAAATTAGCATTTCACCATTGCATTGTTTATTTCACCATTTCATTGTTTTTTTGGGCTTTCCAGCATTTATTTTAGGATTTCATTTAACTTTCCAACTTTTCAGGATTTCATTGTTTTTTGGGAGCTTTTCAACATTGATTTCTGGATTTCAGTGTTTTGTTGGGCTTTTCAACATTGATTTCTGGATTTCATTGTTTTGGGGGGCTTTTCACCATTTATTTTAGGATTTCATTGTTTTGGGGGGGCTTTTCACCATTTCATTGTTTTGGGGGGCTTTCAACATTTATTTCAGGATTTCATTGTTTTTTTGGTTATTTCACCATTTCATTGTTGTTTTGTGGGCTTTTGAACATTCCAACATTTCATTATTGTTTTTTGGGCTTTTCAACATTCCAACATTTCAGCATTTCAGCAATTCAACATTTCAACATTTCAACATTTTAGCATTTCATACACCAGATTTTCCCAACCATTCCAACTTCTATATTTTGTTACCATCTAATACTAAATGCACTCTTCTACAAATTCTGAAATGACGGAAATTTACTTCAAAGCTAAAATAGTGTTAGAATCGGTACAAAAAGATCTAACACTAAGCGTGCACATCGCTATTAGTGTTAGTTGGGATAATTAGTGTTGCCAACACTATTTACCAATTTTAGTGTAGATTGATGGGGAGATTGGCCCACTATAAGAAAACTGTGTCTGCTTGGACATCCAGCCAAAAACGACGTATATCCGCGACAACACGATACGTCGCAGAAGACATTGGGGTGTCAGGCCGAAAAAGTGAAGATTTTGCTTTGATATCTTCGACAACATTGCTAGATTTTAATCACAGCATATTGATGCTACGAAAAACACTAATGCAATGTAAGACATCCAGGTAGACACCAGATGTTTACAAGGATGTCTACAATAACATGTTCAGCCACGTCACCATCTTTGGTCAAATTTAGCTCAGAAATTGATTTAGAATTTTGATGCGGTAAGAGGTAAAGTGATTGCCCAAGGTTAAAAAGAGGACAATGGGCAAGTGGTGACTCCTAAAAGCTTATGTGGCATCTGACGTGGCATAATGAGGTGGAAATTGTGTAACATAGCATGATGACGTGGAAATTGGGTGACGTGGACATGGGTGATGACGTGGCATGCCACGTCAGCATACTTGGCCTATCCATATTCCGATCTTGGATGTCTCCATGGACATCACAAGTGACGTACTGACGTCCACATTGACGTCACTTCTGGCGTCAACATTTTATACTTACTGCGAATGTAACTTCAAACCACATGCTATCCACTATGTGTTTCATTACGTCTGACTAGACATGTAGATGTTGTGGAAGCAATTGTAAGCATCTTCTTTGATGTCAAAATGACTATAGATGCATGACATGACTTTATGCCCAAGGTTGAATTTGCACATGATGCACGTCCTTCCTATGTAGTACAAAATGGTTTATGTATTTACTTGGTTTAGGTTCATTTTTGGGCTATTGAAGTCTTACAATTTGCGCACGTTCAACAAACTTCATTAGGATAAAATTTCACCCTATTCATATGATGTCACTTGCAACACCAAACAAGAAAACTCTGCCACAAAATGCACGTTCAAGATGCAACGGGTCTACTTGGAAGATATGAACATGTTGATGGCTTTGTAAATATTTCTCAAACGTCCTATGTGACGTCAAAATGCTAGCACAACAAACACATGTCAGTGATGTGAACACCCTATGTTTCCTCCTCAGATGCAATGTCATCGCTAACTACGGCAACATACTCTCCACCATTGTCTGCTGGTTGGCGCACCGGGTCCATGACTTGTTGTAGTGGTTGTAGGCCACCGAAGTCCCTATCATTCACCAACTACACCATACAAGAAAACTGTGTTTTTTCTGATGTCCGGCCAAAAATGTTGTACGTCCAGAATAACATCATACGTCTGAGAAAACATTGGGATGTCACATCGACGGATGTTGGAAAAGTAGAGATTTTAGTTTGATGTTATAGAAAGCATTGCTAAATTTCAGTCATAGCATATTGGTGCTATGAAAAACAATGATGCAATCTAAGACATTGTTGTGGACATCAGATGTTTTAAAAAATGTCCAGAAAAATTTTCAAAATGTTATAAGCTATATAGATTTAATTTATATAACAATTTTATATAAATTAGATGAATGGATTTGTTATGAAAAAAGGTTTACAAAATCATATCAATATTATATTATTGTTCTAACAAGTAAACTAAACCACGTGAAATTTTTATTTTGAAAAAATTGTAAGAATTGCATTCAGAAATGCATCCAACAAGTTATTTTTTTCAAGGAGATGCTCTAATTGCCTAAAAAACAAAAATGTCCATAACTTTCTCATAACAAATCCAAATGAAATGAATCAGAGCTTTCTAGATAGACAAAAATATAATCTACAATTGAAATTCCATGTTGGATGTATTGTTGTGTCATATTATATTGAAGTTGATGTTGCAAACAACCTAGATTTAATAAATATGATTTTATCAATTAAATGTTCAAGGAGACATCCCCATACATGTTGGAAATGACATGCAAATGTTCATCATAACATCATAAACAACAAAGAAGATTTGTAGAAAATTTTGAAATTGTTGAAGCAAATGTTTGAAACAACATTGATGTGAATGTCGAATTTCATACTACAGATGTTCTTTTGAATGTTTACAATGACGTCGAAAAAAACATAACTAAGACATGTAAATGTTTTTTAAGACATCATTTCAGACATCATTGTATTTATGTTGCTGCTCATATCCCATATTGTTTGTCATGCCTCCTACACCCCACTAGTATAAAAGGCTTGTCTTTTCATCAATTAATAAGTAGATTATTGAGCCATTCAATATACTTGATAAATATAGTGTATGGCATATTGTATGGTGTATTTTGTATGGCATGTTGTATATATATTGTATTTTGTATGGTGTATTTTATATGGATGTTGTATATATTTTGTATGGTATATTTTGTATGGCATATTTTATATGTTGTATTGCATATGATATACTATATATTGCATATTTTATATTGTGTACAACATAAACCACAAGACCTCTATAAAAATGTCAACAAGACCATCCCTAAGAGTACGATGACCATAGCACCTTTCCAACCATTCATTATGAACACAACATGCAACTAAGCTTATAAATCACAAGAACTCAACAAAATCGCTAACAAGATCAACCTCAAGAGTAGGGTGACAATGGCCTTTTCATTTTAGGCATTCACCATGAAAACAACATACTACTTTGCTCACAAACCACTCAAACTCAATAAAAATACAAACAAGATCAACCCCAAAAGGAGGGTGACATGGGCACCCTCTGTTCCAAGCATTCACCATAAATACAATATGTAATAAAGTTCATAAACCACAAGACCTTTATAAAATTGCAAACAAGACTAATCCAAGAAGAGGGTGAAAAAGGCACCCTCTACCTTAGGTATTCACCATGAATACAACATGCATTTAAACTTATAAGTCACAAAAATTCAATAAAATTACAAACAAAACAAACCCCAAGAGAAGGGTGACAATGCACAATAAGAAAACTACGTTTTTCCTCATGTCTTTACAAAAACACGTGACGTCTAGGAAGATGTTACGTGTTTTTCGAAAACATGCGACATTTCCGAAAAAACATTGGTTTTTGACGAGATTTTAGTTGATGTCACCAAAAACATGGCAACAAAATGCAAAGAACATCTTAATGTCACTTGCAACGTTACATGCCCTCTACGTCATTTGATACAACATAAGACGTTTTTTTGGTGACGTCACCGAAAACGCAGTTTGTCCACGTTAGCAACTTCATTCGGGGCCACTTCGGGTAGCGACTGAGCAGTGCTAGGGGGTGCTGTCCAGTAGGAAAAATGTTGAAGAATGCAATCCGGTAATTCAATCAAAGAACCCTGAAAACACCAAATACAATACTTGCAATGGTTGCTATCGTGTTGATCGAGAGAAAGGCACACGTTTGGTACACTAAGAAAACAGATGTTTATCTTGATACAAAAGAATCGACATTACACGAGACACCTAGCTAGTTCAGCAACATTAAATCGGCTGGGGAACAATTGAGGGCACTGAAGTAACTATCCAACTCTATACCGACCCTACGTCAATGACCATGACATCAATTCACGCTCAACAAGCGATATACATTTACATTACAAGTAATATGGGTGGCACTACAGCTTCAAACCGCAAGTGCTGAAATTTGACTCTACATGCGAAGTATGGGGCGGCACTGGAGCTTTGAACCACGGTGCTACATTTTCTGCGTTGAACTCCAGTGCAGGGAAGGATTTATTTCGTACAACTATAGTTCGTTGACCCTAAATCCTTTTCGAATTGATGTTGACGGGAGCTTTTCCTTTATTAAACTGTTATGTTGGACGAGAGCTAAACCCTGAACCCTGAACGCCATTGTGGTTTGTATGTCTTGCGTGATTTTGAAGTTGCTTCAGAACCTCGAGTTTTTTTTTCTTCTGTATAATTCCTTAAGTCTACTGAATGAGATGACATCAAGTGATAGCGGATTTTCTTATGGAGATGATGTCTTCAATGATCAGGTTCTCTACATGTGGTTTTGGGAATACTTGCTTAGCCATGCTTTGGGTGAATGTATTGTCAAAGCTCTTGAGGGAGGCCTAGAGAACGGATTTCCTGCTACAGTGAGCCGATTGCGGCAAATGCGATTTTTGCGGGAACTCAACAAATTGCATAACAACCAGGGTGTCGTGATCGATGTGGAGTTGACTCTTCGTCGAGTCTGCAATTTCGAAGACTTGTTGCTCCAAGATGCTGCGCCGAATGTGCAACCATCGGAGTGGGGACCGGGCTTCAAGCAAGAATCATTGAAGACCAGCTCATTGCATCAGTCGTTCATGATTTTGAAGGAAACTCTCCAGAGGTTCAAAGGGAAGAACGAGGGCAGATGTGAAGTTCAACAAACCCTACAAAGGTTACTTATGGACTTCACAAAGTCAATATGGCCATTGTTCGGACATCCGGTCTTAATTCAAATTGTAGCGGATGTTGTGGCTCGAAGGAAGCAAGAATTCTTGGCATTGGCAAGATCTTCTAGAGAGCCTAGAATGCGATTGCAGAACCTCCAAGAGGCCTTAGGGCGACAAAGCGACTTGAATACTAAGTTACAAACAAAAATGGAGGTTGACATAAAAGTACTCCGAGCACAATACATTGGACTACAAGGTTGCCAACGACCTCCCATGGTATTTGACAAAGTTGTACAGTTTGTCCCAACTGAATCTTCAGTGACATCTACCTGCAACTTTAACTCCAGGTAAATATTTTGGAAACTTCTTGAGTATCACTACCTCATTTTTCTTGATTTTTATGACTAAATCATTTTTTGGATAATTGAACCGGATGATTCACTCCATTGTAAGCCTAAAATAGGAGTTTTGATTTTTTTTTCACTCGAATTTCCATGGATGTTTTGAAATTCAAACAATTTTTTTTCAATTGCACAAGCTAACTTTGAACCATCGCTAGTTTTTTACCCTAAACAAAGGTCTACTTTGGAGCTAAGTAGGAGCTCTCCAAAGTTGGTCTTGATGCAGCATACCTTGGAGCACAATTTTGACTTAATTTCCGAAGGACAGCCCATTTCGGTGAGAAATGCTCAAATTCTGACTGAACCGAAAGCTCAAAAATCACGCCCTCCAACTCCTATACCAACCACAGATGTGCATCCTAAACCTCCAACACCTCTAGCTCCGACCATGGATGTGCATCAACAGTGTCCTGCAACAGTCGCAACGAAACGTCACTCAACTGCTGCTGTACAGAATACATGTAGGCATACGAAACATTCCAAAAAATAATTTACAGATGAGGAGGAACGTGCCATTGTGTCGGGCTTCAATGATTTTGGACATCAATGGAAGAAGATACTTAACTAACATTCAAAAGTTCTAGAAGGACGTACAAGCAAAAATATCAAAGACAAGATTTGAACTATTAAAAAGAACAAATATGGGCATTTTAGTCGTTTCTTCTTCAAAGAACACCTAGAGTGCATGTTTAGATTACCGACGGTTGGGTTTTACTTGATGATTAGGGACTGAGTTTCAATTTTCCCTTGGACTGTACTCCTCTCTTGGATCATAATTTCATTCTACAAATTTCAAACAAAGTGTGGAAATATTTATAGCTTTCAAGTCTTATTTCTTTGAGGTTGCAATCACCTATGACAGATTTGTCGAAAGTTGAAACTCAAAAACTCAGGGTCTTACTATTGTAGCTATGCGGATCACTACAAAGGAGGAACTTGATGATGGCTTCAAGCCCACGGAAGGTGGTCAAGTCCAAGTAACTTTTCTACCACTCATGCTGAAGATTCTGGATTGTATTGGCTATATCTTTCAGCAAGCATGAGTTGCAAGAAATCTATGGGAGGATGTACAGATGTTGGCTAGGCTATACCTCAATGTGCACGTGCAACATAGATCAGGATATACCTAAAAGCTCCCAACAAGATTCACAAACCCTTGTAGGCCGTGGGTTGACTTCATCATGGTAGCCCTTCAAGAAAGAAAAGTTGTAAACTTCAGAACATTTTTTCTACTTTTCCACCATTCCCTCTCCTATCGGGCCCATAAAAATTCTTTTACTTTTGAAACATGAAAAGTAGGGAAAAAAAGGAAATAAAAACAAGTTTTGTGTTTTTGTAATATGACATTTAGACAATCCAATCCCATGTTAGTAAAAAATGAACAGATAAAACCCAACTTCATTAGTTTACATTATCTAGGGAAAAAATGCTCAATTGAGTCTAGATGGAAGGCTGGATGGATGCCAAATTGGATAAACCCTTCTAATAAACCCTACACCTTAAATTACAGAATTGGTCCATTTCCACCTACAATATAAATTAAGAACACATGACATCTGTGCTAGTACTTGGTTATAGCAAATAAAATATTTTACATTCCTTTTTCCAGTTTTTTTTACGTTAAAATGAAAGAATCTTTTTTATTTATTTTTGAGACTCTTTTACGTTCTCTTAATATTTTTGTTTGCTTTCTATGCTTCTCAAATTATAAGTAGATGCATTTTGACTTCATTTATTATTTTTGTCTACATATGTATACAAATATCATATTATATGTAGTAGGAATTGATTGGGCTTAGGATTTGGAAGGGTTGGAAGGCTCTTTTTTCTATTTATCTTCAATGATAACTTGCTTACCCTATCAATTCTCAATAAGTGTCATGTCAAATATAGGATGGATACCATCTATGGTGGTGTGGTCCTGTAATAGGTTGCCGTTTTGGACCCTTAAACCCTATCCCTCCAACGTAGACATGGATGCCATATGTTTTATGATGGACCTACACAAACAGTGTGTTTAGAGAAATCGTTGGTCCAACTATATGTAAAGTCCTTTAAAGGGATTTAGATTATTTTAAAGACTGGTTGCATGTAATTTTAAATCCCGTTGTTGTGAAGCTGAAGGTTGGGGTCACATTTAAAGAGAGGCAACGTGCCAAACATTTGATATAGTAGGAGTTTTGGGAAAAGCCACCAATTGGCTTTGATTGTTGATAGCAATGACCTAATTCTATCCAAAGCCAAGTGAATATCCTTCTTGAGGCCATGGTGGAGGCCCTTTGTACTTGTGGACATAATGAACGCCAAGTGGGTTTCTTTGGAATGAAGTGGGTCTATCAAAAGGCCCATCCCAAAATCAATTGTTGTGTGCAACTTCATACAGTCCTTCATAGCATGCTAAACATAGTTAGGAGAAACAAATTCGACAATGGCATGAAATTGCCAACAGTGGTGAACATCTTATGTTTTAATAAGTGTTGACACTTTCCCTGGAGGGAAGGGCATACAATATATTTAACCTCATAGGCATGGGTGCCATGAATTTTAATGTGTTTCATTATCTAGGGATAGAAAACATTAAAATCTATCAATTGTTTACCCATGCAGTGATTTCTAGAATACCCAAAAATTGTGTAGTGATAAGTCGGACTAGTATTCCTCTAGTTAGCCCTTAATTCTCACTAAAGGCCCACTTAGAATAAACCGCTCCGGAATCGTTCCCACGAGGACTTGAAGCTTACAGATTCATAGGCTAACTCGACCTAAGCTTTCACTTTCTCTCCTACTTACTAATCCAGACCAGAGGTCTGGTCCGGCCACTAGTGCCGGATGGGTTCTGGACAAATCCGGAAACCATTCAGTTGCCCCTTCCAGGATCCCTGGGTTTAGGTGACGAGTGGCCAGATCCACCGTCCGGATGTTTACCGTGTCCGGAAACACTCTCTCTCTCTCTCAACCTCTAATACTAATGTAAAATTAATTCTTCAGGGACCAGAAGTATCCTACTGTTCCGTCTCCTCACAGATCCGGAATGCTTGTCACGCAGGGATGGTCAAGGACTACAATGACATTCTAGCATCAACCTGACACTGAGCCTCCCATCAACCGGGTAGATATCCTTGCACTCTCTTGGACGTTGCGCCGGGGTTTTGACTCCGTCTATGGGGAATTCGGGCATCTGGAATTCGGGCACGTCTTGCAAACTCCCATTCACGGAAGTTGCTGGGCGCCTTTCAGATACCCTTACACCTAAGGCCGTATTCTACCCTCATGCTATACCGGCACCTAGGCGGTAGTACACTAACACTACTGTCGGAACAATCTGACCACTATAAGAAAATTTTGTCTGCCGCGACATCGCAATTTGGACACTCGGACATCGCGCGTGATGCGTTCTATGTCTACACTAATGTCCAATCACTTCGTGCTGCTGTGGACATGCCAAAAATATGGTAAGTTGCATCAGATTTACAAGCCCAGCATCACGATGTCCAAAAAGACATCGGTCAACGGGTAACTTCAAGAGTTGATATGTGGCTGCCACCTAGGCGCGGGAATGCTAGAGTATCATTTTTTCATCCATTGCCCGTCTATGATGTAGCATCTGACGTGTAATTGACGTGGCATGCCACATCGATGCTCATGGAATTGGCTGATGTGGCATGCCACGTCGGTGCTGACGGGATTGGTTGACGCGGCATCCACGGATGCTGACGTGGCATTTTTTGGGGCCATTTGCTTGGTCTGCCTAGCATTTTAGGATGTCTTCTAAGACATCGCTGTGGACATCCAGGTGTCTTAAATGACGTCAGATGAAACAGTTGTATGCTGATTGAAATGTCCATCTGAGTATGTGGAATTTGCACATGCGTGCTTCTCAAAGCATACTCTATCATAGAAAATGTTTGTTTGCACAAGCCAGCACAAGTACATGCTGGGGTAGCAGATGGCTTCTTGCATTGTAGGATGTCAGCGACGACGTCCACTTATTTTTTGGGACATCTCTGGGAACGCATGTATGCATTGTATCAGCACAATTACATGCTGGGGTAGCAAATGTCTTCTTGCATTGTAGGATGTCAACAGTGACGTCCACTTATTTTTTGGGACATCTCCGAGAACGCATATATGCATTGTATTGGACATTCCAATGTTGTCAATGTAGTAATATGTTGTACACAATATAAAATATGCAATATATAGTATATCATATGCAATACAACATATAAAATACACCATACAAAATACAATATATATACAACATGTCATATAGAATACAATATATATATAACATGCCATACAAAATACAATATATATACAACATGTCATACAAAATACACCATACAATATATATACAACATGCCATACAAAATACACCATACAATATGCCATACACTATATTTATCAAGTATATTGAATGGCTCAATAATCTACTTATTAATTGATGAAAAGACAAGCCTTTTATACTAGTGGGGTGTAGGAGGCATGACAAACAATATGGGATATGAGCAGCAACATAAATACAATGATGTCTGAAATGATGTCTTAAAAAACATTTACATGTCTTAGTTATGTTTTTTTCGACGTCATTGTAAACATTCAAAAGAACATCTGTAGTATGAAATTCGACATTCACATCAATGTTGTTTCAAACATTTGCTTCAACAATTTCAAAATTTTCTACAAATCTTCTTTGTTGTTTATGATGTTATGATGAACATTTGCATGTCATTTCCAACATGTATGGGGATGTCTCCTTGAACATTTAATTGATAAAATCATATTTATTAAATCTAGGTTGTTTGCAACATCAACTTCAATATAATATGACACAACAATACATCCAACATGGAATTTCAATTGTAGATTATATTTTTGTCTATCTAGAAAGCTCTGATTCATTTCATTTGGATTTGTTATGAGAAAGTTATGGACATTTTTGTTTTTTAGGCAATTAGAGCATCTCCTTGAAAAAAATAACTTATTGGATGCATTTCTGAATGCAATTCTTACAATTTTTTCAAAATAAAAATTTCACGTGGTTTAGTTTACTTGTTAGAACAATCTCACCATTGGGATTAGTGCATATTAATTCCATCTAAAATTAATATTTTAGAGTTTCCTTCTATCTCACACCTACTTCTACTTAACAATTTTCTTAAGAATGAAATTAAAGTTTTTTTATTTTTTATTTATTTTTCTGAACTCTCAACTCAATTCTCTACTATAAATATTTAAATCTCAAAACTTTGTAGTGCAAAAATTTTACAAAGTCAAAAAATCTAGTCCTTCAATGCGCTAAAAAACTTGTTTTTTCCACTTTAAATCTATGCGGTCAAAAATTCTGAATTTTTTTCTACAATTTTTTCTACTTGTTAGGTGTAAGATCCTATAGTTAGATGTGGAAAAAAATTAAAATTTCTTTTACTCTTTGCTACAGAAATGGCAATTTTCAATGTTTTCTAGCAAAAAATAGGCCTTGGTTCTTTAAAGGTTAAGATGTCAAATATTTCAAAGTCCAAGAACACTAGGAAATCACCCCACATTAGATATTGATGCAAAATTTATGATTTTAAACTAATAAAAATTTAGAATTTAAATCTTAAGTTAAAAATAAATTTTTTTATATAATATAATATTGATATGATTTTGTAAACCTTTTTTCATAACAAATCCATTCATCTAATTTATATAAAATTGTTATATAAATTAAATCTATATAGCTTATAACATTTTGAAAATTTTTCTGGACATTTTTTAAAACATCTGATGTCCACAACAATGTCTTAGATTGCATCATTGTTTTTCATAGCACCAATATGCTATGACTGAAATTTAGCAATGTTTTCTATAACATCAAACTAAAATCTCTACTTTTCCAACATCCGTCGATGTGACATCCCAATGTTTTCTCAGACGTATGATGTTATTCTGGACGTACAACATTTTTGGCCGGACATCAGAAAAAACACAGTTTTCTTGTATGGTGTAGTTGGTGAATGATAGGGACTTCGGTGGCCTACAACCACTACAACAAGTCATGGACCCGGTGCGCCAACCAGCAGACAATGGTGGAGAGTATGTTGCCGTAGTTAGCGATGACATTGCATCTGAGGAGGAAACATAGGGTGTTCACATCACTGACATGTGTTTGTTGTGCTAGCATTTTGACGTCACATAGGACGTTTGAGAAATATTTACAAAGCCATCAACATGTTCATATCTTCCAAGTAGACCCGTTGCATCTTGAACGTGCATTTTGTGGCAGAGTTTGTCTTGCTTGGTGCTTGTGAGCGCTTATTTACCCACCCTTGGTAAATCAGCAAACACAACCAAGTTCTTAAAATCGGTCCTATCCTATGGGTGTTTTAACGTCGGTCCATTGTGCCTTCTAAGCAATGGATCTTTTCTAATTCCTAAGTATGTTTCAAGCATGCAAAAATTCAACCAAACCAAGTTTTATCCTATTAGTTATTTGGTAATTCCTAATTCTGATGAGCCACTGAATTTATTTTGCAAAAGGTGATTCAGATACAAAATAAGTATTCCATCTTGTAGATGATTAATTCCCCTTTCCAAAACTATAAAATTCACCCTAATCGGACACTCCTAGCAAAAGATATGGATAGATGAAGTTTGATTGCTAAATGGTTCATCAAAAACTTCATCCACGGTTTTAGTTTGGTTCCCTAATTCAAAAGACCTTGGGGTTTTGAAGATATACTTAAAACATCTCTTACTACCTAACTCTGAAGTTTGGTCTTAAGTTGACACATCTATTGAAGTTTCATCCAATCCTAGCTTAGAACTTCATCCTTTAATATCTTGTTGGATTTTTAGTCTTTTCTTGAGTTTGAAGTTCCCATGGGTTCTAATTATCCTCTACAAGCTTGTGGTTCTAAGTTATCATTCTACTCTCAATTCTAAGCTCTATGTTAGCCTTCCTTTTTCTTCTTGGTTCCGGTCTGACTCTTGTTACTTTACTAATTTTAGAAAGTTTGCCCCTTTTTCATGTAGTTCTATATTCTAGGATTCTAGATTGGGTTCACACTTGCTAATTGGATCTTTCTACTAGAAGTTATCGATGGATGAAGTTTGACCACTTAAATGGTTCTTCAAACTTCATCCATTAATATTTATCAATCTACAATTTGAAATTAATTTTTTCCTTTGGTGATAGATTCTAATTAATATTCTCTGTTTTACTAATTTGACTTGTTCTGAACTTTTGGTTTTGTCAAAATTTCATCCAATTTAGACTCTAAACTTCATCCGTTCCTAACTTTCTTGTTTTAA
Source organism: Climacium dendroides (assembly GCA_950106755.1). Taxonomy (NCBI): domain Eukaryota; kingdom Viridiplantae; phylum Streptophyta; class Bryopsida; order Hypnales; family Climaciaceae; genus Climacium; species Climacium dendroides. The sequence goes on along the minus strand of OX467082.1, from coordinate 39,317,141 downwards.
GTCGGAATTCTAAGTGTGAGATGTTTTTGGAAACCTCCAAGAAAGATCTACCATCTAATCTGATTATCTTTAACTTTGTCTTGATACTCTGAATCCTATTTGTAATTCGGCCCTATGGTATTTTATCCTATTTTCAATAATTCAAAAGGAAGGGAAGAAATTAATGTTTTACCTCAAAGTTGGGTTCGTTGTTGAGGTAATTGTAGGCATCTTGGAACGCTCCATCATCCACCATCTTCCAAAATCATTTGATATTTTTGCCCACGGCTTAAAAGAGGGGTTTAGATACCCTTCTAAGTCCTATTTTTCTCTAAGTCCTTTCCTCTTCTTTATCTTTCCTTCTTTTCTTTTCCTATCTTCACTTATTTCTCGTACTTCAAAAAATACATAAATTAACCCAATACATTTGATCAATCTTCTTTTGATTTCCCTTATCTCAATTCTAATTGGTTGTTCTAGATACTTGAGATTTCTCCTTCTTCAACTTCAACTATAATAATCTAACAATTTGGTCTTCAATTCACAACTATCATTCCTATTGAGTTTTTGAACTCAAACTTAATCTAAGCTAGAAGAGTTGAAAGAGTGGTGAGATAGAACTTTGTTTTGCATTCTTCCTTGCTACTCACACCTCTCTAATCTATCCTTCTTCCCTTCTAATCTATTTCCTAATTTCCTTATCAAATGCCTTAGCTCTCGGTCTGACTTTTGACAGCTTAATATTTTTAGACTTCTAATATGTTTTCCTTGTAGAGGCTAAAACTAGCTTTCTAAGTTGATGTGAAACTTGCAAATCGGACTTTCCCAATAGAAGTTATGCATGGATGAAGTTTTAAGTCCTAATTAGTGTTTGAAACTTCATCCGCTTATAACTTTCTCAATTCAATTCGGTTTTCTTTGTACTTTATGTTGTTGAAAATTTCTAAGCCTCTACTATTAGATTCTTAACTCAAATCTATACTATAACCCCCATCTAATGGTCTGACTTTGCTTTTAGCCTCAGCTCTACATACACTCTAACTCTCAGACTAACTTTTGGTAGTTTACTATTTTTAAACTTCTAATATGTTTTCCTTGTAGAAGATAAAACTAGCTTTCTAAGTTGATGCGGAACTTGCAAATCTAACTTTTCTAGTAGAAGTTATGCATGGATGAAATTTTGAGTCCTAATTAGTGTTTGAAACTTCATCCACTTATAACTTTCTCATTTTAGCTCGGATTTCTTTGTATTCTATGTTTCTGGAAAGCTCTTGACCTCTATTATGAGATTTTGAACTTCAATTTGTACTGACCCTTCTTCTTAGCGGCCTGACTACACCCTTGGTCTCGGCCCTAAAGAAAGACTAATATTAAAAATGACAACTTGACCAAACTAAGGCCAAAAGGCCTAACTACATAGAAATGATAAAAAAAAAAAAGGAGAGGTTCAAAGCTTCACCGTCAAAATGAAAATAACTAAGAGTTCAAATCCCACGAAGTCAAAGCTTCGCCGTATTCTAAAGAATATATAATTTCCTCCTTCACTCTAAAACATGCAAAGTCAAAACTTCGCCGTATTCTAAAGAATATACAATTTCCTCCTTCACTCTAAAACATGCAAACTCAAAACTTCGCCGTATTCTAAAGAATATACAATTTCCTCCTTCACTCTAAAACATGCAAAGTCAAAGCTTCGCCGTGACACAAGAAACAAGGAGAATACAGACAACCACAAGGGAAATGATTTGTTAGTAAACAATAAGCTACCAAATGTTAGTGCTAAAATAACTTAAACAATGCTAGAGAGTTTCTCCAAGCGGCATCGCCAGTCATAGGGGAAGGAGACTCTAGGATTAGTACAAAGTTAGTTCAGAACACCTACAAAACGTCAACAAAATACAAGAACTCCACAAAACATCACCCAAGCTTCAAATAACCCACAAGAAATGCCACAAGAAGATAGCTAAGCTTGAAGGGACCCCAAGTCCTTCAAGAGAGCTCCAAAAACAACAACAAAGGAGCTTGAAATGCTCCAAAAACAAGGAAATTTGGCAATGTGGCCTAAATGGCTAAAATCCAACTAAATGGATCCAAATGAAAACAAGGCGGTTCAAAATGAACCTAAGGGGTGTTTTGAGAGGAGAATGGGTGCCCTTATATACTCTCCCAAGGGCACCCCCCCTCCTCTCTTTTCCTACAAGGTAATCTCATCAATTAAGATTTTCATCTAATTTGCCCAATTTTCACTTCTACGTTGGTCCAAATTCCTAATTTTGGGAGAAATGCTCCAAATCACAAACGGATTGCGCCATTGACTTCAGAAGGCCATTTTTAGTTAAAGGGAACTCCCCATCCCTTTTGCCTACGTCAAAATCACAAAGATTTTTAGCGCTAACTAGAAGACCAAAATTGAATAAAAATTCAACTTTTGGAGATCAACTTTTCTAAGAAAAGTAACTAGCTTAGGCTTTTTAGTAGGTGTAAGGGATTAAGAAAAGACCCCTCTTTGACCTTAATCCGATTCCATATGCTCCCCGTACGCCGGTCAACTCCACGATTAATTTTTAAATTTGCCAATTTGGAAGGATCTTGATGGTTTTGCATCTTCTGACTATCGGAATGCCACGAAACTTATTGAAGCTTGTTATTAATATAAAAGACGCTACCCTAATTTTTAGTGAGATTTTACCGCTGCCTGGATAATTTCTAGGAATTTTCCATCATTACTTCCAACGGTTGACTACCCGGAAAAAGATCTTTTGAAGATCAAAAAAAATCGAGAATTTTCATGGAACCTCTCATGGAGTTCTACAAGGGATGTGCAAACTCATATTCTTGTTTTGCACATCTAAAGAAAGAAAATCAAATCCTACTATCTCCTTTAACTTCCGATAAAAAGGGAATCTTTCAAATAAAAGGGAATCTTGGCGAGCCGATTGCTTCGTTGGACTCCTGACATGATTTTCACTTTGAACTATTGTACTTAAGTTGTAGATGCCCTCCTATGATTTGTCTTGAGTTTTCTTCACCTGCAGGCTAATAATTGGAGTTTCTACTATTTTGCCAATTGAATGGGAAAACTGAAATCTCTCATTGGGAATCTATACTAAAATTTTTACATAGTTTCCTTGAACCAATTTGGTTAGGATCTGTCATTGAAAGGTAGGTTTAGACAAGTTGGGTAATTTCTACTAAACATGGTTATTTTGTACAATTTTGGGGTTTCTACCCTAACTACATGCAAGATTTGGTTACAAATAAAAAAAAATGCCTCAATTAGAATCAATGGTCATATTGGTATGTGACATCTCCGTTTTAGTTATTCACTCTTTTTTGGACTTTTTGTATATAAAACTACACTCAAAACTTTATAAAATCCAAAAAAAACAATTCCGAATCATAAATGACCAAATGGGCACTCACAGTGCTGCAAGTGACATCATATAAATAGGGTGGAATTTTATCCTAATGAAGTTTGTTGAATGTACGCAAATTGTAAGACTTCAATAGGTCAAAAATGAACCTAAACCAAGTAAACACATAAGCCATTTTGTACTACATAGGAAGGACGTGCATCATGTGCAAATTCAACCTTAGGCATAAAGTCATGTCATGCATCTATAGTCATTTTGACATCAAAGAAGATACCTAGAATTGCTTTCACAACATCCACACGTCCAGTCAGACGTAATGAAACATATAGTGGATAAGATGTGGTTTGAAGTTACATTCGTAGTAAATACAAAATGTTGACACCAGTACGTCACTTGTGACGTCCACGGAGACATCCAAGATTGGAATATGGATAGGCCAAGTATGCTGACGCGGCATGCCACGTCATCACCCATTTCCACGTCATCATGCCACGTCACACAATTTCCACCTCATCACGCCACGTCAGATGCCATATAAACTTTTAGGAGTCACCACCTGCCCGTTGTCCTCTTTTTAACCTTGGGCAGTCACTTTACCTCTGACCGCACCAAAATTCTAAATCAACTTCTAAGCTAAGTTTGACCAAAGATGGTGACGTGGCTGAACATGTTATTGTGGACATCCTTGTAAACATCTGGTGTCCACCTGGATGTCTTACATTGCATTAGTGTTTTTCGTAGCATCAGTATGCTGTGACTAAAATCTAGCAATGCTGTCAAAGACATCAAAGCAAAATCTTCACTTTTTCGGCCTAACACCCCAATGTTTTTTGCGACGTATCGTGTTGTCGCAGACATACGCCTTTTTGGCTAGATGTCCAAGCAGACACAGTTTTCTTATAGTGAATGCGCCAGCACAAGTATGAAGACATGAATCAAAGTACACTCAAAACATTATTTAATGAAAACCATACAAAATGCTGCCAACATATTACTGGAAAAGAAGCATAATCAACGATATAATACAATCCAAACCTGGCATTTTAAGTGCAAAAACTTTACCTATGTCGCAAGCTTCTCTTCAATTTACTTGCACACCACACGCACAGCAAGCTGGTAATACATGTAGCTCAAGTAGTCAGACTTATATTGATTTAGATCTGAAGTAAAGCTTGTCTTCGATACTTCGATGAGATGATTCAGAATGGTAATGAATCTTAATATCCTAACCAAGTCATTTGCTCTCTGTGGCAAGCAAAAACAAAAAGGCACCAATCCCACCTGATGGATAAGCAATCTACAATGTAATAGAACGTAAAGTGAAGGAAATCGAAAGATGCAGACAAAATAACAAAAATACTTCCTGTGGGTATGAGCTTATCTCTTAACACAAAAACGAGCATTCATAACTGCCCATGAAAAGCACAAGCTGCAAAAAACTATAACAGCCATTAAGACATTGTGTCAATAACCTTAAGAAGCTCAGCAGCGATGACAACGACAGAGACTGTTCCATCTCCAACTTCCCGATCTTGCAGCTCGGCTAGCTCTACTAATATCTGATGGAAACCCATCTGTTAGTTGATCTTCAGTGGCACATGACATCGATCCATTACTTTTATAGGGAACCAATTATTATTTTTAGTGATCGCAGAGATATCCCAGCCAGACGCAACCGGTGCACCACGCATCACTTCAAATCTTGAGGGAGTAAATGCAAAATATTTCAATTGAATGAAAAAGCTAATGCCGATGCAAATCCAAACACCTACGCTGGAGCACTCATGTCCATGAACCTGGATCACAGCTACAGGAGAACAGCAAACACACATTGAACATAACTACATAGCACTGCTAGCTCAATATCGAAGAGCACCTCAAATTGCATAATGATACAGAAATAATACCAGCATCGTAGCATTTTAAAAATAGTGGCTCCGTCATTTGTCATCGTCACGGCGCCTGGGTCATCCACAAGCATCTGCAAACCAAGACAATCCTTGCATAAATAATACTCCCTCTGTCCCGAAATGATTGTCCACACTTTTGTTGATATTCTTTTAAGACAATTTCATTGACTGTATTATGAAAAACATAAGTAAGAAAGGTTTCAAATTTTATATCATTACAGTGACTGAAGAACATTGCATGTGTTCATTGCAACCTAAATGAAATTAGCCACAAGGAAGTATTTTTTTACCTACTCAAAACAACCTTAAAAAAACAGTGGACAATCGTTTTGGGATGGAGTAGGCTCTAATCAAAATGCCTGAATCAAATGAGCAAATTGAGCAGATTCTTCAGCTTGAATGTCAGTTGTCAAATCTGATAAAAAAAAATTGTACTGGCAAAAAGCAGTCTTCATTGAGAGCAATTCAATCGATCGAGTAAGATTTGTAAGGATCACCTTGAAAATCATCTTTTTGCTTCATTGTGAGTTAAAAAAAAACTAAGAGCATTCCTTCGAGGTCAAACTACAGTGTAAGATGTGATTTTTTTGCATAAAAATCTAAAGATGAATATATGCATTTTTGATGCAGAAGGATTCCCTTTCATCCATTCAACCACTCTGGTCTGCATTGTCTTTACATGGTTAAAGGATAGATGAATCTAGAAACATATAGTTGCTTCGCCATAATATTGGTGATCATCATCTTGGCATTTCTATATAAATGGGAAAAAAGATAGTTGACTTTGCAACCATCTTTGGGGGTAGTGGTGAGTACTTCAAATTTTCTTCCTAATCAACTTCATATTACATTAAGGCAATCACACCTCATTATTTGCAAACCTATTTGCAAACATTTGGATGATTACAAGAAAGACTGGTATTATTTTGCGTCACATTCATAGTGATGGAGGTGTTTTTTGCTAGAACTTTTGATGATAGAAATTGATGAACTTGAAATTTTTACTAGAGATGGTTAACTTGACTATAATCACATGTCTCTTTTTTTTAAATTAAAAAATTAGTTTATATTGAAAAGTCAATTTTGCTAATTTGTCACACTTTGAGGTTTAGGGAGATTTAGTATTGGGGAGTACCCAAAATTAATGATTTGAAGCAGAAATTTTTGTGGTCTATTCCCAAAGGAAATCTATATTAATTTATGGCTTTCATATTTGTACAAATAGAGCCCCTTGTGCTAGCACTTTTGAACATTGAAGAGTGGTTTTGGCTTTCATTCTATAGTGAAATGTGATTACTATCAAGTGTTTACAAATGGACTATATTTAGTTTTTTTGGTTCATAATTTTTTAATTATTATTAATTTATACCTATATCATACCCATATTATTAATGTACAATGAGTCTTGTTTTAGTGAATTTTCCCAATCAAAGATATACAAGCCAATCCATAGATGTAAATCCCTGCTAGGAAATTTTTGGTACATTTTGTAGGCGGATTCTATAGCGCAATCAAGTCGTAATGCCCAATTATGCAATTTTGTCCGCATAATTGAGCATTACAACTATTTCATCCAACATCTAAAAGTTCATCCCGAAAGTTCATCATGTTCTACATGCACATGTCATTTTCTAGCCGCGATTTACGCCAGACAATGTCTCTTGTCGTCGGGTACTTCGTGAAATAAAGGACCTCCTTGTCGGGCTCTACCCTCATCATCGGCCCTTTATTTTGCGAAATGCCCTCCTCCTTGGGCATTGCCCTATACATAAACCTTGCATCCCAGCAAATCGATTCCTCTTGCTTTCCGTTTCACCATAATCTATTTAGCAACAGCAATAGGATGCTACCACCGACCGTGAGGAGTTTTCTGTAGAGTAAGCTGCAGTTTCTGGTTTATTCGAGCCCTTCATTATGAATGGCATCCGAGGCATTCTTCTTCACTATAAATTGGGTCTTCTGGTCTGCTGACAGAATTCAGTATCAAAATTCTCCCCTCAAAATAACGGGCATTGGTCACTCTTTATTCTTGACCTTGTCATTTTTCATCCTATACAATTTGGCAAAATATAAAGAGCCTGGAAGTTAGTTAACCCCTGAGCGCCCAGCTCAAATTCACTGAAATCCAAACCTTTTGGAACTCATTCTCCTTAAACTACCATTCAAAATGAGATCCACAAAATATTGACTGTACCGATTGGTAGTGGAGAGAGGTCCCAGGGTGCATAGAAATGAACTAATAATCTGACCGTACCGTTTGAAAGATAATAACAATCAAACAAGGACAACCTTCCAAGTCAAAGAGGCCATATTTTGGCTTGTGGGGCGCTTAGGGGTTAACAATTGTCATTGTCATACTTTTTCATGCTTTGTTATATATGTATCAATAAATAAAAAATTTCCTTATTTGCATGAAAGTTTTTTTAGTTTTTAGTTTTTTTAATGTAGAATCTTTTTCTTCTCCTTTATATAATTCTTTTATAATTTAAAAACTCTTACTACTCCCTTTAATCTCCAAAGTCCCAAGGTCGTTTTTATATTTAAAGTGTCTCGAAACTACCAGTTTTGTTGCATTCATACTATATATATATATATATATATATATATATATATATATATATATATATATATATATATATATATATATATATATATATATATATATATACTATGTATTAGAATCTGATCGTAGGATCTTGTACTTTACTTGTGTCAAATCATGTGTAAAAATTTCATAAAGTTTGACTATACAAATTAAAAGATTTTGAATTCAAAATTGAAAAGAAAATGTTTTTTTGAATACTGGCCTACAATTTCAAATGACTTCGACCACCATTTGTGGAAACATTTTGCACTATGGGCTTTGAATTTTTTTTAAATAAGTTGAAGAATTGAGTTGAAACTCTCTCTCTCTCTCTCTCTATTTTTTAAAACACACTTGATTTTTATTCTTTTAAAAATTGTTACACAAAAATTGGTTTAAGATCAAAAGATAAACTAAATCTTTAGTAGCTCTAAGGTGAGATTGAAACACTATAATCCCAATGGTGAGATTGTTTAAGCAAGCAAACTTGACTTGTTAAACAATTTTTTTTGAAAAATCATAAAAATTGCATTGAGAAATGAATCCTATAATAAAAAAATTCAAGAAGATGCTCTAATTGCCCCCAAAAATAAGATTGTCCATAACTTTCGCATAACTAATCCAAATGGAATGAATCAAAGATAAAATTACAATACATGATAAACAATTGTTTTTAAATTTAAAAAAAATTATGTGAGGAGGTTTCTACTCACTGCATCGAAGAAAAGGACCTTTTGTGCCATAATTTTTTCTCCCAAACACTGATTGAAATGTATATTATATTCCCTCAAAGCTAATGTATTTTCAATCTTTAGAAAAAATTTAAAAAATCACAATGAATATTGAAGTTGTTGGAACCTACTTGAAATTCATTTTTTTCCATTAGGAAACAATGGGACTTTATGGGTTCATGTTCCACCTCTAGGTACTATGTAGGGGGTGGGCCGGTGCAATTATGGCCTGGCCTTGCTCTATCTATGGCAATAAAGACACTCCTGCTGCCTTATATGCTCGTTCCCGTCTTTGCATTGAAGATGCTCTAATCTACTATGGTGTATTATTTTTAGTAATTCATTTTGAGATAATATATTTATCCTAAAAGGATGGGCCCATGACCACTATTTTTTAACTTCAAAGGTTTTCTCTTTATGCTTTCATTTTGCAACCATTGTAGAAAACTCTAAAATAATAATTTTTTAGGGTAATATTGATTGTCAGATTCAACCTAGGTTACATACAAAAATCATTAATGCAATGACCCTCCCTAATGTAATAGAGTAAGTTTAGTTTTAATCCAATTACTTTAGAGAAGTTCTCTTATATATATCATTTATTAAAAAATTGAAAGTCTATCATAGGTCGATGCAAAACTATAATGGATTATTCCCTTAAGTGTCTCATGGGCCTTTTGTTTGTTATAGGTTGATTTACCTTGATACAACATTAGGGCATCCGAGTTACAATTTTATTCATATCATGTATGTTAGTATAGTTGCCTTTATTTTCTTTTTCTTTTTGAAAGGATTTCATTGCTAGTGGATTACTTCAATATACCGCATATTCTAGGTCAGGGTGAATTGACCCCACGTTTGTCCCCTCAAAGTCATTCTTGGAGGTGCATGTAAAATAAAAGTCATTCTATTTTGTGCTTGATTAATTTATCTTCTACACCTCCTCATTAGGAAAAACACGAACTTTAAAAGGGGCCATAAGTCTATGGACATCAAAAATAGTAGGGAACATTGGCCTAAAATTAATTAATTAATTTTTGAACCATCAAACTAAAGGGCTTGACATGGGAAAAATATTTTAAGATATTTTTTTAAAATAATATAAAAATAAATATAAAATTACAAAATTTTAATCTCATAAAATATTAATATGACCATATCAAATTTTTATTTATAACTTTATTATTATTAAAAAAAATTATTAAAATTTTAATTTTTAAAAAATATAACCATTGTTCTTCATTAATGATGAGCACTGACCATTATCCCTCAAAGGGGCTCTAAGTTCCATTGAAGGGAACTCTCACTACAAAGCATTCCATTTGAGGGCTTGTTTTTTTTCCTAATGCTAGCTAATTTGAGTGCAAATATGAATCCAAAATTTGTAAATTTTATCATGTGTGGAATATTAAAAATTTCATCATTTTCCATGGGGATCAATTCAACCCGGCCGTATTCTATTTGTGGTTTAGAGCTACAGACACACACTAGGGCTAGGGAGGATTGACCCTTATTATTGCCCTGTGTTTTAACCCTGGAGAAAACACTGAAATTTTTTATTTGCCGCCCATCACAAAATTTGAAAATTTTGAATTCATATTTGCAATCAGAGGCCCTAAATTAGAAGAGATATGCAAAGAAATACAAAATTGATGCGGCACAAAATGGGTGGCAATTTTTACATTTACCCTTGAATGGGCAATAAGGGTCAATCCTCCCTGGCCTGCAGGAGACTGGGACCGTATAGGCTGCTGGGTCGAAGTACAGCACAGTACAGTACCGGGTTGTTTGCAGTGGGGGATCTCTATTATCATGGTGTTTACAGGTCAGTGTACCTTCTAATCTAATAGGATAGTGGTCTGTGGTGCAGTAGGGTACAGTACAAATAAACATACATCATGACATCCACGTTCAAACTATGATTCATTTCTAAGCAGCGTGTGTGTTTTTGAGTGATATTTCACACAAACCAAAAGTGGTACAATTTTTTGAGGGAGTATTACACAATATGTTCTTTACCCATTTTCAGTGGATGAAATTGTTGATTTGTTATATATTTGGGGGATAATATTGCTCTTTGGGATGAATGCACACTTTTGGATGAATAATAGAAGTTTCATCCACATTTTCACATTTCATCCATTTATATAGATGTAAAAAATTGCATCACTTCAACAAAGATTTTTTTTTGCACTGCCCCAAATAAATGAAAAAACAAATCTTATTTCCAATCATATCTCCCAAGTTAGAGATATATGATCTAAAGTACCATCTTGGTCCATCCATCCATTAAGATAGGTTGTTTGTTTTGTTTTGTTTTGTTTGTTTGTTACGGTGAGATCTCCTCAACTGTGAGTTTCTTGGTCTCATGCTTAATCCTTAAAGGACGATGAGGTGACTTTGGAAATCATCAGTTTCTATAACCGTGTGAAGCATTGGTTTAGAAAATTGTAAAAGCACTCATTGCAAGACAAACTATTGTAGAAGACCTCTTCTTTTATTGCAAAATTCTGAGGACGAGTAGTTGCACTCTTGTCGTACATAGAGATCTTTTGTCATCCATTAGATGCAAAACGTCTACCTTGATGTTTAAAGATTAATCCTTCATTGCCTACATTGTAAAGACGGCTTACTAAAGCTTGCAATGGCATAGCCAAAGTAAATTAAACTCCTTTCCACAAGACCTTTCCACAAAATGCTCCAATTTTATCTTACTCCTTTCCACGAAATGCTTCAATTTTATCATATAATTTGTTATTTTTGCCCTCCTAAAAGTGTAGAATTATCTACACAAAGCAAGCATTGTAGGAAGGCTTCAAAGCAGTCTTGAGTCATGACCGGCCAATGGCATCAATCCACACCATCAAAACGCATCAATTCACTAATAATTGCAAATTTGAGGGGTGAATTTGAGGCCCATGAAAATCACCACACCCAAGAATGCACACATTTCCACTACTATAGGATCCCTATACTTGAAACCCCTATTTGTTCCTTGAGACCCCCATTTGTTCCACTTTGTCGTCCTCTACATCGGGGGTCATTGCTTGTAACTAGCTACCTTTAGAGACAGGTTGACATATATATAGGATAGAGCATGCACCTGTTGGACGTCGACTGATCCCAATCATAAAACATAGAAGAGGCAAACCCTCGCGCCTAAACCTTCACGCCCTAAGGGAGCCGACCCATTTCCGACCATTTAAGTAATTTTGCATATCTAGAGTGTTGTTTTCTTGAGTGGAGAAATTTTCCCATGTATAGAAATAGAGTTTAGAAGGATCCCATATTTTTCCAGAATTTTATTTCTCAAAACATAATTACTACGAATTTTTTAGTTGAAGATTCTGCCCGACACATTCTTGTTGTGTAGGTCCTCCTATTTCCACCCATAAGTTGGTTGTAAAATCAACCAAGATTGCAGCCAATCATAGTGTGCCATGACTGCATTGGAGATGGTGCCACAATCAATGTCCTGCTTTCTCCTGTTGATTGGAAAGAGTGTAGTCTAAGGTAAAACATCCCATTGCGGTCAGATGACCCATAGCGGACACCTAACGACCCCATGACAGTTTTTCAAGCCATAATCAATGCCTAACCTGACACCCATGGAGTGATTAGTGACCTCATTAGGAGCACCCAACTTTTTAGTGTAAATCATGGTAGAATGTGACTTTTTCAGGGCCTTCCACATTAGAAATTATTGTGACTGCTTTAGGTGATTAAGATGAACATATTAGATATAGTTTTTGTTGGTTATCAGGTAGCCTATTGACTCTTTTGGATAGATCAGTTCAAAAATTCATAACAAATTCATACATTGTCTGAAAAATAGAATTTCAATTGCTCTCACTATTTCTCACACTTGTCCTTACGTGGGAAAAAATTTGAAAAATTTCAGCATTGGCATGAGGGCAGACTCCAAATTCTGACCACAATGGGTTGCTTTACCTTATATGACGGGAATGAGTCCGTGGTTGGGAATGGGTCGCCTCCCTTAACCCCTCACCGCCCAAGGCCTAACCATGTCAAAAAACAACCTTTCTTTTCGAGTGTTATAAGTCTAAATGTGAGTAAGTTATGAAAATCTCAACCGTGCAATCTTGTAGTGTGCATGTTGTAGATGGTGTAAATAAAATTTGGGGTCATTTGACCGTATAGATTGAATGATTATAATGTTTTAGTGTTGACAAAAGATGCTGAAATTTTCCTAAAAACACATTTGGAGGTGAAATTTGATTTCTAAACCTACTCAAATGAAAAAAATTTAAACTACAAAGTGATTTAAAATCAAAAGACAAACACTTTGGTGGAAAAAAATCATTCAATTGACTCATTGCGTTTGCAATATTGTTTTGAAATGTCAAAAAACAGTGAAAAAAGTAGCAAAAAAACACATCTATGGTTGAACCTACCTCTACTAAAATGATTCCTAGTCAATCATAACTTCTTGGATTGATAAGAAATTTTTACCACAAGAATTAGACTAGTATGCACAACTTTTCCAACAAAAATTATTGAAAACAAACCCTGTCTGAAGAAGTTATAAGTCGTTGAAGTTCAGTGTAATGCAAAAATGTCTGGATTTTGAACTTTGAATTGCTCCCAGGAATTAATAACAACTTGGATTGACATGAAAATTTTACCACAAAAAGTAGACTTTATGGGGAACAAAACCCAACAAATTTTATTGAAAACTAACATTTGATGAAAAAGATACAAGCCCCCAAAGTTGCAGCCATCTCATTGCACTGTGGTGAACTCAAATTGAACCTGCGAACTTTGAATGGCTTTCAAAAACTCATTACATCTTGGATAGATCTGGAAATTATACCACAAAAAATAGACTATTATGCGCAACTTCCCCAACAAGTTTTATTGAATTTGGACATTGGATGCAAATGTTACAGCACTTTGAAGTTGACTGCTAGACTGTGTGAGGACACTTTTGGTTCCCTTGGGCGGTGAGGGAAATCCGTCCACGTCATGGAGGACGACAACGGATTTGTTTAGGGTCGGTCCACCTATCCCCGGGCATTCTTCCCAGTGACGTCAGCCTTGACCCCCGCACTTCACTGCCTTCCCAGACTGTCTCCGAAGGTCCCAGAATGGAAAATTGCACAAAAATTAGAGTATTGATCCGCACTCGCCATGCCATATGTTGCTGGAAAGATCACAGGAACCCCTACAAGATCTCTTTCTACATTAAATAGTGAAATTAGGTTGCCCCACACTAAATTCTCGACATTCCACAATATAAATATATACAGTTACTGTAGAAGGATGAAGTAATGTAAGAGCCATGTGTGTTGCATGGGTTGGTGCACTGGTTCATGGTTTGGGTTTAGAGAATTGCTTGTGCCTCCATCTGGACGAGTGGTGAGTCATGAGGTAACTCTCCTGAGTAAGGCAACCTAATTGTTCAGGCAACCTAATTTCACTATTTAGTGTAGCATTTTTCCATCCAAATATCACCACTTCCTGTTTTTTAGGTTGAATTCCGTAGAGGACAGTTTTTGTCCCCAATGACGCTTTGGTGTTAAAGGAGTACTCCCTCCGTCTCAAAATAAGACCTAGGTTTTTTTTTGGTAATTTGTTGCTACTGTCAGACAATTTCAGCCTATCTGAACTAATCCCTCCATAAATGTGCCACTACTGTAGTGTAAGGGCATGCAAGCCTCTACTGTTCCAAAAAATACACCTGATAAGACTGAGGGAATATTTGACACAATCTTTTTCAAAGAAAATATGTTAGAGGTCATTACTATCAAAGCTAGCAGGTCAAACGGAGCATGAGTCAATGAAAAATGATATTCTACAATGTACGTTATTTTTTTTTTATTCAAAAGATAAGTACACCAATAATCTACACTAACTAATTTAAAATGCTATAAGTTAGTACTCTTTACAAACATGCGCCTTAGTTGTTGGACATGGATTGTAATTGACCACAAATTTTCAATGCCTATAGATACTTAAGTGCAAATGAGAGTTGTAATAGATTGGTTTACCTTGTACTAGTTTAGCATGAGGCCTTGGAACATTGTTGAGGCATCCAAGAATATAGGCTCAAAGAAAATAATCATCTTTATTGTGAATTAAGGAAGCGCAGACTCACACTTTATACAAATCAAAATTCACTTGAATAATGAATAGGGTTTCTATTGTAGTATTTGGTTATTGAAACCTCTACCTTCTATATACATAATTTTATTTTCACTTCAAATACTATATGACAAACTTATCCTAATATTATTTTATTTTATTTAAATTAATAAATTAAAAACCTACTTAGATTCTTACAAATAGAAGTTGCACACTTTAGACATAAATATCTAGGATTTTATTTTTGACCAAGTCACAATTAGATAAGGTAATCTTTGATATATATTATAGTATTTTAATTTTATTGTGGAAAAGATAGTGCACATGCTCAACCAATTTTTTTTTGTTTTCTAGTTGGTAGAGTGACTTGCACCTTGGAATACATGTACTACTAGATAAAGGAAGCATAGAGGATCATTTATATGTGTACATCCATCTTTAAAATCATCTATTATTTATAATTTTCTTCCAAATATTGACAAATCTAAGCTTTTCTTAAAATAATTTGGCAATGTCACCCATTTTTTCACTCGTATTTTTAGTGTTAAAGTAGCCAATGCCAAAATGAAGTAAGATTATGACATAAATTTGTCAAATCTTTTTTGGATGTTGCTCTTAGAGAGTTTGGAATGAAGATCTTCATTCCATACAAAGTAATAGGCTAGTTAGGGGGCCATGTTTAGACCACAACTATTTCAACTATTTCCTATTTATTATATTTCAAAGATGCAAATGCATGTCTTCTACATGCCATTCAAATTTCACAATCATTTGTGAAATTTGAAATTGTTACAAATTTTCAATAAAAAGCGAAATTATTCATCATTGATAGAAAATATGGACAAAAGTTGGAAATAGTTCCATAGATGTGTATTATAGTGTAATACACCATGGTACAAAAATATGCCTTGTCATTCAAAAATTAAAAAGTCAATAATATGTGGTAAATTGCCCAAGGTTCAATTGACAATAAAATATTTAAATTCAGTAATTTTTCAATAATTCAAAATGGAGTGGACATAGACTTCATAAGCTTCATGATCTCGATTTCATTTTCTTGTCTCAATATTTTTATATCATCTTTATTATTGGAATTTAAATCCAAAGAAATGAACATAAATTACCAAAATACAAATACATGGTGATTCATGGATTTTTTCTTTTCTCAAACCAAAAAGTCAAAATAAATCATAACAAGACATAATGAGAGACTCCACCACATCACTTATTGAAATTGGATTCAAGAATCTCCCCAAGATAACTTAGATGATCATTTGCAATCCAAAGACGAAACTAGTCAAGATAAATCATAATAAAACATAATGAGAGACTTCACAATATCATTAATTGAAACTAAACTCAAGGATCTCCCCAAAATAACTTAAATGATCATTTGGAATCCAAAGAGGAAGCTAGTCAAAATAAATCATAACAACACATAATGAGAGAATGTAGAACGTCATTAATTGAAATCCAACTTGAGAATCTGTCCAAGATAACTTAGATGATCATTTAGAATCCAAGCTAGTCAAAATAAATCATAACAACACATAATGAGAGAATGTAGAACGTCATTAATTGAAATCCAACTTGAGAATCTGTCCAAGATAACTTAGATGATCATTTAGAATCCAGAGAGGAAGCTAAGTGCTCAGTGAAAAACTTTCAAGAGAGTTTGGTGCTTGTAGTAAGCAAAGTAATCTCTTGGGACATTTTAAACTAATCTCCGTATGAAAGCACTCCTACATATTGGTTCACTATTGCAAATCCTATTGCAAATCCTACTCTCTGTGTAGCCTCATAGGATTCCCTATGGAATAGCGTGCCAAAAAACTCGACACATTAGACAAGCTTGTGGATCAATTGGCAAATATTCTAGGAATTTCTACCACTCATTGGTTGAAAAGTTCAAGAAATGAAGTATACAATTGGTGAAGTAACAATGTTTAGAAAACATCAAAACATCTTCACATGCAATAAGATCGAGAAAGTAATACTCATCTTCAGGAAAGCATTTGTCATGTGTCTTCACTGGCACCCACACCTTAGCACCATCCTGAGATTGAAACTCTGTGATGAAAAAAAATCCTCTTCCATCGTCCTGTTCATCCAATTTTTTGTGCAACACCACCATATGGTCACCTACAAGTGCATATTGTCTCACATGCGCTCCTTCAACCTGGAAGAGTGAATCACCATCCAAAAACTCTAGTTGCCCTTCCTCAAGGTCATATGCACAAATTCTTGGTCTACACGACCAAAAATTGGTGAGCTTGCAAATCCATGCACGCGCACGACCCAAAATGGGACCCCAAGATGGTGTTGTTGTACTCCATTGCCTAGAAATAGAGTCATATGTTTCTATTGTGTCACAACCTATCTTCTTCACAATGACAACCACCTTATACGCTTTGGTCTTCAAGTCCACTTTCATGTGCACCAATGTTGGCGGGACAATGTAAAAATGTTGCAGACGAGGGAGCTCATATTGAACTCGTGTCAATGGATTGATTACCACAATGCACAAGGGATTCTCCTCCGTGTAATTCCAAGTGGAGACAAAGCAAATCAATCCACCATCACTAGCCATCGGCATCCAAACATGCCACATCTCAATATAATAGGGCCTGGTAGGTGCATTCCCCCGATTGGTCAAGAGGAAGCGATACTCATACAGCCATATAAATTTCTTGAAATCAATGATTCTTACCGAGAACGCATTGGATTGCTTGGCATACGAAACAAGTGCCGCCATGTTGGGATTCCAATTGTCACATGCTCCGTTGAACTCCATGTTCATGATCCATTCCTTGGAGAGCTGGCACCGTAGGCGGGTGATTTCAGGCACTAGCAGACGTGTCAGGACAAGCACCAGCAACTCCCTGGGAAGACTTCCCCAAATTGCAGGATTCATCACAGCATATGGACCAACCTTGTGCAAAGCGGCCATGTAGAGCAACCGTCCTAACTTCTCTCCGGGAACTTCTCCTCTGCCACTTTCTAGAAAGCAGCTCAGCTGCTCTTGTAAAGGGCTAGGCTATCTGAAGGTGATTTGGTTGTGCACCGTGAGTTTGGTCTTCCATGGTCACCACCCTGCTAGACTCCTCCACGCTCGTTCAAAACTATCAGTCACACAGACATAATCAGGTGAGTATTCAGTCTGAAAGAGCCTCACTTACAAGCATTCGAAAAGCCCCTTGACCTATGAATCCTAATATGAGAGAGGGTAAACCTAGCTCCACGTTGCAGTCGAGGAGCTCGGCAGCGCTCACTGTATGTGAGCGTGGAAGAGCACCGTCTCCGAAGTCAAGGATCAAGGCGCTCGTGGTACAGTACTAAGGAGGTTCCTAACTTCCGAGTTTTCAATTAGACAGAGGTTCCTCTTTTGGTTTCCTCATTTCAGTGCAACTGAAGGGTAAGGGGACACTCGGTTTATACTTCAAACATGGAATTGCCAAATCGATTGTAAAGTCTGAAACAGAGCAGACAAAAGAAGAAGATGGAACTTGCAGTCCTCTGTTTTGCGGCTTCATATTCCCAGATTATTACAAATTGTTGGGTCGAAGCACAAGCCTAGAGGAAATAGAAAGAAGAAAGCGGGATTACGTTACCAGACTTCAGAAAAAACTTGTCAGATTCCATTTCTAGGGCCATGGAAAGTATTCAAAAATCGCCGCTGGAAGGCCTCTTGACATGCGCTCCATGTTCAGTGGCCACCCTTCCCATGGTCGCTTGATCAGCCCACACCAGTCTTCTTCTCAAAGGCTCTTTAGCAACACAATCGCAAACACTTTGATGGAAATCTGGGCAAAGGAACAAGGATCAGGAGGACATGATGACTTCCAGGGCCCCAGGTTACAAGCATACGAAGCATGCTAAGATATAGACAATCAAATTTTGCAAAGGTGACAGCACTTGTGACTCGAGGAACAAAACTAATGCATTGCCATATACATTGAAGGGTTAAGAACTGCCCTAAAATGTACAAGGCATGGCAAGTCATTGGATGCAACACTGAACAAAACCTCCTACAGTACTAGTAATAAACTTATAACATTAGTTATCTTCATCATTCCTCTCCATGCGCTCTAGTACTCAACGTGTGAGAAGCTTTTGGAGAAGCTTCCAACCCTGTACAATACTGTAGAACGTTGAATTCCTGAAAACGCAAGATTGAACATGACCTCTTGAAGGGAACACTCAATAAGACAATCAATGTAATTTCCCTTAGAAATACTAGAGTTTCATGTGCACGACGAGGACACCAAAACCACGCTTTCGCCTTCAGCAACAAATAAGAACGTTAACCCTCCTCCAGAGGTTTGTAGCAGAGTTTAGCTTCGTGTGGCTAGTTTTTCAGAAACTAGAGCTGGGGTTTCTACTCTTGCAAGGGTCAGACTGAAAGCTTGAATTCAAGGAAATGAGCATTCATGCGGCAAAAGAAACTTAATTGGAGATAACTAGCTAAGCTTGAATTCAAGGAAATGAGCATTCATGCGGCAAAAGAAACTTAATTGGAGATAACTAGCTGGAACAGAAACAATACAACACCTGCAGTGTAGTACTCACCTACTGACCAAGAGGCTCGCCGGTCTTGATGCAGAAAAAGACACAATCGGGTGAGGGATTGCTCCGTTGCCGATGACTGAATTCCGAGGCAACAACGCGTGCAACACTTGTAGAACGTCTGCAAAGAAATGTTGGAACCGTTTGATGAATCCTAGCAAACTGGATTGCAGATTCACCTTCGCGTTCCCTCAATCGCACAAACTGCGAGCGAACTGAAATCAAATCAGCTTGCAAGAGAAGTTTAGGGTTCAGGATCTCGGTAGAAAGCCAAGTCTCTGTGGTGAGCTATTTCGGTGGAAGCAACCAAAGTAACCAAAGTCTCAAACTAAAGTGGCCAGAACTAACATCGTCAACAAAATTCAGGGAGCTACCAGAGCAATAAATTAGAAAATAGAATCCTGCTGCATGGAGGCAGCACTGCACAAGCATGCAGGCCTGCGGAGTGGCCAAGTTGAGCGAACGAGGATGTTCTTACCAAGATCATTAATCCTTTTGTGATGGAAAGATAGGATAAAGACTAGAAGTATATATTGCAAAAAAAACCTCACAAGTATATTATGAGGATTACATGATCATATATATATATATATGAGAGGATCATAGCCTCGGTAGTATCATTACCAGCAGTGGGAGTATCACTTTTACTTTAACCTAAGTCTCACTTAACTTAAGTTAATCGAGATCGGCATCTCAACACTCCTTCTCGATCCTGGGTTACCTCGTTAAAAAACTTAACTGTGACAAAAAAACTTTATAAGGAAAATTCACAGAAAGAAAAAGAATGTAACCTATTGTAGAATTACATCTTGAAAAGATCGCATGCCAGCTTCTTGAACCAATCGTCTGTAAGTGTAGGTAGGAGGGTAGGTAGGGAGTGCCTTCATAAGCATGTCGGCAATGTTGTGGGAGGATTGAACTTTCTTTACTTCAATTTGTCCTAACTCGATAAGGTCTTGGATAAATCCAAAGATTTGTGGACTGATGTGCTTCGTTCAATCAACCTTGATGAATCCGTTAGTTACCTATATAACGCATGTTGTATTATTTTCAAAAATCACTATCGGTTGTGTATCGTGGTTGAGTTTGTATTGAACTAAAATGATCTTGTCAATTGTTTGCAACCAAACTACTTCTCTTGTTGCTTCGTGAAATGCTATTAACTTCGCATAATTGGTTGATATCGCGGTCACTGTCTGCTTGATGGACTTCTATGATATTGGTGCATTGATTCGTAAGAAGATATAACATGTCTGAGACTTGATAGTATTTTCGTTTGACTTGAAACCGGCATCTGCATATCTGACTAAATCTAGTACTCCATTCTTAATATAATGTAGTTTTAAGTCTTCTGTTCCACGGAGGTATCTAAAAAGATGTTTGACTTCATTTCAATATCGCATTGTAGGCTTCTGACTATGCTGAGCTAACACGCTTGTTGCAAACGATATATTCGGCTGAGTATAAGTTGATAAATAGATAAGTATTAGAACTTGGCTCTCACCTTTTATTTTTATTTTCTAAATCATTTCTTTGAGGCTTCTTAAAATAGAACTTGTAAATTAGAACTTCTAGAATAGAATTTGGAATTCACCTTTTATTTTTTTCTTCTAAATCATTTTTTTAAGACTTCTTGAAATGGAACTTGTAATCATTTTTTCTTCTTGGAAGTAACAAAGTCCCAATACTACAACTCATTATGTTTGTGGTGTATTGTATGGCCATCCTCTACCTAGGTAACTCTCGGATGATGCTAAATTGGCTTCTTGTAAAAAAGTAGTGCCTACAATTTTGAAGTGCGAACCTTGTTGCCCTCCTTAGCTATGGAAACCAAGGACTGCAAAACACTAGAAGACATATAATGCATGGGATCTAGTGTTTCTTAGTTTAACCCAATGCTTTTTTCAGCATGCTTGTACAGGACTTAACGTCACACAGAACATGTCAATGTCCACATGAAGAAACTCGTATAAATTTTTGGTGTCTTCTAGGATGTTAGGCGTAGCACACAATGTTAGACTAATCTTATGATATTCATGTACAAAAATTCTAATTTTTTCATTAGGCAAATAAATGTAAAAATTTATGACCTATTGTAAAGCAATTTAGGGTCTATGTAAAGGGTCACTTATTTTGGCCTTTTGGCCTAAATATAGGACCTTATTTGATCAAATTCTTAATTTAAGCCAACCTTATAGGTTATAATTCTTTTTCTCTCTTTATTTGTTGAAACCTCTAGAATCTAGTGGAATCCTTGGATTTTAAATATCATAAGGATCACATGTACTATTTTGCATCATATGTGTTGTGTTGATTTATTTTTTGGCTATAAATTTTGTATTATGGCTCAAAATGACTCAAGATTTATAAGTAAGTTACTTATGACTATTATACATTTTTTTTTCAATTTTCAAAAATATTTTAGTATCCAAAAATAGCCTCGACTTTTATAACATACTTGCCAATTAGGGGGGGGAGTACTATTTAGTACCTAAAATAATAAATTTGGAGGTAAAATTTAGAAGGTATGATCTTCTAGTAGACTTGCAACTATTCTTTGAAGGAATTCTAAAAATAGTTAATTATAGGTTACGTGGAAGTGTACAAAACAAGTTTCTTTTTGTTTGCATTTTGAAACATATAAAATTTTATGATTGGTGTTTTTTTTAGTAAATGACCATTTTCAAAGAGTTTTTACAAACGGACAATTTTTGTTTTATTTATTTAATTGTTTCCTATTTTTTCCTAATTTAAACATCAAAGTATCTATTTTCTTGAAATTTGGCACTTTTCTAATTCTCCTACAAGAAATTTCTATGATTTTCCTTCAATTATTACCTTCATCTTAAAGGTGTATACATTGGTCATATTTTTAAATTTAAAATTAAATTAAAATATATATATTTTAGAAAACCAAGCATGACTTTTATAAAAATGCAACAAAATCAACAAGTGTTTCTTGCAATCACCTTGCAACATTGTTAAATAAATTATCTCATATTCCAAACAATATTAAAGCCCCAAAATATTGGTTGAAAAAAAATTGAATTATTCTTATTGTAGGCTATTGAGGATTGACCACCTCATAATATTTTTTCCTGAATACTTTATTCTTCTTCAATTAATGAAAGCAAAAATTCTTGGTGACTACTCTTATGATGAATTCTAAGTTTTCAAATTTGATTGTTGAGGGTGAATAAAAAATTCATGGGTCCCTTTGGGATTTAGGTTCCATAAGACCAAATGTCATTTGATCTTTTGCCCTTGCTAGTAGGGTGTTTGCAAAAATGAATGTTTGTAAAAATGGAACATTTGCTACTTAAGAGTATTTCTATCAAGAAATGGGATAATGAACATTGCAATCCTACCTTGCCGTGTAATAACTGCAAAGCTAATTCCACTTGGTAATTTGGCCCCAACCATTTTGCGGTTTGAAAGCTTTGCAACTCCATGGAATCTGCTCCTATAGGCAATGCATCAGTGGTCACTCTAAGAGTTTTGATGTGGCAGGCATGAAGTCTAGTGGTGATACTAAATTTTTGGATCCTTTAATATCTACTCTACACATACGGCGGCCATTTGAGAAAGTTGGAAGCTCTTTTCAACTATTTGCGTAAAATGTGTGGCATAAGGCAAATGTTTGGGGCACTCTAGCTTAGAGTGAGGTGACATTAATTTGAAGAGTTTCATGTTGAAAATTTGTGAAGTCTTTTATTACTAGTGGGACTAAAAAAAAGCTTAGCTGCATCAAATTCTTCATAGGGACAATATTCTACATCCTAGTGGAGATGTTCTAAGCCTTTACAATATAGATATATCTCCAACCATAATGCCAAGTTTGGTTTTCAAGACAGATTTGTCACCATTCCATTGGATAGTTAAAAAAGTGTTATAACTCATAATGTAGCCACTCTTTCTATATCCTTAGATTTGTAAAAAAATACAAATATGGATATTTGTGATGAACTATTAGACTTGGCATTATTTACCATAATGCATTTGAGCCTTTTAGCTCTTGAGCTTTATCTAGTTTATAACAATGAGTAGCCTTCATGTACCATTGCACCTTGTTCATCACATTGAACCTCAAGATGTCCACTTAGCTACTTACGGGTGTAGAATATCCACCAACTATTGTAGAACCAAAGTAAGGTAGGAGGTTCTTAAAGCACACAAGTTCCAAAATTGCCCACCTCATCAAATGTACACTATTTGTACGTGTTTCTTTTTCATAGCTAGTGGTGTACAAACAATGTACAATTGGGGGTACTGAAAGCTTACAAATTGCCTTTTGGAGCCATTCAATTTTTTTTGTACAATGTGGATTATAATTGGTATTTTTTTGGTAAGCATAATTATCATTGCATCCTTATACAATCCCAATCAAGCATACCCAAATTTCAATTTCAAAAAACCAAAACTCTATTTTTGGTGAATTATTTCATTTAAAATTTGTGATTTTACAATATCATTGATTGAAAATCATTGGTGATGAATTTTTGAATTTTGATTGTGTAGATATGTAGGAAACATCTATATGCACATCTTTCCTTCTCACGAGCATTTCCAAAAAAAGCTTCAAAATTGGGGTGACTGTAACCAAATTTTGTAAAATAGATTTCTCTTTATTTTAATTTAAAAAAATTATTTGCACCTCACATGGTAACTAATTTTGTACGTTTGAGCATGATGGTACAATTACTTTGTCAAAATCAAGTTAAAATATAGAGATATCCATTTCTTCAAAGTTTGGTCATACAACAATTTTCATTGAACTTTTCATTGATCATATTTTTGTTACTTAAGGTTGTTTTTTTTAATATGAAAAGGTGTGCATACGGATGTTCCCTACATATCTATACAATCAAATTAAATTTTTTTGTCACCAATTGTATTCAATAGAATATTATGTAAAACCACAAAAAGTGACTTAAAAAATCCACCCAAAATGGAATTTTGCTTTTGTGAAAGTGAAATTTGGTATGCTTGATCGGGATTGGGTAAGAATATAGTGATATTTATGCAAGACCAAAAAATCCAATTTCATTCTATATTATGTACAAATCTTTGGATGGCTCCTCAAGGTAGTCTGTAAGCATTCAATACCCAACTACACATTTGAGGGAGGAGGTGGGCAATTTTAGAGCCCTATGCCATTTCAACTTCAAAATTTCATAACTAAATCTACAAAGCTCCAAAAAACATGAAACGACTTGGGTTACATGCCAATTCCACTTGTCTTTCACTAATATATTTCAAGAAGCTTCACCTCCCAAAAATTGAGTTTCACTCTTAAATGGGCGATATATGGACTTCCAACCTTGAAATATGAGGGGGCATTAAAAACTACCCACATAGGTGGTTGTAAATGGATATGAAGTGGTTCTTAAATGGATCTTTGTAGTCCTTGAATGAATGGAAAGCAAAAAGCATTGTTAATGACAAGAGCCAATCATACTCTTTGCTTTCCCATTTATCTTCACATGTTGTGAGTGAACAATTCATGGATTTCTTAGGGACATAAATAGGGACCTATACCACATCTCATTTGAAAATTCGTAACTAATTCAAAAATGATCCAAAAAATATGAAACAACTTGGGTTAGATGCCAAATCCTCTTTTCATTCAAAGAAAATTTACTGTAAAATATTTTGAGAAAGTTTCACCTGCCCAAAATTCAGTTTCAGTCCTTAGATGCTTGCTTTGTGGACCGACTACCTTATTGAGAGCCCCTCCCTTGTTACTGGAGGGCTGGAGGGGTTCAGGCCCAATGTTCGGAAAAAACCGGCAGCTAGTTCAAAGTTAGCCAGAGGAATTGGGAAAAAAACCGGTTGCAATTTGAAAACATCGGCAAATAACCGGTGCAAAAATCTATAAAATTTCTATTTTGAGTAAAAATCAGAGAAAATAACCGGACTCAATTCTGGAAAAACCGGTTCAATATGAGAATTGAAGGAAATTAGCCGGTAAAACTCAAAAAGTTTCCCGAACTATGTTCAGGCCTAGCTCTCCAGCCTCCAGATCTGCAAAACCCAAAGCAAAACTGGACCTTTTGGACCCTCCGCTGCAACATATTGCAAAAATGTACGTGAGACCAAGATTTCAGAATTATTTAAGCTCTTTGTCCCTGGTCAACCTGCATGGGCCTCCAGTTCCGATTCCCAATGGCAACCGGCTCTGACAGTGCGTGCTACTGAATTTTGTGGCAGACTCTTTAGAGTTCTTCTCTGTGAAAAAGGTGCTTTCCGCTTCCAACGTGTGCCTCTTCTGCTTCTGTTCTTCTGTTCTTCAATAGCTTCCTTCAATTCCAGGCCCCAAAACATCTGTGTCGGAAGCATTCCAAACATCATTCTCTCCAACACTCTCGCTCATTCTCTATCGGTCTCCGCATTTCTCGCTTTTCTCCTGGGGTGTCACGAAGTACTTCGCCACTCCCACGGCTATGGAGCTCACTTTTCTTCCTGGAATTTCCTTGTGAGAATTTGACTTGAACGGGTTTACTGTGTCGGTACTTCACCGACGGAGGGGGAATAGAGCCGCCGACTCTTTATAGTATCGCAATTACAAGAGCAAGATGGTTTTAGTTTCGTTTCTGTTCAATTCGTTGCCCAGGGTTGTGTGACCAGCGAGGACCGCAGGGGGAGTGGATTCTGGAGAAACAATTCACTCAGTTCTCCTTGAAAACTGCAGTTCGCATCTTCTGGGGGCCACCCACAAACAGAAGTGATGGATGAACAGACCGGACGAATTTTACATGCCTCGCCTCTGCTGCAGCTCTCTCACCCTCACTCGGCTCTCGCACTCATGCGTGATTGCAATGTCACTCTTTTCTGGTTTGCTCGACTCACGCAGGATGCTGGCCTCTGAAGAACTGGAGCGGAGGCGACGTCGCAAGCAGATGTAAAGGTTTCTCTTCTTGATTGTTGCAGTTGGAGAGATCAAGAGGGCTAGTAATAGTCTTTTCATGTTTTTCGATTTCCGTGGTTGGAGAGATCAAGAGAACAAGAAGCTTTCGTGTTTTCAATTGTCGTGGTTGGAGAAACTCGAGAGAATAAGAGGCTTTTCATGTTTTCGACTGTCGTGGTTTTGAGGAAAATCGAGAGAGTGAGAGGCTTGTTAGGTTCATTGGTTTGGTGTATTCTTTGCGTGGTTTGTATCCCTCGGGGAGGATAAGTCTGCTTTAGGGTCACGAGTGCAGCTCCACCACTAGGACTCACCCCTACAAAATCGCTTGAAGCAACGTGCAAACGTTGCTACAAAACCTTGCAATGTACCTAGAAAACGTTGTTAAAAAACGTTGCTATACCCTCCAAATTCTTTTAGTGTTTTAGCTAGGTGAGACATTGCCGAGGTAGTCTGTAGTCTTTCGCTCTTGCGTGAAAGAAAGAAACATGGGTTTAAATGTATTATTTTTAATAATGTTGAATATTTGGGAATTTTTCGGTCACAAGATTTGATGTCCGTGTGAAGGGAATTGGAATTTACTAAAGTATTCCGTTGTTGAAATTGAATCTTAAAATGTTCGATAACTTTCAGTTACTGCAGTACTAGCAGAGGGGATTTCATTCTTATCTGGGACGAATGCTGCACCTGAAAAGTACATTCTTTCTATAGAACATACATGGGGTGTCTCCTGAACAGTACTCTGTCTCTGTCTGTCACTTTGCATTGCCCGGTGAAGGGCACGAACGTTTTTTTCCAAGGAAAGCTTACGTACCAGTTTTCAAATTAGCCCTTCAAGGATCGACAATACAGAGTTTTGAATGTCCAATATGATTGATCATGGTTTGAATAGTATGATTCAAAACGGGCCAAATTTTTATCACCTGAATCAATGAAGACATTGCAAGCGTTGCTCAAAAAATGAATGAAACCGACGTCTACATCTGACCCTCTCAGAAGTGCTAAAAAAGTGTTAGGTCCAATTTGGGTCTCTTGGTCCTCTAGAGTTAAAAAGCAAGTGATTTAATGAAGCTTCTGTTGGAGTTTTTGCAGGAAATATGATTCCAATGTCGAATCAGAATGTCATCACATGCTGAGGAAATGCCATTCAAAATACCTTGCCTTAAGGTGCATGCCATAGGTCCAAGATGGAGGAGCTTCCTCCCGCACTGGAGAAGTTGATTCTGCAAGTGCAGCGACGGCACTCGCAGAAGATTAATGATTCTGTACGACTTTGGTTGCACAAGGCCGGGGAGGAGAAGGCGCTCCAAATTCTAACAAAAGTTGAGCATGCCGAAAACATTTGGAATTTGTGTGGCTTTATTGTGAACGAGGTCAAGCATTCCTTAGGCTGTATTTCTCCTTTAGTTCCCTCTGGGATGAAAGTGAGTCCTGCTGGGAGTGCAGCTTGTGTGCCTTGGCCTGTTACCGCAGAGGAGTCACCCAAACTTCCTGGGCCTGAGCCAGTTATCAGTGATGGTTTATCAGATGCAACGCTGCTGGCAATTGACTTTGGTAATGGGATATATAACAAGCCAGGGCGTTGTAAAAGCTATGCAGAGAGACCGGATTCAACGTCACAAATGCCACCAGTATCAAGCCAAGGCAGCACAGGGAGTGTGGAGTGTGGGGATGGTGTTGTTATTGGTGATGCTATTCCATGCAATTTCGAGCTGTTTCGCCATTTAGATCGCCCTCCAATGCTAGAGCCTTACTCATGTTTGGGTACGCCACCATCATCCTCACACTCTGTTGAAGACAGCAGCTCTCAGAAGAAACGGTCCGTTGTTGCGGAGGACGGAAGTTCCCGTAGCAGGAACGTGAAGGCTAAGCAGGAGGGGGAGGGGCATGAGCAGCCAAAGCTGTTTGATTTTTTTAATCAATCCAAACTTCCTTCTCCTTCTTTGGTTCCTTGCGCCTCACGTCCCATTTTGAGCGGTTCTGTGTTTGCAGATGCCCGCAAACTTGACTTTGGTGGTTTGGAGCCAACTAACCTACCCTCCGATCATTCATCAGAAATTATTGCTCCGAAGACTGAGGGCAATGGGGGACATCCCGAGGCGTGTAAGTTTCGTTTCAAGGGGTGTGCGCTTGTGGGGCCAGAGTTTCCAACGACAGACCCAGACTGGATCCGTGCTTTCGGAGAGCTCTCGTTTACCAAACGATTCCTCATCTTGGACCACTATAAAGAGTAAGAATCTAAACCCTAAAGTTTCTAGCTAATATAGAAATTCTACATTCGAAGCTAACAGTCGATTATAGTAACTTTTGTAACATATTTCTAGCATTCGAAAATGTAGGATATGATTTCTTCTTCGTAGTGGTACATTTTGTCACCTTCATTTTGTTGCCTTCATTGACACTTCCTAATTGGTCTATTTGAACTCCTACAAATATGGATGGGGTCAATCTTGGCCATTGGAGCACTTACTGGTTAGATCCCAGTTTAGGGGAGAGCGTAACTTAGTTCAAGACCATTTTGGTCTGCAGCTTGCGTTCTTTTCACTTGTGAAATGCCAATCTTTTTGCGTTTGTTCTCATTGTTAGCTACCGAAGAAGTACAGGTCTTGTAGTGAATATTGGTGAAAATATCGATTGAACTGTGCAGGCCAGAGGGATTCCCATCCGTGGAAGAGCTGGCGGCCTTCAAAAATATGGAGGTTGATGTGGTGGATAATCAGCTTTTTCACCGGGCTAACCGGGCTTCCCACATTGCCATGGTACGCATTTCTAAATTCATTTGCAAGATTACAATGCTTTGATTTGGTCATTCTTACCTGGTCTCACAAGCTGTTTTTGTGCAGAGAGATTGGTCTAAGTTGAAAGAAGGACAGCTAGTATTCACCTGCAATGTGAGACTCTCCGGTAAATGCGAATTTTCGGTAGGTATTCTCTCAACCTATGAATAGTCTTTAGCGTTTTGCATCATGGATCTTTGTGCTTGCTTTTTTAATATCTCTGTAGTTGACATTGTTTGAAGGTATGCTGCCATGACGCACACAGTAATCCTTCGTGACCGTCCTGCTTGTTTAGCTGTTCGAAGCAGGTGTTTCTATCGAATGCTTTGACCAAGATCAATGTTCTTAAATAATCACTTTGACTGATCATATTGTGAAAAATAAAATTCATATAGGGTCAATTTTCATGTCACCAGAACATGCGATGAACATTGCATGTGCTGGACAAGAATCAATGAAGCTGAACGAAAGAATTTCGACCCACTCAAAAGTGCTAACAGAGAAACATTAGTTCTTTCGAGTTGTAGTCCGTGGAATTTACAGGCAAAAAAGGTTGATGGTTTTCACAGGGCCCGAGGTTTGAAAACGGGAGCACACCACTGCAGCGCGCATTTCGGCCGGAGAATGTCCTCAGGGTCAACTTTGAAGACACCGCACATACAAACCACATGATCTTAGATCGGTACAGATGCCTCGGTATACACGGTATTCATTGTGGCTTGAAGAAATTCGTTTTCTACGGTATGTTAGCCAGACCTATGTGTCGTTCTAAGCCTGACTTCGTATTTTGCTTGAACCTATCAGTGCATCCAATGTTAAGCTAGGGAACTCATTCCCGTGGCTTTCGGTTGTTTTGAGTGTTCTTTTATCATTTGATTGGAAATTTTTGTGGTGGATCTTGTCCCATTTATGAGAGAAATCCAATTCACTAGAATGTTTGTTATGAAGACCAAGTGCGAATTGTTGAATTGTTGCATCTTAAATTAGTGGGGTTGCAATCATGAGTCTAGACTTCCCTTGAGCCCTGAGTATTGCATCTGTCATTGAACCTTGAAGTATCTCATCTCGTACAAGTCTCACGTATTTGGATATTTTTTCAATCCATGGGTCTCTATCCCAAAGAGTGCTCAAGTTCCTTGATTTTGAGATTCCAATGCCATGTTAGATTTATTTCTCCGCTCCGAGCACTGTAGCGTGCGCCTGCTGAACATGAGAATACTCTAGATTGATTAGATCGAGCGTTGGGGCTGAGTGTGTGAACATGAATGATCGCAGAAAGACATGTCACCAATATTAATTACATCATGACTTTCATTGAGAAGTTTGTTTCAATCTTGTGTGCAGCATATAAGGATGCTGATTCTAAGAAGAAGCAAGGAGTTTCCAAGAAATCAACGTATGGTTGCCGCGGTGTGTTTCTTGCCATCGATTCCTTAGCATCAGCAGATACAAAAGACATCTTCAAGAGATTCAGAAGCATCGCCGAAGCGCGAAGCTACATCATGCATCCCACTGTGCCGTCTTTTGCCAAGGCAATTTCAAGGTACTTTTGTAGAAATCTCTTTTGAGTGGTTATTGAAACAGAGTCTCTGGTTTCTCTATTACAATTCTTCGATCACGATAACATGCAGTAGATGTGATCTTCAGTAAAAATATTCTCTCATCTGAAATCGGAGTTGACGACACCGTAATAATCCAGATAAAATTACAGTTTTGTTAATATTGCAATGCTTAACTTGAAATCAATACACGCAACTAATGCTATAATCTCTCTCTAATTGCACTGTCATTGCACATTCCCTGTACATGCCGCGAATCTCTCATGCTATTTACAAATCTGATTCGGCAGCTTCCACACGTCAAGATGTGAACACAGGTCAGAGTACATTTAGAAACCGACTTTTACCCCCCAGGCTGTGCAATTAGAGTGGGTGGAGTTCTTCGTGAGAGCAACTTAACGATTTAAGGAACCAAGCTTTATGATTTCCGCGTCTGTTCTTTTTGTGTCAGTATTACTAATGAGAAGGGATGTTTCCCGGCAAGACCTGACTTTCAGGTTTGCTGTGATGCTTAAGGCCCGTCTTCGACTAATCTGTCCGTCTACAGGCTGCAGCTTGCGTTGTCCCAAACAACTCAGATCCCACTAGACTTTGATCAAGTTCACGTGGAATATATCGATGACATACCTTGCCGGGTACTTTAATTTTCCTCTCTTTTCTCTCGGAGTGTCTTTCATTTAGTCTATCCGAGAGGATATAGGAAAATTGTTGCAAATGGTTCTTTTTCAGTATCGTAAGTGTCCAAGTGCTGAACAACTACTTATTTTTCTACCTGAATATATCTCATGGCAGGATGAAAATGGGAATGAAATGAAGGATTCGAACAACAAGCCTTTGATTCATACGGATGGTTGTGGATACATCTCCAAGAACTTGGCTGCAATGATCCAAGGAATAGTGATTAAGGGTGTCAAGCGGCAAGAGGAGACTGATCTCAAATACAAGCAGGTACTCCAGAAGATTTTGTCAATCTCTTGGTAGAGCTCATGGCTTAACCTTTGAGCTACTGCACTATTTCTCATTTGTGATATTTTTGATAGTCTCAAAATTTTCATATTGAAACTGAAAACTATCCCATAATGAAGTAAAAAAATGAAAATTTTCATTTGATTCTAGAAATTTGCAGTGGCTTCAAGTTTGGACTTCAGAAATTGAAGTTCAAGCTTATTTTTTCATATCTCTAGATTATGAATGATAAGTCGCGTCCAAGATTCGATTGCTCTGAATAAAATACATGGAAGCATGCAATTATTTAGAATGAAAACCCATCACAATATGGAACAAAATCTCATGGATTTAATGGATAACCAACTTTTGTCGGCTTTCTGGAATCACACTTGATTTTATTTGTTTCTGTGAATCGGCAACTCCGGAGTGTTTTCGTATAGATGTCCTAGGTCTATGAATTGACAGCCACTTTCATCACTGCGTGGCACTAAGTGTGAGTTTTGTGACTCGAGAAACCCTTCCGCTTCTTCTGGGCATTCGTTAAGGATTCCATTCAATTGACCGTCTTCTTGTCCAATGCAGGAATATCCTTTGATGATGCAAGTTCGTGGATTCCACCAAGGCAATGTCTGGAAAGGTGTCCATGTTGTCAACCTCAAGGTAAGGTGTGACACTGCTAGTCTATTGGCATGGAGTCTTCTGCAATGGAGAGTCAAAGTGGTCTCTGGAATTGAACATGAACTTCATTTGCTGAGTGATTAGAAAGTCATACCAACATCAAAAACATGAATTGTGTATGTATAATCCATTTAGATCCCCGACAATACAATCCAAGTGCGGCGTTCCATGTTGAAAGTGGAGCGTGATGAGAGGCTTCCCTCAGCCACTTTCAATTCTTTGGAGCTTTGCAATACCAGGTATATTCTGTTCTATGTAAGAAATCCTTGGTTTTGTGATCGCTGTTGTAAGCAAACAACTCCTACAAGAAAACTGATCGTATTTCCTATTATTAAATCGACTTTATTTTTTCATGACCTTGTTAGCAAATGGAGAGACGTTTTCTTTGCAGTTTAACTTGGAGGGAGGCTGAATACTATTAGAAGCCATTGCCTTTGGGCGAAATATTCATAAGAACTACTACTTTGGGGTCAAAGTTGCATTTCGATGTTGCTACCGTAATACCAAGTTGGCAGGTAGCACGAACCCTGAAAACTATGAAACCCTGCGTTTCAATTGTGATAATGCAGCCGAAGGCCCTCGGATGCCAAATTATTCCAGCACTTGATTCTGCTTCTTACTCGTGGGGGTGTGAAAGACGAAGTCTTTCTTAGTTATGTGGAAGCAGCTGTAGACAAGCTCAAGGAATATTTTACAACTCCTCGTGAGGCACTACGGGGTAAGTATCCATTTCCTTACAACTTCATTATTTTGATATCCAACATATTCTCCAAGTGTTATCAACTTTGGGCGAGGCAGGGTTACATTTGGCAATGCATCGATTTCTTGTAGTTGGGAGTATTTGATTTCCGAATCGCTAGCTTTTGAAAATGAAGTGTTACTTTTAGTTTAGATTCAGTTGAATATCTGTGTTTTGCATCCACTTTGGATTGTGTTCTTACTGTGATGCATGTGTGAAGTTGTCGTTAAGAATATGGACTCGCACAGCCATGCACCGTTAGCGGTTGAAATGTTGATGGCCGGGCTGAAGCCTGGGAAAGAGCCTTTTTTACAAAAGATTCTCCTTGAGATGGTAAAGAGTAAGCTTCAAGGTTGTTCTTTGGGGAAGGTGCAAGTGCCCAAAACAGCATATTTAATGGGTTGTGCTGATCCCACTGGCTTGCTGGAGAGAAACCAAGTGGCCATCCTCTTGTAAGCTCGGTAACTACTTTTTCAATTTTCAATGGCGTTTTCAGTTTGCTTTTCTTTCTTTTTAAACTAAGATGTATGTGATTAATGTCGATAGTTGTCTGTGTTGTGACAGTGACAATGGTTTCAGAATCTGTCGGAACAAAGTCCTTGTTTATAAGCCTCCGGGCCTCCATCAAGGCGATGTTCATGTTTTCGAGGCGACATGGAATAAGGAAATCGAAGCTGTGGTTGGCGATGGCACGTATGGCATAATGTTCTCAACAAAAGGAGGTCGTTCTGTTACTGATGAAATGGCTGGCAGCGATCTTGATGGGGATCAATACTGGGTGTCATGGAATCCTGAGGTATTTTGAAACAATCTTAATATCGTATATGTATTTTTAATACTTGATATTGTTCTCAACTTCTTTTGATTAGATTCTGATACTTGACCTTGTGTGGGGTGCTGTAGTTGGTGGACAGTTTCATTCCCAGTGACCCTTGGGAGGCTCCCAACATTAGAGATGAAGAACCATTACCCCGACCAACTGATGCAAATGAGTTTGAGAGTTTGCACTTCAACAAGTTTATACAAGCTCGGTTTGACCCCAGGTTTGAATTCTTTACTTACTCATTCGTCTTGAAGTTTTATCATGGAGCAGTGATTAGTGGTCCTTTTGTTTTGTCCTATTTTGGAGGTGAGCTGAACATTTGTTTAGAGCAAATTGGAGAATTAGCACAGACATTTTAATAAAGGATTCTTTTGCAGCCGTTAGAACACATTAGAACAGCGCTAGAACACAAATTCTCAAATATTTTTTCAAAGCACTGTTCTTGATATAATTGTTGCGTTTTGTTTTGTTTTCTTTCATGTACTGTATTGCTTTGATTTCTTTAGGTGTGTTGGAATCCAGCTCTTGTTTTTGGTAACCTTGGCTCGGTCAATGCCATCCTGACATGCCCCAGTGTGTCCATGGCAATGCAGTAAAATCAAAGGCATGGCGGCAAATACTTGGCTCACGCTGACAGATTCCAGCATGAGTAGGAATGTGCCTGAGAGGGATCGAATCCTTTTCAACAAACGTATTGCAGCGATTGTGAATTTGTTCTATGAGTCTTTGGATGCAGACAAGTCCGGTAAGGAGGTAAATATTTTGTTTCCCAAACCCTAGACTGTACTTTCCATCGAAAACTCTCATTGGCTTTGAAACAGAACTTTTATCGAAGTGTGCATTCTTTCAAACCAGGTCAAATGGTGCAAGGAGCTTCAATGTAAGGATTATCCGCACTTTCTGGAGAAGAATAAGGATGATGTTAATCTTGATCCAAGCAAACAAAAGTGGAATGGATCAAGCACCAAAAAGCCTCTGACCAAAAAATACGGGGAGTATCAATCGACTTCCATTCTTGGGAGAATCTACGATTTGGTGAAGAAAGAGAATTTTGACACGCTACTCGAGGGTTCGTTTCCTGGCTTGCTTGCATCTTGTGTGCCTGTTGGATGTTCTCAGGTTCAATTCCAGGTCATAGTTCTGTGCAATTACTGTGGACCACGATAATTCTAGAGATTTCTGGCCCACTAAATTCCTTCCTCGCAGTACTTACACAGAACTCTATTACAGATTTGTGAACAAATGACCTCTGATGGACTGTTTTCATTGTCATGTGCAGTTCAAGTAGATAAACAATTTGAATGCGAAGGTTGGAAGCAGTATAACCAATGCTGGAGTGAGCACTTTATTAATTACAAGAAAGGGATGCAAATTGAAATTCTTAAAAGTGAGGAGCAGGAGTTTAAGAAATGTGCCTCTGAGAACATCTTTGCTCATTACAAAAAGGTACGTCTTTTGCTTGTGCTTGTCTTGAAGTCCAAATTCAAGCCTGGTGCTTTTCCCAATTTTGAGGAAGTCATTTATTTCACTCTTTAATGCCTGAATTTTTTTTGGGGGGGGGTTCACATTTTGCTTAGGTCTCTAAACTTAAATGTTTTTCATCTCTATTTCATCACATTGGTCATAAAGGACTGTCTCTTAAAGATTCAAGCATCACTTTAGATGACTGAGAAGGTATTTGAACCTAACATTCAGTTGGTCTGAAGCACTGTGTTCACCATCTGGATGTGAATGTAAACTTCTCTTTTGGTGGTTCCAGTTTTATTGACTATGGGGAATATCCAGCCCTGATGAATAATGTTAATAGTTGAGTCTTGGAATTCATTCCTTCTTCATTCACTGTCGGTTCAGTTTGTATGAAGAATTTGCTTTGCTACTTGTTTTACCAGATCTTCGTTGGCGAGGGAAAGTCTGAAGAGCAGAGATTCAAGGAAGCCTCTGCAATCTACGCAGTGGTGTATGAAGATTCAAAGAGCAAAGAATTGAATCGTCAAACTTTGCAATTTGCCTGGAAAGTGGCCGTTTCAGAGCTTTGTTCGATTTATTCCCAAAAAACAAGCGAAGGATCCATGTGCTTGGCTCGGGAAAACCTCGGTTTCTTCTTAAGGCAGTAGTTATTGCCGCAATTTTTCTTCCATGGAATGGATTCTTGAGAGACTTTTGTGACTACCTATGATTTTCTCGACAGGAATAGGTGAGACCAAACCAGGGAGAATTTCCCTTTGTAATTATACAAACACAATTATTTTTTTGAAGGAAACTTATTCGGAACTCACCGACGCAGTAATTGTTGTTTGAGTATTACTTTATATATGTGGATGGAAATCAAGATGTTATTTGCTTGATGAATATGTAAGTTGTGAATATACCGCGCTCATATCTCAGCAATGCCAGAAACTTATTCTGAGCTCAGTAGTTGTGACACAGGTGAGACACAGGTTCCTCCAGTATTACCTATTAGGAGGTCTATAAAGCAACCATTTAAGAGCTGAAACCTGAATTTATGGAGGTGAAACTTCTTAAAATATTTTCCAGTAAATTTTACTTGGAAAACAAATGCAATTGGCATCTAACCCAAGTGGTTTCATATTTTTTGGAGCTTTGTGGAATTAGTTATGATTTTTGAAGTTGAAATGGCATAGGGCTCTAAAATCCCCCACCTCCTCAAATGTACATTTCTTGCACATTGTTGATAAAACGAAAAAGCAACATGTACAAATAGTATACATTTGAGGATATGGACAATTTGAAAGCTTGAGTGCTTTTAGAACCTCCTACCTAATCATTGAGTTAACTTTAACCCTCTAGTATTATTCTGTAGGACATCCATTACTGTTGTAGGAAATGATTCATAGTGGCAAACGGAATTTGAGATTTTGCAGCATGTATGTAGCCCAAAGTGCTACACTTGGGGACCCTAGGTGTCTAAACTGGGGCCCCAAGTACTACACCTAGGGGCCCCAATTGGGGCAACTAGGGTCCCGCCAACTTTTGTAAATCATTTCTTTGAAGCTTCTTAAAATAGAACTTGGAATTAGAACTTGGCTCTCACCTTTTACTTTTATTTTCTAAATCATTTCTTGTAGCTTCTTAAAATAAAACTTGTGAATTAGAACTTGGCTCTCACCTTTTATTTTTATTTTCTAAATCATTTCTTTGAGGCTTCTTAAAATAGAACTTGTAAATTAGAACTTCTAGAATAGAACTTGGAATTCACCTTTTATTTTTTTCTTCTAAATCATTTTTTTAAGACTTCTTGAAATGGAACTTGTAATCATTTTTTCTTCTTGGAAGTAACAAAGTCCCAATACTACAACTCATTATGTTTGTGGTGTATTGTATGGCCATCCTCTACCTAGGTAACTCTCGGATGATGCTAAATTGGCTTCTTGTAAAAAAGTAGTGCCTACAATTTTGAAGTGCGAACCTTGTTGCCCTCCTTAGCTATGGAAACCAAGGACTGCAAAACACTAGAAGACATATAATGCATGGGATCTAGTGTTTCTTAGTTTAACCCAATGCTTTTTTCAGCATGCTTGTACAGGACTTAACGTCACACAGAACATGTCAATGTCCACATGAAGAAACTCGTATAAATTTTTGGTGTCTTCTAGGATGTTAGGCGTAGCACACAATGTTAGACTAATCTTATGATATTCATGTACAAAAATTCTAATTTTTTCATTAGGCAAATAAATGTAAAAATTTATGACCTATTGTAAAGCAATTTAGGGTCCATGTAAAGGGTCACTTATTTTGGCCTTTTGGCCTAAATATAGGACCTTATTTGATCAAATTCTTAATTTAAGCCAACCTTATAGGTTATAATTCTTTTTGTCTCTTTATTTATTGAAACCTCTAGAATCTAGTGGAATCCTTGGATTTTAAATATCATAGGGATCACATGTACTATTTTGCATCATATGTGTTGTGTTGATTTATTTTTTGGCTATAAATTTTGTGTTATGGCTCAAAATGACTCGAGATTTATAAGTAAGTTACTTATGACTATTATACATTTCTTTTCAATTTTCAAAAATATTTTAGTATCCAAAAATAGCCTCCAATTTTGTAACATACTTGCCAATTAGGGGGGAGTACTATTTAGTACCTAAAATAATAAATTTGGAGGTAAAATTTAGAAGGTATGATCTTCTAATAGACTTGCAGCTATTCTTTGAAGGAATTCTAAAAATAGTTAATTGTATGTTACATGGAAGTGTACAAAACAAGTTTCTTTTTGTTTGCATTTTGAAACATATAAAATTTTATGATTGGTGTTTTTTTTAGTAAATGACCATTTTCAAAGAGTTTTTACAAACGGACAATTTTTGTTTTATTTATTTAATTGTTTCCTATTTTTTCCTAATTTAAACATCAAAGTATCTATTTTCTTGAAATTTGGCACTTTTCTAATTCTCCTACAAGAAATTTCTATGATTTTCCTTCAATTATTACCTTCATCTTAAAGGTGTATACATTGGTCATATTTTTAAATTTAAAATTAAATTAAAATATATATATTTTAGAAAACCAAGCATGACTTTTATAAAAATGCAACAAAATCAACAAGTGTTTCTTGCAATCACCTTGCAACATTGTTAATAAAATATCTCATATTCCAAACAATATTAAAGTCCCAAAATATTGGTTGAAAAAAATTTGAATTATTCCTATTGTAGGCTATTGAGGATTGACCACCTCATTATGTTTTTTCCTGAATACTTTATTCTTCTTCAATTAATAAAAGCAAGAATTCTTGGTGACTACTCTTATATGCTACATTTAACTACTTATGGACTATTCATTGAATTCTGAACTATTCACTAAATTCAAAACATCGGGAGATCTCCCGATGTTTGTATAGATTGGGAGATCTTTTGATGTTGGTATAGATTTCTTGATGTTTTGAATTGATCCCTCAATGAAAATTTAGATCCCTTAATGTTTTGGATAGATCCTTTGATGCATCTCCCAATGACCATTATGAATTCTAGACTTTCAAAAGTCCAGAAGCAGTTAAATGTAGCATTTATGATGAATTCTAAGTTTTCAAATTTGATTGTTGAAGGTGAATAAAAAATTTGTGGGTCCCTTTGGGATTTAGGTTCCATAAGACCAAATGTCATTTGATCTTTTGCCCTTGCTAGTAGGGTGTTTGCAAAAATGAATGTTTGTAAAAATGAATGTTTGTAAAAATGAATGTTTGTAAAAATGAATGTTTGTAAAAATGAATGTTTGTAAAAATGAATGTTTGTAAAAATGGAACATTTGCTACTTAAGAGAATTTCTATCAAGGAATGGGATAATGAACATTGCAATCCTACCTTGCCGTATAATAGCTACAAAGCTAATTCCACTTGGTAATTTGGCCCCAACCATTTTGCGGTTTGAAAGCTTTGCAACTCCATGGAATCTGCTCCCATAGGCAATGCATCAATGGTCACTCTAAGAGTTTTGATGTGGCAGGCATGAAGTCTAGTGATGATACTAAATTTTTGGATCCTTTAATATCTATTCTACACATACGGCGGCCATTTGAGAAAGTTGGAAGTTCTTTTCAACTATTTGCGTAAAATGTGTGGCATAAGGCAAATGTTTGGGGCACTCTAGCTTGGAGTGCAGTGACATTAATTTGAAGAGTTTTATGTTGAAAATTTGTGAAGTCTTTTATTACTAGTGGGACTAAAAAAAAGCTTAGCTGCATCAAATTCTTCATAGGGACAATATTCTACATCCTAGTGGAGATGTTCTAAGCCTTTACAATATAGATATATCTCCAACCATAATGCCAAGTTTGGTTTTCAAGACAGATTTGTCACCATTCCATTGGATAGTTAAAAAAGTGTTATAACTCATAATGTAGCCACTCTTTCTATATCCTTAGATTTGTAAAAAAAAATACAAATATGGATATTTGTGATGAACTATTAGACTTGGCATTATTTACCATAATGCATTTGAGCCTTTTAGCTCTTGAGCTTTATCTAGTTTATAACAATGAGTAGCCTTCATGTACCATTGCACCTTGTTCATCACATTGAACCTCAAGATGTCCACTTAGCTACTTACGGGTGTAGAATATCCACCAACTATTGTAGAACCAAAGTAAGGTAGGAGGTTCTTAAAGCACACAAGTTCCAAAATTGCCCACCTCATCAAATGTACACTATTTGTACGTGTTTAAAAGTCAATAATACTAGAGGGTTAAATTTAACTCAATGATTAGGTAGGAGGTTCTAAAAGTTCATAGTCCACTACTTAATTTGCTCAATCACATTACCTTCATGTCAAATACCATGCCCTCTAAAACACTTGATCTAGCAAAATTTGAAAAAAGAAGATATACAATATAAATAAACCCTTCCATGATTGTTGCACAACCTATGCAAAAAAATTATGCGTGCATCCAACCAATGCACAGTGCATACTTTTACTATCAGCAAATCATGCCAATAAGATGGAAGAGAATACTAACCTTCTAATTGTCCTCAACATTAGACCTTAACCCCTAAATGCCCAAGGCCTTTTTTTGAGCTTCTTGGAATTTATTCTAAATTGAACAAAAGCCGACATTTTGATAAGTTGTATCGATTTTTTTTTTGAATTGTAACCATACAAATTCAAACTAGAAATGTTAGAGATCACATAAGAGAAGAAAACAATACAATATTCGGGACAATATCACTAATGGATTGAAAGATTATAATGTTTGATCATGAGGGTATTAAAATTGCAAAAGTGATTTGAAGTCTTTCAATCCTCTTTTCACATGTCAAATCTAAAAAGTCGGTCACCAAAAAAATATGAAGATAAAGGGCCTAACATGCATAAACCCAATCAATTTGTGGCTTCTCAAAATATGCTCTACAATTTTTTTAAATGAATTCTAATGTGACTTTTTCTCCAAGATCTAGTGTACCGGTATGCAAGGCTCATTTCCAAGAGCCTTCAACATTACAAAAAGTCAAGATTGCGATGGACACCCTTGTAAAAAAATCTTGAATAGAAAAATCATAATCAATCATTTCCAAAATTGGATTTTTGATGCTAAAACTCGACTTCAAAAAGAATTTTTTTTAAATATAAACTACTAAAAATAGCAACTTGGTTAGGCTTTACTTGTCTTCAAAGTATCATTGACACCAAAATTTGGTGCCTTGGGCATTTTAGTGGTTAAGAAGTATTATATATATATATATATATAAACACACAAAATTTTGTAGATCTCTTCAAAAAATGATTGATAAATTTCATAGATACCTACTCCAAATCATTTTCAGAGTCATTCTATTCCAAATTTAATGAAGTACTAGATATGAATTTTATTTTGAGGGTAAAATAAAATGAAATAAAGGTGCTTTTTAACCTCATTATATAAAACTTCTAGATTTTGGAGCTTATCGGTTTAGTTTTTTTAGCATCCAAAAAATACCACCTTCCTCATTTCAATCTATTAAAAGATGAATAGAGAAAATTATTTGGTATAATATTTTCTCATATATCTTAGAACATAGTAGCTAAATTGCATAAGTTTAGGACACAAGAGTTATTTTTTAAAGAGAGAAGAAATTCACCTTAAGGAGACTATAAATTGTTTGCAATTTCATTGCAAAAGTGATACAATTCAAGTCATGGTTCAAGAATTCAAAAATTTCTTACTGTTCCTTGCTCACAATTTTGCAACTTGAAAATTGAGAAGGTCAGGTTCCCCAAATCCTTTGGCAAGATCACCAAACTTGGACACCCATTCCAATCGAGAGTGGTCAAGGAAGACAAGCTCCGCTTACTCGAATGAACACCTCGCCCGACAAGTTGCAGAGACGCTATGGCGTGACGAATCTCATCACCAAAATGCATCAGCCGCTCTCCTCACTTCGCATTGCACCGCATTCTGCAGTGCCGTGTCCTTTCCGACCGCCATTGTCTGAGAAAACATTTGTAGTTGCGCATTCGCCGAATTGCAGCAGCAATTTTCGTGCACAGCAGAGAACAATTGTGGTTTCCGGAGGTGGAGAGAAGCAGAAGCTTGGGTCCCGAGGTGGAATCCAATGCGGGGACGAAGCAAGGGCGCCCGTGGAGACAGGGAATGCCTGGGAGACCGACCTTGCAGATGAAGATGTGCGCGTGCTGGCGAAATTCCAATCCTTGTATGTTTCCACACTTTGGGAGAGGATGTTGGGGGGTTTGATGATAAACCCTAATTTGGTCTCATGTGGGACTTTCTCTTGATCAATTTTGCTTTGAATTTGAGCAGCTAATATGGAACTTTAATTTGATCGGTTTTGCTTTCAGTTTGAGCAGCTACTATGGGACTTTCTTTTTGATCGATTTTGCTTTCAGTTTGAACAGCTATTATGGGACTTTCTTTTGATCGATTTTGCTTTAAATTTGCAGTGTGCTTTGCTGAAAAGAAATTTTGGTGATCAATAAAATTTGTCTCCATCGAAATTCTATTATTTTCTCAATCAATGGTCAATTATTTTGGTCATTTCAGAACCATGAATTCTTGACTTTGGGGGGTTGAGTCTCAATTATATTGGTCATCATTTCGTGCTTGCGGGTTGAGTCTCAATGAACTTGGTCCTTTAATGGTTAAGTCTCATTGAATTCCGAAGGTTTGGCGCATCTTCTTGTTCAATCCCTCGGAGTAAAGGATGCCCCGTGTGGATGCCTTCTTAGGTACAATTTTGTGCAGGTTTTGGAGGTTTCGAGAAGAGCGGACCATTCCCTGGCTGGCTGTCGTCTGCTTCTGCTGGACCGGCCTGGCAATATTCAAAGTGTGTACAATCCTTACAAAGTGATAACAGATTCCTATTATGACGTCTTTGCGACGCTGCCTCCTCTGCTTCCGGATGGCCCTGTGGGCATTCTGGGACTGGGAGCAGGGACTGCTGCGCGCATTCTCCTCCATTTCTGGCCCCAAGTTGAGTTGCATGGTTGGGAACTCGACCCTTCCGTTGTTATGGTTGCCCGGAAGTTTTTTGACTTAGCAGAGCTGGAACAAGGCAAGCGGCCCGACAGACGAGCCTCTGTGTTTGCATTGGAAGGGGATACAGCTATTCTTCCAGGTATTTTGTGGAACCTGAGCTTTGATTAAGGGAAGTGCCCTCCAACCGTGAAATTGAAGCCCAACACAAGTTGCTTCTTAATTTTTGGAGTTCTACTGATTTAGAAATGAATTTTCAAAGTCATTATGGTGTCTTTCTCAGACCCTGACGTTCCTAGTCTTGCATAAAAGCTACTGTCTATGTCTGAGCGAAATCATAGCATGTGACAGTTTTCATTGGCTAAAATTATTACTTGAATGACATTGAATGGATTTATAGGTACATGGTTTAACGAGCCAAGTGGAATTAGGATGTTTATTTAGATGAATGACAGTCACAGCTATCTACTTCTGATTTTTTGGATGCAGTATTTGTCTGTAGGTTAAGTGTGGCTCCGACTGGCGTGCAGATATTTGGGGAGACAATGATTTGAACGACAT
This sequence comes from Climacium dendroides, assembly GCA_950106755.1. Classification (NCBI taxonomy): domain Eukaryota; kingdom Viridiplantae; phylum Streptophyta; class Bryopsida; order Hypnales; family Climaciaceae; genus Climacium; species Climacium dendroides. The sequence goes on along the minus strand of OX467082.1, from coordinate 39,273,974 downwards.
TGGGGGATTAGTGGTGCATGTGGGTGACGCCCTTGGTTGTGAAGCGCCAACAGAAGAAGGCTTTGCAGGACTCATAGTTGACATGTTTTCGGATGGAGCCGTGATTCCTGCACTTCAGCAACCTCAAACATGGCAGCGGCTGCGACAACACCTGAAACCAGGAGGCAAGTAACAAACACACCGAGCATATCTTGGTATCTCCGTTTGTGATGCCCCTGTTTGCTGCTTTCCACGAGCATCGGTTGGTCAATAAGGTGGGAAACCCATTTCCGTGACTTTCAGCCGTTTCGAGTGGTTTCTCTTATTATAATGAAAATTTTAATGTGAATCTTGTCTCTGTTTCAAGAGGATGACAATTCACTTCAACACATATTATTTGGACATCTTATGGAAACGTTATGAAATTTCAATATTTTGCTCATAAGGTGAATGCAATCGTCGATGTGCTTTGACACTTCTACTATTTTAAGTTGTCATATTCACTAGTCAAAGTCTAAACATGTACCAACATTTTTCACTCCAGTTATGGTCTATTTCAAGAGGAGGATTTTTTTTAATCTTTATCAGCATGTTTAAATACTTTTAAATGTAGTGATTACTTTGTTCTTAAGAGTAGCTGCTGAACACTCGTAGTGTTGAGACCCAGGAGATATAACAGACGGATGGACTAATTTATCTGTGGTGGACGTATAGGTCGCATCATGGTGAATTGTGGAGGCTCATGCGTGGAAGCTGACAACAAGAGTCAAGCTAAGGACGGTGAAACAACAATGGAGGAAACTCTCAAAGCGATGCTCAAGGTCTTTCCTGACGAGGTCTTCCAGTTCAAACTTCCTGGGAAAGGAAACAACTCTGTCGCTCTCTCTGGTCCTTGCCCTGACTTGCAAGCTTGGGAGAAAGCCCTCCCACCAGCGTTGGAGGGCTTGTGTGATTGGGTACCTGTCTCCTGATCAGCTTTTAGTGTCTGCCGAGATCGTATTAATTGTTGTTGACGCCCATGTTCTACAGCTCTCCAGTCCTGATTGTGTGATCTTTAAACTGGAGAAACTTGTTTTTTGAACTACAATGTTGTTCTCCACAGTGATGTTGTGATCTGGGTAGTAATATTTGAAAATTGCCAGGGATCAAAAGGGCTTTCTGATTGGGAGCGATTTTAGAACATCGATCAATAAAACTTCGTAACTTTATGTATCTAAATAATTCATTCTTTGTTGTGTTCAAAATTTTCTTCATTTGCCAACAAAAATACATAATAATTTGACCAATATTATAAAAAGAATTATGTTCAATAGCAAATTAAGTGGTAATCTTGAAGTGACTTTGTGCCTTGGATTATCCCCAATGCAATAATTTAAACCATTTGACACTTAATGATATGGATGAAAATTGCTTTAAAATAGCCTTCATTGCCATGAACTTTGAGCCAATTCTTCATATTTCTTCATTGTATCAAATCTTCCAAACCATTTTCTACAATTAGGCTTAGGTGAATTATTATTATTTCATTATGCACATGATGGAATCTTGTCTTGTATTTTGCATATGTTGATTTTTAATTGGTTCATTTTTTACTTGCCAAATGAGTGGTATGAGTTGGAAGTGTGGATGAACTTCTATTTTGCAATGCAAATCTAGAGTGTCCTATTAATGATATTTATAATTTTCACCTAATGTTACCACAAAGTTGTGTCTTGAGGTCAAAATAGAAGATAGAGAATCTTATTAAATTGCATATCTAAATTGAAAATCAATTGTATACCTAAATTGAGAATCTTATGAAATTGCACAAGTTCAATACATTGATTTTTATATTCCCACCCTTTTTTACACTTATATTTATATTTGTAATGGACTCTCTTGCCACTATCCTACATGTAAGTTGATTTCATAAATCATTTGAGAAAAATTGGAGCATGTCTAAAATATGAAAAGTGTACAACTATTTTTGAAAATCTAGTAGATTTTTCTAAATTTGCAACTTTGTAACAATGTAGTTAGAATATACTAGTAAAAATGGTATCCAAGTAGACCACATAGATGTGCCAAAGTTGACCTATCGCTAGTCAAGTTTGTTATATGAAATCTTCTCGTGGATCTATTATTAAGTCTATGCAGAATACATTTCTACTAGTGTTGACACTTATAGATTCTTACATAAAATGTACATTTGTTGAATATAAGAGCTTAGGGTCAGTTTTCAATTTATTCTTAATTAGTACTTTGAAAATTCAAAATTTATTTATATATTGACCCTCATATATGGTACCTCAATTTTTTTTAGCAATAAAGGAAATATTAGTGTCACCTACAAAATTAGTCTCATTGCAAAATATAATTGTTGTGGGATTTGTTGTGGGAATTGATACAAAATGATACCAACTTGCACAGATTCAAAATAGCAGTAAATTAGTATCACATAAAATGAAATCAACGTAGCTTGAACTTTAAAAAATAGAATCTTGAGTTTCCAAGCTAGGAGATCTTGACCATTGTCATGTAGATAATTAGGATCTTACTAAAAACCAAGCATATAGTTCATTTTGATATGCAATGGTCTTCAGCTGGATATATAGAATAACACAAAGATCACCATTCCATTGTTGATCAATAACAAGACCTAAATACAACACCTTAATGCATACAAATAAGCAATTGAACATTGTTCCTATCACTAAATTGCCTAATTTTTTGTTGGATGATATTGGAGGTTCAAAGAGGAGTTTAGATTCTCTTCTTACACATTTTTTTGGACACCATATGAAGGAACTACAAGTTTTCAAAGTACTGAAAATAGGTGTTTCTAAAAGGACCCTAGGTTCTCAATTATACATTTTAAGCAAGAATCTGTTGAGGTTTGTTTTAGAAAGGGGTCACAATCAGATGCAATCATGGCAAGTACAACACTAGTCTTAACCCCCAAAACCAAAGGCCCGTGTGAAAAGAGCTTTTGGGGAGCCATCTCTTCCGAATCCGAATCCAAACCAGAGAGCTTCAAACTTCTTGGTTGCAGCAGCAAGCCCATCTCCAGTGGTGCAGGAGCTATGGCGGCCCTTATCCTCGCCAGCGCCGTCATCCCAACACACCCCACTTACAATTCTCCTTCTAAACCCTCGCCACCCCACTTCCCCAGCACCTTCCCATCTCGTAAAATATTTTTCCCTTCAAGAAATTCAAAAGCTCTTACAGTGCGAGCTGCCAAGAAGAACGGCGACCAGGAGGAGTCCAAGCCTTCGTTCTCGTTAGGCGACCAGTTGCTGGACTACATTGAAGGTGCACGGGCGCCAAACATCTCATCAATTGCTCTGTTCTAGGATTCGGTTTGGAATTTGAATTTGATGAAGAAGCTCGGCATGTGTGGAACGAATATGTACCAGTGGTGCACAGTCAGGCGGGGAGGTGTGTGTGTGTGTGTGTGTTCATCCGAGCAGCGATGGTCACATTCTTGATAATGTGGTGAATTTTGAGTGTGATTGCCCTGTTCCGGTTGGGGTGAATGGCTGTTTTGAAGAATTTCATTGGATTGGGGAGTGGGTTTGAAGTTTCAGTGGAAGCTTTCTCAATTTCTGGTTTTAATCTGTCAAGGAACGAGAAACTCAAATTGTTGTTTGCGTTTTTTTTAGCTAATTTTTTTTCGTTGGTCATGAGGAGAATTTCTTTTTGTGTGTGTTTCATGAAAAAAATGTAGCAGTAGTGTACATTTCAGAGGTAGTGTCTCCTGAGAAATACTCGATCATTCTTGATGTTGTGACGAATTTCGGGTGTGATTGGTCGTTTCTGGGTTCATGTGGGTTCTGATTGTTCTTCGTTGATTGGTGATATCAAATTTGGTCTCATATGAGCTATCCTTTTCTCGATATGTTTTAATCGTTTTTTATCCATGAATCCTTGGTCCTTTTGTGGTTATGCAGTGTTTTGATATCACTTTGAGCCTCGATGTTTTGGTAATTAATGTCAAGGAGTAACTTCAATCTAGTTGTTTGAATTTCCATTTTGTTCTTGTGTAAGATTAAAATGTGTGGTTCCAGATTTGTTACGTCTTACTTCATCGATTGTTGTAGCACGTTATGATTGCCTGCTCTGATTGCCTTCATGAAGGCAACCGATTTATGAATCCATGGAAAGAACTACAATTTGAATATTGCAGTTCTTGAATAATTGCAGGCGGTCCTAAACTGAGGAAATGGTATGGTGCTTCTGATCAACTGCCCAAGGATGGTGGTGATGGCGAATTAGTTGAAGATGTGAAAGGTGACTTAACATGTCAAGATTAAATTTTACTTTGGTATGTGCTTTGGTATGAAAATAATTTCTGTACTGTTTGGTGCACTCAACAATGCTCCATTCATGGATGCAAGGGCCAAGATTTATGATTCTTTAATTTTAATACGGTTCTCATGAGCTAGCTTTCATTACTGCTTGTTGGATATGGGCACATGACATCACTTTCTATGACTCCAGAACCCATTGAAGAAGAGGAAGGACCTCGTGACGCAGTATTGGTCACAGATGCTGATAGTGAAACTGGCCAGGTACTCAAGGATTCATGATTTGAAATCAACCAATTTGATTGATCATATTGTTAAAACCATAATTCAGATGGGGACAAATTTTATATCAACAGATTCAGTGAAAAACATTGCATATATTGACCAAAAAATAAGTAAAACTGAACGAAGGAAACTACTTAAAATTACACGAGATTCCTCTTATGGCCTACTCAAAACTGCTTAAAATAACATGAGATTCGATTTGGGCCTCTTGTTTCTTTAGGGTTAGAATCAGGATACAGGACTAACTATATTGGAACGTTTTTTACTTTACTTCTGTTTATGACATTGTGAAGTCTTTGTGTGGTTCGAGCAATAACGTCAGGATCTACGTGGACTGTAGCTTCTGGTGCTCGCACTAATACTGAAAAGAATGCGTGTTCGTGCACTCGTACGAGATGCAAAAGCTGCAACCGCTGCATTCGGTCCTTACATGGAGGTACTTTGACAAACTTGGAAAACAATTCCTTGAGCTGATGCCTTGGTTTTCACGCTGCATCATTGTTTGACACTCGGTTTTTAAATGGGGATATATTGGTTGTGTTGGTTATTAGCCTGTTGTAGGAGACGTAGGTGATCCAACAAGCCTGAAGAAAGCGTTGCTTGGGGTACGAGCAGTCATTTGTCCGACCAAGGTAAATCCCCTCTCTTTGATCATCTCTGCATAGGTTGTTAGGCTGACACCACACGACAGGCAACATGGAGCAATGAAACTTTGGACATTGACTAGGAGAAAGATGCTAGGTCTCCCTAGAGTAGGTACGAGTTGGCACAATATTTTTCCAAAAATCTTGGTCTCCAATAGAATTTTTGTTTTCAATGAACTACCATTCACTACGCTGCAGTCCTTGTTGAGTCTTTTTACTTAGAACTACACTATTCATTACCTTTTTATTGAATGTGCCATTTTCTTATCGTTATTCATTGCCTTTTTATTGAATCGTTTTCATATGTTATAACAGTGCGTATTTTGGGCGCATACTTTGTTGGTGAAAAATTGTTTGTGAGTAACACTATGGCATCGTGTAAACTGTAAGTGGAAAGTCTAAATAGGGAATGCGAAGTAATGCCCGGTACTTGTTTCTTGTCTCTCCTTTTTCTTGTCATTACTACTAAATTTTTCAATCCTAAATCCAAGCCTACAGTGAATGATTCATTGTACCTTTGGCTCATCCTACCTCCATCGTGGTGACAGAGTAGAAAAGCAACCAATGAGCTTTCTAGTTTTATTCCAGTTGCTGGAAAATATGGTTTTGTGCACCTTCTCTACACTAAATAGTGAAATTAGGTTGCCCCACACTAATTTCTTGACATTCTACACTAAATAAATACAGTTACTGTAGAAGGATGCAGTAATGTAGGAACCATGTGTGTTGCATGGGTTGGTGCATTGGTTCATGGCTTGGGTTTAGAGAATTGCATGTGCCTCCATCTAGACAAGTGGTGAGTCATGAGGTAACTTTCCTGAGTAAGGCAACCTAATTGTTAAGGCAATGTAATTTCACTATTTAGTGTAGTGATCTTCATGTGCTCTCTCTTATCTTTATCTTTTTCGTATGTTTCAGGTGGGTGCAATCGCTAACCGAGCGGTTGTGAAAGGCTTAGAACACATTATCTTCATGTCCCAGGTAATTGTATGAACGAAGTCATCCTGAATGTAGCAGAAGTGTCTTTTGGTGAATAACTGTTTTAGCACTGGTGCTAACGAACGTGCAAGAGAGTAAACAGCGGTTGTTGTCCTTAATTCCTAAAGGATCCAGGACTCATAATTTGAAAATGACCAATTTGGTTGTTCATATTGTGAAAAGTATAATTCAGAAAGGGTCAAATTATATACCACCAGAGCCGGACACTTTATGGGTTGCTCACAATTTAAATAAATTAGGTCAATAAAGATTCTTCACATAACCTACTAAAAACTGCTCAAAACTACATGAAGCCTGATGTAGGACTTCTGGTCCTTCGGGGGGTATTCTTAGTCTGGATGCTGTTGTACTGAAACTCTAGACAGGGAATGAATACCATTTAGATTGCCAATGGAGTGACTGAAGCTTGCAGTTGGCTGCATGTAGGAATGAGGGTGGTCTAGCTGCGCTGTTTAAAGGGAATGACCGGCGACAGGCAGAGCAGGATGAGATGGCCATTGCTGGCACTGGAGTTCCATACACAATTGTACGACCTGGAGCTCTTCGTGATGAACCCGGTGGTCAACTGGGCTTTCAGTTTGCACAGGTTGGTTTGCTTTTCTCAAGACCACTGCTCTGAGTCTTCACTCTGTTTCCAATATTTGTTGTCCATGTGACAATTGTCTCCATAAGTGAAAGAAAGTTCTATGGTAAATCGAGCTCAAAAGTTGGGTGAATGCTGCCACATTGCGTGTGGGTATTGAGGATCCTGGAGGCATCAAGGGTAGCACTTGCTATCTACACCCATCCACTTGGCGTAGTTAGTAGAACTTCCCCATACAAACTCTTCTGCCCAATGTTACTTTTTCTTCTTATTGAGGATCTCAATAATCTCAATAATTGACGATCTCGAAGTAATGAAACCTCAGTCTGCTGTCTCCGATACAGTGCAAGGCGTGAGTCTGTCTTCTTGTACGCCTAACAAATCCTAGCTATTTTTCATCTTTATCAACATCGTCTAGATTCGTTGCAGCAAAGTAGTCAGTATGTATAGCCGGTCATTGGGACCAAATACATGCCGGAGTATGAAATGAAACTTTCCTCATCTTGTTTGTGCCATCAATATGACCTACGCCAACCAAGTAGCGCCAATTTTCTAATTGGGATATTAAGGAGTTGGAAATTAACTAACCTACTGTGTGCCGCACTTGCAAGGTAACTAATGGAGCTTTCTAAGTTTTCAATCTATTTAATTGCTACCTAGCTTCTGCTACTTGATTGGTATGGACAGATCTATCAATTCAAACCATTGGTGTAAGCACAATTAGTTTACGATCCAAAGTCAGCGAGTTAACTAGTGGCAATGAATGTAACTTCGTCGAAAGTTAGTTTGCGGGAGCTAACTCTGATTTGCTAACACAACTTGGGCAGTGCAGGCCTTTAGTAACTAATTCCAGTTAGCTACTTGGCGCTACTTGAGCTGTTCGTTCAACATTCTGGGCTTCACTGTAAGTCCATGCTGGTTGCACATTCATTAAGATATGAAATGCTCGTCGTTGGATATGCAGGGTGAATCCATTACTGGAAGCATTACCCGTGAAGATGCTGCCGCAATCTGCGTGCGAGCTTTAAGTAGACCACCTCAAGAAGCGCTCATCTTTGAGGTACTTCGTCTCAAATTAGGTTTCTGAAATTCTTTGCTGCTCCAACATACTCCTTGTTCTGCCTTTCCACTTACACAAAAATATGCAATGCCATAACGTTTTACTCGGCATGCCATCTTTATCAAGAGAGTGTGGACCCAGAGTATGCACATTGAAATCTTAATATCAAATTGCATATTGAGTCATAAATTATGGCATTGCATAACTCCAGAGGTGGAAAGACTAAATAAGGACTAAAGTATTTATTGATAGTGTCCAAGTTTTCTGAAGGCTTTTCAGAAAAAGTCGCTGCTTCACTGCATGTACAGTACAATGCGAGTATGATTTGCATTGAACTTTGGTATGGTTCACTGAGCAGGTTGCAAACAAGGAGGAATCTGGAGACTGGAAAGCCGTTTTCAGCGAACTGAAGGAAATTTCAAACTCCTACACATAAAAACTTTGGTAAAACACTAGATGCCATTGCACTCGCTCTACTTAAATTCTTCAGCTCCGACTCCAGAATTCTCCCATCCCTTGAATATTTTGAGATCCAAACATGCATTTAGTGTAGGGACTGCAAGGTGAGGGCGTCTCAAAGAGACCTCGTTCCAAAGCACTGATTTCAGCCTTGTGGATAGAGAAGCTCTCTCACGGATTGTTGTCAGCAGTGTACGCAAATGTGGCCAAATTTAGCAGTCTTTCTATCAAGAAATTCTATTGCTACCCAAAAAAATGTGTATATCAGAGTTGAATTTTTGCACATTTAGCATTGTTTTGGGCACCTTGAGCTAAATATGAATGTCACATTTGCAACCACTGGTTCAGTAGTGTAGATCAGCATTGTGTCAAATAATCTGGAGGTAATTGGGTCATTGTTGCAGCCAACATCAGGTTCCTTTAATATGGGATAATTTGTAAAGTCCTCAATAATTGTTCATGCAGTGAATCTTATCTGTCAACCTTTCTTGGTATTTGGACCCGCCGTACCCCAAGGTCAGTTTCTATGTCGATTTTTAATTTTCAGATTATTGTGAAATTTTTTTAAAATTCTGGTGTTTACATTTCAAGAAGGACTAAAAACCTCCATAATAGAATTTTTTTTGCATTTCAGATATTAGTTTATAATTTAACAAACTTTGGACATTCTTCAAATTTTGCTTGATTATTTATTAAAGTGACCTAGACATTGAGAACACTAAAAACCTTTGGATGTCATTGCAAGGACACTCAAATTGCACATGATTAAGTTATCACTACACCTCTAATATTGTGAAATCATAATTAACTTGAAAGAACAAGCTAGCTACCATGGAAATCACCCTTTAAGGTACAATGTGAATCATGTACTTAAAAAGAGAAATTTCATTGGGCGTCAAACTACTATGCAAGACCTCTCATTTTCACACAAACTTTGAAAAATTTACATGTGTATTTTATTTTAAATAGAAGGATTCTTTGTCATTCATTGGCCACTTTTCAACCTTTAAACTCTTACACTGTTAATATTGTTGCATGTTCATAACATTCTTAACTTTTGAACGTTAGGGTGGATGTTTTTTGGACCAAGTCAATTGCAAATTATTGGCATTTTCCTTTCAGGTGTAGAAAAGCTCTTCATTTCCGGTGTTCTAGTTGTGACGTTCAAGGATTAACTAGACCCAATCATTTCCCCTTGAAAATTGGGATCATCCTTATCTAAATCCTTGGGAGTGAATTTAATTTAATTTGCAAAGAGTCATTGGTTGGCAGGGAAGATGTAGCACTAGTATCACTGGGTGGTTTGAAAGTTGCCATGCTAGAGGGTCTTGCCTTTTCTAGCTTTCTCAGCTTTTTAAACCCCTACGTTGGCAATAATTTTTTTATATTTGGAGATTGATTTCTGGTATGCCATTATACGTGCCACTATTGGGGTACCATGGACGATTAGTTTACATTTGAAAATTCGAAATGTACACCACTGACACATAGTGGCACAAATAGTTTAGTTTTTTTTTTCTAATACTAGAAAACTCACTCAGCAGCTCATCACAAACTGTCAAAGCTCATCTTTTGGCTGTTTCAGTTCAGAAGTCATGTGTGGAGCTCTTTCCGTGCCATGCCAACTGCACATTCGGTGGTGGGATCAGTGAGAGAGCACTGTTCCCATGTTCTCAAATAGGAGGCCTGCCTGAATCTTCCTACAATAATAAATAGCATTAAAACTTTTTTAAAACTTTTAAAAACTTTTAAAAATTAATGTCCAGTCACTCAGTTGCTGATGGATGGCATCTTGATAAGATGGTGGCGTTCTATTGAATGATGACCACAAATCATCTTTACCTTCGTAAATTGAATTAACCATACCTACCCATACTTGAGGATTCATAACATTATTAACCCTTAAAGGACAAATGGGCGACCTTGGAAATCATCCCTTTTCATTACCGTGTGAATTATTGGCTTAAGAAATAGCAAAAGCACTCGCAAAAAGTCAAACTATTGTAGAAAATTTTCCTTTTTCACACCAAAATTCAAGAGGATGAATACTATTGTACTTTTGTCTTACTAGAGGGTTTCCTTGTCATTCATCGGACGCTAAACATCCATGTCAACGTTTCAGGGTTAACCAACATTTGTAGAACAAACAAACAGAGCTAGAATGTTGTAACTTCCCAATCACACAATGACATTGGTGTCGCAACTTCCTAGCCAATCAATGACACTTGACAAATTGAACTAAATTTACTCCAATTGAAGGATTTTAGGAGTAATTATCCCAATCTCCAAGGGGAAGAGTATGACTTGAGGGATTGGTTAACAACGTTATGTTTAGTTTAAGAAATTTGGAGGATATCATCCCAACTGCTTGCCTCAAAAAATGATTTATGTGGGTGGATTTAATTTGTAATGCATACTGGAAACAATTGTTTTTTAAAGAAACTAAAAAAAAAAACAATTGAATCAATTTGCTTTACCCCTAAATGTCCAAGGTCTTTTTTGAGCTTCTTGGAGTTTGTACATAACCTTCCCAAAAGCCCAAGTTTTGATTAGTTTTATGAATATTTTTTAAATTAAAGTCATATGATTTCAAACTAAGTGTGTTATGAATCACATAACAAAAGAAAACACAACAATATAACTTATGAATTGAAAGATAATAATGCTTGATCAAAAGAGTGTTAAAACTATGAACATGATTTGAAGTGTTTCAATTCAATTTTACATGTCAAATCTAAAAATTGAGGCTATAGAAAAAAAAAAGATGAGGCTTATAATTTTTCAAAATCTATTTGACAATTTTTTTAAACAAGTTTTCAATGTCATTTTCCCCTTAAGATCCATTATACTCATGGAATCTCATCTCTTTGAGCCTTTTAATTTAACACTAAAAAAACAAGATTTACAATAAAATCTTCAATTGAAAATCATAAACAATATAATTTTTCAAAATCAGATTTTTAATGCTTACAATATACATTAAAGAATATTCAACTAAAAAATATCAAAAATAGAACTTTGGTAAGATTTATACAACTTCAAAGTTTAGTCAACACCAAAATATGCCATGTCTTTAGCATTTAGGTTAATATACAATAGAGTCAAGAAAACTCAGTCTTGGCTTGTTTGTGTGACTCCATATAAATCTTTTGCTTTATATTATTCAAAGGATCAAGTATTGTAAGGAAATCATGTATAGCTTGTAAAGAAATCATGTGGAGCTTGAAAAAAAACCATGAATATAAAAGATATTGTGGAAGAAGGACAAATCACATTGTAATACATCTATCTAAGTGAGACAACAAAATAATAATCCCTTGATTTTTGAATATCACGTTAAGACCCTTGGGCAAGTTTTTCTATGTGTTTCCATAAACTATGGTATATAAAGGTTAGGGACCAAGTGTTCAAATTTGAACAAAGGGTGGATACAAACATCTCTCAAGTATAGAGAATCTTGTTTTCTGGTCCATTCAAATGTCAATTGTAGATTCTTGTAAGAAGTCCCTAACTTTTGTTCAATATAGATTTTCAATACTTTCTTTGCAAGTATTCTTTAGTTCAAAAAGTTGAAGTATGTTTCATTTCAAAAATTATTTTTCCATATCAAAAAATGGCCCTCTACAAACGACTTGAATAAATAAATAAAAGTGAAAAGTGAGAAAGTTATCATTATAATTTATCACCATGATTAAAAGTTATCATTTTGAATTTATACAAATAAAATCTCAAAAAAAATTATGAACACTCAATTAGCATTAAAATTATTTACAAATATTCAATTGGTGATCAAATCTATTATAAATGTTGGTTTGGGTTTTAGAAAATCTAAACATGCAATGGAAGTATAAAACATGTTTAGATTTTCTAAAACCTAAACCAACATTTATAATGTACAAATCATGTTTTGTAACTTTTATTTGGAAGTCATTATTAAATTATGATTCTAAATTACAATTTAATAAGATAGGATAACCTTAAACCTAACAAATCTCTTTAACAAGCATTATTGAGTGTTAGAAAGCATTATTTAATCACATGAAGACAAATTGCAATCAAATAGAGTAAAATCCAATAACAATATTTGATAACAATATTTGATTACAATATGCAAAAGTTATAAGAGGTCAAAGTTGAATTGATAGATTTTTTTAAAACCATGCTCTATTTGCAATGTTCACACTGTGAAGAAAATGCAACAAACATTTGGCTTTTCTCTAAATTTTCTAAAGCTTGTTTTGGGTAACATTATTGGATTTAGATGATTCTACTTCACTGCATCTTTGCAACATTGGAAATTTCACAATCCTTTAGGAGTTGAAAGACATTTAAAACATCAATTGAAAGGAAGCCTTGGATAACCACACATAATGGCTGTAAAATGTTTTCATGTGCACAAACTCCCAAATCAAATCCATTGTTCCAAACATATTGCATGTGTGTCTTACTAGGTAGAATTAGTGTGTAAGTCCTTGTAGAACAAGCATTTTTTGATGCATAACCTATCTATTCACATAATAATTTTTTTTGTAAATTGTTCAATTTTCTTTTAACCTATAAGGTTCTAAAAGTGACAAGGCTCTTCAAATCACTTCTATAAAAGGTTTATGTATGATTTATTTCAAACTAAAGAATCGACAGTGAAAATTCTACAACTTGCCTCTACATCTTGTTCAAATGTAGTGATGAGATAGGAGATATTAGGACCACAAGTGGATGAAATGTAAATGGCCATCGTAGCACACAAGATAAATCATAAATAAAAGAGAAGTAATGAATTTTACAAGTCATATGTATACAAAACAATTGGATGTATTTGGGGCAATTTGGAAATCATGTATGTGCCATGTCAATACAACAAGATGTTGTTTTGGATACATTACTATGTTCCATTCACTAAATTGAGCCATGTGATTTGTCAAGCTACAACTATTAACTCAAATTATTGCCTTTCACTTTGTGAACATTTGGTCCTAAAGATATGAAACTTTTTGCATTTACAACGAAATTCATTCTTCTTTCAAGAAAAATTCAATGGAAATTGTTTCATTGTGTCTACCACCTCCAATATCCCTTCGGTGAGCAGAGGTGGGATAGTTGGGAGCATGCCCGGCTTCTCGTGGGGTGTGAGAGAGTCCTGAATCCAAGAGTGAACTCCGTGTAGAACTAGAGGGATAGACGCCGCTAAGGGGACCACCCTGGAGTTGGTGATTCAATAAAAGGGGAAGCTTGAGCATGGTGACCTCAAGGTGTGGACACCGAGCTGCAAGTAGATTCACTTTGCAAAGGTGTGCCTTGGAGCGGGAGTGCATGGACTAGCTACCCATGTCCCAAGTGGATAAACAAGGGAAAGTGCTAACTGGACCACATTCTACCCAGCCGGCTAAAACGTCCTTAAACTTGCTTGTGGCATGTAAGGTCCAGAAAGGGAAACACGAGGGGGAGCTAAGAAGAACTAACAGTTAATCTAAGTGAGAGTTAGGGACTAGAGAGCGCTCGACTGGAAGGCACTTGACTTGGGGAGTTGGTCACTCCTTAAGAAAAGGGTAAGTGAGTGGCCTGCTACCAAGACTAGGGCAGCGGATGACCCAAGGCTTGATGAGGACATCAAGTAGTCCAAGTGGGGGAGGGTGTAACGCCCCCATGGCCTTGGACTTGGCATGGGGGTGGCACATTGTCAAATACTAACAATGCCATGTCAAGTGAGGATTGGGGTTGACTACGGTTGGGTGTGGTGTGCAAGGCTGGCAGACTTGTACACCCGGTAGGAGGACCTGTGTCTTTGGCACAAAGGGTAACACTAGTTGGTGTGAGCAAGAGAATGCTACCTTTGGCTTGGGACCTCCCAAGCCATGTGACTTAGGAGGTTCCAAGGGAAAGGGACCCGGGGGCAAGCTGTGTGAGACTCCAAGTGAGTGCTAGGCTAGGACTAAGTTAGTTGGCTTTTGTGAAGGGCACTAACGTGTTGCTTGCTTGGTGCAGATAGGAAGCTGAGAAGCTAGCCACACCCGAGAGTTGGAGTGTGGGACGTGGTGCGGGTCAAACCGGCGTTACATGAACTTGTAAATGGTTGTTTTTTGAACCTCTTCCTACACATGGCTTGAAATTGCAACAACTAAACTCACTAAATTTTGAAAATTTTGTATTATTTTGAATGGAATAAAAACTTTTTAGAATTTATTTTTCTAGTTTTATTCAATTCACAAAACGTCTTATTACACTATTCTATAAAAAAAATACTTAGAGTCTCAAAACATTCCAATTATTAAACATTTCAAAAAATAAAAAATATTTAAATTTAATTAGGTTTTTTTAAATTAAAAAAATTGTCACGTGGAGTGGCATCAGGGCCACCCCACATTGAATTTGAGTGAAGTGGAGTTCATGTTTGTTTTTGATGAATTTCATCCACATTTTAGAGATCATCCAACTTGAAATTTGAAGAATTAGTTGGAAAAGTTCCTTTGAGTTGTCATTCTTTGCCAAATTAAATCTCATAGGTGTTTTGAGAGAGAGAGCTCTTGTAGTGAGTTTTTGTTTGGCTACAATAATTAGCCTCTGAATAGAGCTTGGAGTTTTTTTTTAAACTTCCAATCTTAGATTCCTCTTTCATGGTGTTGAAGATAGATTGACTTATAAGTGTAGATGTTTATGTTTTTCACTTAAGAATGATAAGTTTAGGAAGCCTTGACACTCAAGTTCTCCGAACTCTAGTTGATAAGAACAAAGAATTTATTTTTACATCAAGTTTTTAAGTGACTGAGAAATCCTTAAAACCACAACATGAGCTAAGGAAACAATCTTTGCTTAGTAAATAACACACCACAATGTGCTTTAAAGCTAGATGCTACATCACTTGATAGCTATTGTGTAATTATAAATCACCACACACAATACATCATATAGTCACAATTGTTAGTCAAAACATCAATGAAAATCAACACAAGAAAGTGTTGTTTTTATATATTCTTGTTTGAATTTTTCATTGCGTATATAATGTTGGTTGTATTTAGAAACTGTATTTGTATTGAATTAAATTGAAATTGTGCAACACTTTCATATTTTAAGAGAGTTGCAAGTGATATCTCCTTACTAATATTTTTAATATATGATGATTTTTTTGGTTTACAATGAGTTTACATTGTTTTAAAAGACAAATATTTTTAGTGGAATCGCCTATTATCATCCATTTAAGCAATTCCACATGCTCTTAAGCATAATCAATACAAGAGACTATATTTAACACATTAGCCATCAAAAATCATTAATTTAAAAAAAACAAAAAACAAACTTAAGTTTGTGAATCATGATTACATTACAAATTTTTGAAATTCAACTTTGTGATGTACTTTAATCACTAAATGATTGAAGGATGTTTTGGGGGCTTTAAATAATCATCGGCAAGCAAAGATGATCTTAACTACTAAAGGCTTTTTACTATATTTTCACCAAAAAGGCCTACAATTGTTATTTTTAGTACAAGTACCAAATTTTAGAAAATTTATATTTTTGAACACACGTAATTGTAAGATCTTGTACTATATTAGTTTGAAAAAGATGTGGAATTTTTTTTAATCCTAGGGTTGAAATTTTGCACATAGATGCATACAATGATTATTTTAAATACAAGATAAATTTGATAGAATTGGGATTAATGGTTAGTACAAAGCTATATCTACTTTAGTTTTTGTTTTGCTTAACCTAAGCAAGTCAAACACCAAGAAATACTTTTTGTGTTTGAGGTTTATTTTTTTGATATTTTTTTCATAGATTTTCAACTAAATTTCAAAGCAAGTCATCAACTTGAACAAGTTAAGAGACAAACACCTTTCGCTAGAAAAAATTTGAAAGATGAACTATGCAAGTGCAAAGTCATAAAAAACAACTTTTTTTCAAAGTTTAAAGATAAAAGATCTTACAAATAGTGAGGTTCTTTGCTTTGAAACTTTGAAACAATGTACTTTAGTGCATTAGCTATATGATTTTGCAATTGTATAAAAAATCAAAATAATCAAAATAAAATAGTTTGTTCATTGCCCATGTTGAGACCAAAAATGCATTCCACCTCATAGTTCTAAAACAACTCATCTAAATTCTACACAAATTATTGCGCTAAAAAACTAGTAACATGACACATATTCTTATAATTTTTTTTAGGGGATGCTTTCCAATGGCCTACCCTCCAAAATGCAAAAGTCCAATCCTTTCATTGTTAAACCATTTTAAGCATTCATGAACACATTTAAAACATTTTGGACCACTTACATCTACATATTTTCGAGATTGGTTTATGCTTCAAGTTGATTTTAGGTAATTCCATCTTAACACTTACCATAATTGGGGTTAATTATCCTCAACCCATACGAGTAGGGTACTTACAGTTAATTTTACAGCTTTCAAGGAATTAATTTTACCCCTCATTAATGAGGGGAAAAAAAACGCTTATAAATTATGATGAAGCTGTGTGTAAATTATTATTAACTAGTCTAGTGTGCTGTGAAAGTTACTGTACCAACTTAAAACAAGACTCTTGGGTCTGCTTTTTCTACTTTAATAATAAGATAGGAGTCCTTGCACAACAAGTAAAACACGTGGCAACATTCAACTTGGACGCCA
The DNA here is from genome assembly GCA_950106755.1 of Climacium dendroides. Lineage (NCBI taxonomy): Eukaryota > Viridiplantae > Streptophyta > Bryopsida > Hypnales > Climaciaceae > Climacium > Climacium dendroides. The sequence continues at coordinate 39,257,063 of OX467082.1, read as the reverse complement.
GTCCTGACTCAGCTTAAGTTGGGTAAAGTAGCAGCACCCATAACCGTCAATTTCAGGGGTTTGGCCATGATGTACGTCACTCCAACAAATTATTGAACCCCACTAGCAAGAGAAAAAAGAAATTCCCATACACTTTCAAATGTATTTTTTGGACACTACAAGAATAAGTTGCAGAATTTTTATAGACCCCACTATAAATGCACCTAATACCAACACTAGGGCCTGATATTCAGATGTAGTACATCCTTGTAATCACATCTATTCATTTCTCCAAGATTTTCCAAGATTTTCTAAGATTTTAGAGGAGATGGTTATGGGTACAACGAGGGTTATGTGTGCTGCCACCTTACCTTACACCCAAAATAGCAAATCCACCATCAGCACTCACTCTGTGTAAATCTCCAAAATCAAAATATACCTAGCTAGCTATGTGGAAGAAATAGTTTTGAAGCTTCTACCCAAATTTTTTTGACCCTTTATAACTTTTGCATACAATATCTAAATGTCACGTTCTTTGGTGCGTTGGAATCTGAGAAAATCAGTGAAATTTTTGCTTCCGGTATAATCTAATAATAATAACTACGCACAGTAGGAAAAAGTGGCGTTTGGGGGGGGGGGACCCACTTTAAATGAGCATGATATTAAATTCATGTCTTGCTGTTTTTAATATACTTATATTTTCTCAGTCATTGACTTTCACAGGCAAGCTGTTCTCAAATTTCAAGCTACAGAAAAGCCTGGAAGGCTTGCATCCAAGGGTAGTTGAGATCCTCCAGCTGTAAGAGCTTAATTATTTCAGATGGAGTCATTTAATTGGGTGGGTGGGTGAGTGGGTCTTGGGACTCGGGGAAAATTATTTTGTTTTATTTTATGTTATGTTCTACCCTAAAGCACAATTTTATACCCATGTAAAGCAATCACAAGGATCTCGCTAGAATAGTGCTATAAGTATTTCTTTGGTGTATCATTCTTGAATAGGGAAAGTAAGACTCATTAGAGTAGTGCTACAAGTATTCCTTTGGCGTAACATTCTCAAACAGAGAAAGTAAAATTCACTAGAATAGTGCTACAAGTATTCCTTTGACGTAACATTCTTGAATAGGGAAAGTAAGATCTCTACAATGTGATTGTAACAAGGACCACTTTACATCTAAAGGTCAAGGCCATTCTCCTTGAGGCCAATTGAATAAGAATAAGAGTATAATCAAGGTCAATTCTCCCATATGTAAAGGCCTTGAGGTCAAGAAGCTAAGTCGAATCAATAGAATTTAGAAAAGAGAGAGAGAGGGGGGGGGCTGAAAATGCTTTACACTTAGAGTATGGGCCAATTGCACTTGAGGCCAATTGCACAAAATTCAATATATCTAATTTGTTTGAAAAAATAATATTTTATATAAAAAAATTGAATTGAATTTTGACATCTTTCTTTGCATACTCATTTAGGACCTAAACTCAATTGCATTCCTATCTACAATTTTCCTACATTTTAGAGGAAGAAATGTAGGAATTGTAGATTAAACGCAATTGGGTTGATGGTCTACAATGGGTTTGCACAACTTAGTTTGGAAAAATACACAATCATTTACAAGATAGTCACATGGTAACATTCACACTCACACTAACCATTTATGAGACAAAAATAAGAAAGAAAGTTTGAAAATTATAACATATAAATTTTGAATTTCATTTATATTAGAAGATATTTTAAATATTTTATAGAAGCATTTAACTAGAATGTCCTTAATTGGTGTAAAAGTCATAATGAAAATATTCATCTTAGTTTCCTTGCATGGTCATAATTGTTTAATCCTTAAATGACTCCGAGTTTGAAAAATGATCGGTGGATGACTTGATTATAGAAACAAAGAATGCACCTACCAGTTCAATAAACCAACTATTTTGGTGACTACCTTGGTCATGGGGGCCATATCCTCTAAGACTTAACCTTCAAAGGAAATTGAGGACCAAAAGTGATTGATGAATGATTTTCATGAATACTATAGAAATAAAGAATGCACCTATTGGTTTGAAAATTGGATCATTTTTGGTAAAATACCTTGGTAGTAGGTCTTGTTCTTTCAAAATTAACTCCTAATGATCCAATAGGGAAGGGGGTACTTTCAATATTTGCCAATATTGCCAAGAACTTAAGCAATTTATTTGCTCATTTTTTCTAGAGATTGGATAGAATGTAACCAAAGGGTCTTTGAATTTCACATTGAGAACAAACACCTCAATAAATTTCAGATTGTTTGATCACACAATTTAGTAGATATTCAAATTTGAAGTTGCATTTGGGTCAATGGAAAAACAAGGCAACGCACTTTGAAAGAGCATATCTTTGTGAGAATATTTTGAAACGATGACATTTTTGTACTCAATGAAAGGCAAGAGAGTTTAGAATGCTCATCTAAAATTTCACACATCATTTTGAGCATTTTTCAATTCACAGAAGAGCTTGCAAGGCATGGTAGTCATTGAAATGAGAGTAGTGTTTGTAAAAAAACCAAGAATGGGACACGTGTCTTCTCCTTGAACTCCTTAGATCTACTCTTTTAAGGCGGATAGGACCTTTTTGAGGTGAAAAATAATAGCATTGGTTTGTTGACTTTTTAGTCCATGTCCAAACTCTTCCCCCCCCCCAAAAAAAAGCTCTCAATTATACCACTCAACTTAAAAAAAGTTCACAAGGCAGAGTTTAACCTAGTAAGAATGTTGCAAACCACTATGGTTTGATGAATGACTTCACTATTGACTGTAGAAAAAGTAAATGTACCTATTAGTTCAATAATCATAAAGTTTTGGTGACTACCTTGGTCATGGAGGCAGCGTCCTTACAGGATTAACTTGAAATTTGATGAAACCACTTCCATTGAATTCATGATGCAATCTATTTTCTCCAAAAAAAAATTGTAATTTTTTAAAACTCGAAATGTGAGAATGGGCAGCTCAAAAAGAGGGGCAGCGACCTGACTGGGTCACTGGGGATTAATTTAAAACTTCAAAAAATCAAGGACAAATACAAATGGCAAGACTCGTGACTCATCTAGGATATGTTTAAATAGTATGCGCATAAAAATATATTCTCAGATTAGATCCCAACCCTCAGAATTAGGGCAAGTTACTTGGGGCCAATTAGGCCACCTACCCTGTGGAGGCAAGCTACAATGACTACAGAAGGGCTATTTTTTTTCAATTTTTAAGAAGTGCCAAAGTGGCAATATAAAACGTTATATTAGTGGTGCTCCATATTTCAACATTCATCTACATATTGGATAAAAAAAAATATCATGTTAGCACATACAACATGTCTATAATTCAGTCATTGTCTACAATATGGGGATTTCATCCCCATTCTTTTTTTTCTTTTTTTCTTTTTTTCTATTTTACAATGTTTTGGCAATTTCATCAAAGTCTTTTTGATAATATTTTGGACATTTTTCAGCCATTTTTTTTAGTGCAATCTGCATCAAAAAGCCATAAAAATCCTTGGGCTATTGTACATCTAAGCTTATTTATAACCCTTATTTAACCCCTAAATGTCACTTGTATTAGTGTGCCTTGTGCCATTGCCACAATCAAAAAAGTAATTTTTTAAATTTTGTAACTTATTAAAAATTTGAAATTCAATAACTTTCAAATACTGTGTCCAAATGCCATGAAACAAAGCCTTGCATCCCTCCTCATGGAGGGCTTTTTGATTGTACCAAGAATGCGACTAGGAGATGCATGATCTAGGAGATCTCAATGTGGCAAACAAACATACATACAAACAATCTAAATTAATGGATGGATTTCTATGTCTTGTTTGTAAGCTCTTTGCATCTCAAGTTCCAACAAAAATCCCACCCAAGAGATTTTTTTGTAAATAATTACAGTTGAACACAAGAAAGTAGAGTTGATTTTTACTTAGTGCATGGAGACATGCACCTACAATTGATACTTTTAATTTTTATAATTGATTCTTATGGTGTCCATAAGTATATGTTAAAATGTTATGGAATTTTCTTTCAATTATATATTTTGATTTTCAACCAAAAATATATAACAATTTAATATAAAAAAATAATAACATTTAGATACTCATTTGAAGGCACTATTTATTTTTGCATTATATTTTATTCATTCATTTTCTTCCTAAAATATCATTTGTGCATAATAAGCATGCCATTAAACCATTATAGTAATTTTATTACCAATAAGGCAATTACACATCTAATTGCAATTTGCATGCAAACCAACCATATAAATTTGTACCTAAAATGCACACTTTCTAAATACAAAAGCCTTTGTGGTCAATTTTGGGTACACCTATATTCAACAATACAAAATTCATAGTTTATTTATTTGGTGTCATAAAAATACATTGTATGAAAATTTAAATCTCTTTTCAATTACCACTAAGTTCCAATCAATAATATAATAGTTTACTAATAAGAATTATGCTTGAATGATTATTCAAATTATTTTGGATGTAGTTGTTTCAAGTTATTTAGAAGTTTTCATGAAATTTGGACCTTACTTGAAGAGAATTTAGATTAATTGTTGTAAATATTGGTCATATCTAAGAGTTGACAAGTCTTTTACACTCTTCCTTAGCTACTTGGTCAACAAAATAAATAAATAAAGTTACTTTAATAGGTCTTTTGCACTCTTCCTTAGCTACCTATTCAACAAATTAAATAAATAAAGTTACTTAAAAAAACTCAATGTTTCAAATAATATTGAGTTTTGAGATGTTCAACAAAAAATAAACCTTTAAAAAAATTATAAAATGATTATAAAATGATTTATTCATATCATTTTTGTTTAATCATACATCAAATATTAATTTTAACCCCTAGAGGACCATTGTCCCTTCGGGGGACAAATTGGATTTCGGGTAGGTACCTATGGGCTGAAATTTTGTCATGATTTTTTTAAACTTTTTTTGAAGATAAAAAAACTAATGAGCTTCATGGGAATATAATTTTTTTTCAATTTATGCCCAAGAACAAAAGTTATGCCCAAATAAGCTCAAAACAGGTGAGAGGGGGCAGCAAAAAAAATTTCAAAAATTTGAATTTTTTTTCTAAATTTTTTCTCTCATAGATTATATTTTTGTCTACATGGGAAGCTTTGATTCATTCCATTTGGACTTATTCTGAGAAAGTTATGGACAATCTTGTTTTTCGGGCAGTTAGAGTATCTTCCTAAAAAAATAACTTATAGAATTCATTTCTGAATGTAATTTTTACAATTTTTCTGAAGAAAAAATTTTACATGGTTTTGTTTGCTTTCTAGAACAATCTCACCATTGGAATTAGTGCATTTTAATTCCATCTTAAAGATATTAATAATTTAGATTTTCCTTCTTTCTCATACCTACTTCTATTTAACAATTTTTTTAAGCATGAAAATTAAGTTAAATTTTTTTTTCCTAGACTCTCAACTCAATTTCACACAATAAGTATTTAAAGCTCAAAACTTTTTAGTGCAAAAATTTAAGTTCAAAAAGTTCAAAATCAAATAATCTAGTCCCATAAGGTGCTAAAAAAAATGTTTTTTTTTTTCACTTTAAACGCAAATATCTTTTAATCTATGTGGTCTAAATTTTTTTTTTAAATTCTACACATTTTCATAATAGAAAGGTATAAGATCCTACAGTTGAATGTGTAGAAAATATAATTTTCGAATTTTTTTACTCTTTGCTACAGAATTGGTAGTTTTGAATGTTTTTTGGCAGAATAAGGCCTTGGTCCTTTAGGGGTCAAGGTAGAAAATTTTTGCAAGATGTGCCAACCTTGTCTTTTATTTAGAGTACATGGCAAGCTTATCCCATTCAAATAGAACAAGAAATAGAAAGATTTGACAACTTAAAGTTTTAACAATCATACATTGTACTTATGTGTGTTTGACCTTGTATTGAATAAGATGGAGTAATATTAATCAACATTGATGGAATATGAGTTGGGACAAATGACAAACCTTTCTAATCACACAATCCCTCATTGTTTGTACCTTTACATTTGTTGTGCCTATTTTATGCCTTGCCATCCACTACTCTTTGTTGTTGTAATGCCTTATTATATCAAGGCATCCTTTGTCTACAAATTATACCTTTAAATTTTTTTATCTCCCCATTGCTTGTTGCATTTGCTATGACTAATTATACCTAATTAGGCCATGTCATCCACCGCTCTTTGTTATTGTAATATCTAAGTATGCCATAACGTCATCTATTAACAAACTATCTATTCTTCCAAAAAATTTGCTATGCTCTTTTCAAACAACAATTAAGTCATAAATTTTGTTGAATTCACCTATACTAATGATAGATTTTTAATTGAACCATTCTCACTAAAACTCAGTAAATAGAAATCATTATTCACTAACACCTTCCACTTTTGATGGAACACCAAACCGCTCATAGTCATTATAGCCAAAACCAATGGGATGGATACATTTTCCTTCTTTTAATGTACTCCATGACACATTGAGCATTCCCCAAATCTCCAGTCAAGTAATACTCACCACTGTCAACAACATAACCATCAAATATTCCACCCAAATTTTATTGCTTGAAAGAACATTAGAAAACAATCAATCCTTATCCATTCTACATAAGTCCCTAACAATACATGAAATCTAACCAATAATTTTCCTACCACTACTACCACACCTTACAAACACTATTGATACCTTTCTCCCATCTCTCCTATATTTCTATCCATGTTTTAAACATTCTTCATGACTCAATGTAAACTCTTAGATAGTATAGATGAGTCTCTTTTCTAATTATATAAGGTATATAATACTAGTGTTACTTGTCTTATCTGCTGGGAGACAAGTGTGGGACCTAGTAAGAATAGATTCTTTATGTATGCCAATTATTAAAATAAAAGGTCTAAGTTCTACTATCTTTTGTGAGGTTTGAGGCATTTAGTTGTTTTTATGTAAAATGATTAGACAAATTACTTGGAATTGGAGAGTGATTTTTGACTTTTAAATAGAGGTTTAATCCCTAATGACCCGAGCAACCATTTTTTGGTCACTGCCCTTCTTTTTTGAGCTGTCCATTTTCAAATTTTGAGTTTTTTCAAATAAAAATTATTTCCAAAAAATAAACTGCATCATGAACTACTTCCATTGGATTGAAAACTCAAATCAACCAATGGAATTGTGCCCACCTCAAAAAGGTTAAATCCACCTTCAAAGAGTAGATCTAGGGAGCTCCAGAGGTTACATTAGACATTATTGACAAAAAATCACAAACTATTTTATTGAGATGTTCATTAAAATCCATCCCCTAAAATCATGAAAGTGTTATATAAACACGAATTTCTTATAGTATCATATCAAAATTTTGAGGATGAATAGTTGCACTTTTGTCCTACACATAAGGATTCTTTGTCATTCATTGCACACAAAGCATGTGCAACATCATTTATGGATTAAAGAATAGAAGAAGCCATTAAATAGAATTTATATTCCTTGAAAGTGGATGTATGCACAACAATTATGTGAATGTTATAATATATGTATATCCAAAAGGATTCAAATGAGTATTTTGGTGTGGTTCTTAAAAAATGGTTTTCTTTGTACTATCTCATTTTTGTTGACAAATGAAAGATAATTTGTTTTTTACTACCTAAATATAGTTCAAATATTATAAATTCAAAAGTCAAATATTTAAATTAACAGTGGTTTTCACACTCCAATATTTTCATTGCATAGACTTATCGAATTAAATTTATTTGACAAGGTTATACTCGTAGTACTTGTAGTAATATAGATTGGAGGTGTCAATTGGAAATTAAATGTTAGTTAGTTGCGTGATGTAAATTAGTTGACCGAATTACATGGAATTAGATGGTATTTTTGATTTTGAAGTGGAACTTTAACTAAATGATCAAACTTTTTTCTATGAATTAGAAGTTTCAAAACAAAGGCAAATAACACTCATGAAGCAAAAAACAAAGAGACCATTTTAACCCTTGGGGTCCCTTTATATGACTTGTCATTAGCCTTATAACTCGTCAATTGTGGTTTACTATATAAATTGTGATACATTGTTATTTACACACTACCATGATTATCAATTTATTTTGTACGGAAAAATATTTGATCAATGTTTTTGTATTTATAATATACTATACAATTGCAAAGGATTTTTAAGCCCTTCTAGGGTTAAAAACATCAAGAGTATCATAGAAAATTGTTAGTTGATAACAAGAGAAATATGTGTCGATGTTGTTTTGTGAATGTTTACACATTTTGATGCTTATAAGCAGAGTTATTGTACATGTCATATATGCTTTTTAAAATTCTTACATTAGCCTCAGTTTCTTTAAACCTAAATGTTTTGTTTTTTCTATATTTTTACTAAAAACATCTAAAATTGTCATTTCTATTATAAATACCAAATTTAAAAAGAAAAATATTTTTCAACACATATAACCGTAAGATCTTGTAGTACATTGTTTTGAAAATATGTGGAAAAAATTTCAAAATTTTTCATCGTATAGATTGCAAAGTATTAGCATTTGAAGTGACAAAAATTGTTTTTTGAGCCCTGCAAAGAAACAAGTAGCTACACTTCACAAGGTGACATTTGTTTGAAAAAAATGTCTAAAATGTTTGTGCTTCTTTGGATTCATTCTTCAAGACGAGTTGGCTATACACTTGAGAAATTTCATATCACTTGGAATTGTACAACATATGAGAAAAAAATAGTAAGTAGAAAGAGGAAAAGAATAATTTAAAATACTAAATTGTTGACAATTTAGTTATGGAATTGAAAATCCCAATCCCATTGGTTGTAGTGTAATAAATAGTCTACATCTTGTGATTTTATTTTTGTCAAAGAATATTGAACATTGAGCTAAATAAAGGACTTCAAAGTTTATTTGAGAGTAGAGAATCCATAAGTGCCTACAAACTAAGACTCCTCATAACTTTCATCTCATTAATCAATATGGAATGATTCAAAGCTTTCCATGTATATATAAATTTAGAAATCTAATTTTAAATTTTTATTTCTTTAAAAAATGATTTTAAAATATTTTTTTGGATAGCTTGGGTTGCCCGTCCAAAGTTGAAAAATTACATTTCATACAATAACTTTTTAACCATATAGTCAAAAATTATAATAAAATTTGGGCCTTAAAGTTGATCTTCAAGCACATGTTGTTTAAAATTTAAAAGGAAAAAAATTAAAATTTCATTTGCAGTGAGGTGCCTAAAATTGCTATGGTGCCAAAAACGTAGTTTAGACATTTAGAGATTAAAGTTTTGTAAATATTCCATAAAATACAAGTAGAAATAATAATTAGTCATGACTTTTAAATGGAAATTTTTCTTTATGATTTATAAATCATATCCATGTTATTGAGTCAATGTATACTAAATTTATATTTTTTTAATATAACACTAGTGGTTGGCGCTTGCTATGCTACGCATTCACCATTAGAATTTCATTAGAATTTTTATGTATTAGATAGAATGTAGAGCAAGAATTTCAATAAATCTTCAGATAAAAATTACTAAAATCTTCATATAATTTTTTTAATAAATTATCAAATATTGATATAAACAATATAAATTTAATGAATGATGAATGATATACATGCAATGATGAATATGGTAAAAGATACACATACATTAGAATGCATTAGAAATTTGACTCAATTGTTACAAACAATGGCAACCCAAATAGAAGAATTTAAAGAAAAAAATTGTAAGTCTCAAAAGCTTCATGAACAATTTAATTGTTGTGAAATCCAAAATCAATTCAATTTAATAAATTTCTCAAATAATTTGGTAATAACAATAGAAAATTGAAATCAGAAGCTCAAAGTTTACAAAAGCACAATATCATAGAAATGCAAAAGAAGTATAAAGCCAAGAAAAACAATGAAATTGATACCTTTATAATATCACCATATTGATCCTCTTTAATATCACCTCAGTTGCAATGACTATATTATTTTTATAATATCACCCTTTGTAAAAAGTGATATTATAGAGGTGATTGTGAATTGCTACTCTATTTTTGTAATATCACATTGTATGAAAATATGATTTTTATGTATGCATTATTGGAAATATTTTTATAAAATAATTAAAATCATTATTTTAAAGACTTATCAAAATCATTATCATGCATTCTATTCAAATATATCAAATTTTTACTAATATGTGATACAATGAATGCGTAGCATAGCAAGCACGAGTCCTTAGTATTAATGGTAGCATTTGTGATATTACAAAGGGACTTATGATTTTAGTAGTATTAATATATTAAATCATTATTATTTGAAATGTGACAATATTATTAAGTTTTAGTTATTTGTATCTTCAAGTTTTGCGGGGAATTATAAAATTATAATTGTAGGAATTTAATATTTTCTATTAAATATATCATGATAAGCATTTTTTGAATTGTAATATATTTTCACAAAATAAATTTGAAATAAGCATACCTTAAAATACATAACAATGAATCATGTGGTTGCATTATTTTATGGTTAGATTGATACTAATTGATGATTTCTACCTTTTCAATTAAAAAAATTGGCAATCAATTGATGTTAGGAGTTTGCTATGTCTAGTGAAAGAGTTTTTCGATGTTTGAATTTGGAAATATTGGTGTACATTGTCTAAAGTTAGATGATTTTAAATTTAGGATGCCATGTGAGCTTGACGAATGTTAATTTGAAGACTATTAGAGTTACAATGTCTTCAAAATTCATAACAAAGGATGTTCCTCAAATATATTATCTAGATTTGAAAACCATGTGCAAAATAAGTGCTTTAGTTTTAACATGAGTAATATGTCAATAGCAAGCCAACAATATTTATACATTATTTTACTAACAACCTTTTGGTTGAAACTAGTTTAACTATTTTTTTTAGTGACCTTTGGAATGTCTATATTGGCAAATTTAGGGTCCACTTCACAATCACAAGGAACCTTTGAAGCCACAACTAAAATTGAAGCCATGGCCAAAATGATAGAATGAATCATGAACAAATTAGAGGAATGAAGCCTAAACAAAATGAGCCTTGAAGAAAATAGTGGAATGAAGCCAAGATAAAAATAATGGAATTTTGAATTCATGTGAATAAGATTGAAGAACATAGTATCTTTATCTATTGAGGAAGTTCAAAAGATTTTGAAGGAGCCAATGAGAACCATTGGAGGTCAATAAATTTACAAAGGTTAGAAGAATTTGGAAATTTAAAAAGATCAGAAGAGTTGAAAGGTTTTTGAGGTAACCAATGGGGTTAAGAGGTTTATGTAATGACAAATATAGGGTCCATCAATGGCTAATAATTTCCACGACTTATGTATAAAAAGACTAAATTTATAAAGTGACAATATTGCAAAGAGGAAGATCTAACCAAATGGAATAAACCAAGGGCTATTGCAATTGAAAGGATAGACATACAAAAGAGGTTCTCAAGGAGGTGATAATTTAAAAGAATATTGCTAGAAACAAATCCTTTGATGAAGTAAATGAGTTTATTGAGGTATATGAAGCAATTGTGTAGGGAATGAAATAACAAACAACATGGCTCTAAAAGAGTAGTCACTTTCACTTTAGAATTATAGAGCTTTAGTAACGTGGCTTAAAATGTTATGACTTCAAGTTGCCATGGCTTCAAATTTTCATGGTTCAATTGTGTTGTGCACCTCAACTTTAAATTCTACAAACAAACCCTATAAACATCAATATGTAAATCAGAATTGGCCTATGGATTAACAAAAACAATGCTTTTCACAATAACAATATTCCTAATTATTATCCCTATCTAAATAAAGCCTCTAAATATATAAAACAAACCCAACTTAATGTTTTGCATGAATAAGTCTTTATAATCATATTCTTAAAGAACAAATTTGCAAACTTCAACAAATTCAATAAAACATACCAATTGAAAGTAGTGATATATTAAAATAATACAAATATATTTTTAAGATATTAAAATATCATTTTTGAAGGTAAAAAATGAGCATTTCTTGCCAAATTATTAATTTTAGTTGGAAATACAATTTAGCAAATGCTGTAAATTAAAAAAAAATTGTAAAAAATATTGACATACATTTTTAAAAATATTTTTTATCAGCCCTAATTAATTTTACCAATGGTAATTTTTTTTACCAAGTGATCTAAGATAGGTGTAGAACAAGATCCCAAGGTTAGATTCTAATTTTTTTTAAAATTAATTAAATTTTTTTTAGGTGAATGGAGTAGAAGTGATAGTTTTGAGTGATTTTCAATAGAAAAATGGCCTTGAGACTTGAGGGGTTGGTATAATTTAGGCTAATTTATTTAAAAATGTTATGAATTTCAACTATTTATGAATATTTTGATCAATCATGTTCACTACAATTAATTTTTTTTTAATAGCATTAACATCTGTGCTCCTTAGTAAAAATACTCATTTGAGAGTAACAATTTAAAACCAATTAGTGTGGGCAACACTAAATATCATTATTAGCGTACCTTCCAATATGGGCTTTCTATTCCGAGCTTGATCAGGGGCCAACCCTGATTAACCAGAAGTGGCAACAAACTTAACCATGGTCATCGCTCAGGTTTCGTCGTCGTCGTCGTCGTCGTCGTCTTCTTCTTCCTCGAGGGCCGTGTCTTTCCAGGCTTAGCGTGGGCCTTTCTTTCTGCGATACGCCTCATTTACATCATCGCCGAGTTCAGTTTGTTTGCTGCTAACTCATGTTCCCATTCAACCTCTTAAACATTCCTTACCTGGCGTAGTCGAATCGTATCGTAGCTTCGCCTGGGCCGTTCTTGCGCCCTCTTGCCTGGCTTAATTGTCATCTCTGCTGCATTGAGCCTTTTGTGCAATGCACGCGCGGGACAGAATCAGGCGCTCGCTTGACCTAAACGCCAGGTGAGTGATCATCAGCACTCTGCTTAGGGTTGCATGCGCATGGTAGGGTTTGGGCTTCGTGTTCGGGAGCTCGTACTCTGTCGCTGGATTTTGGTCTGTAAGGGGTAAGTAAGTAAGTGACTAAGTGAGTAAGTAAGTAAGCTGAGTAAGTACGTGGTGGCTTGAGGGAGTGAGGGAGTGAGAGATTGCCCTAGGTGTTGAGCATTGTGATTAAGGCTTGGAGGAGAGGATGGAAATGGTGATGGTGTCAAGGTTTCTTGGAACGAGGGATTATGAGTTTTTAGCTTTTGGAAACGTGTTTTAAGGACAGGGAACGAGGAATGAAGGTGGAGGTGGAACGCTAGTTGATGAGGTTGATTCATGTATGAGGACTTATTATTATTATTATTTCCGGGTGTTTCGTGTTGTGGTGGAGACTCTGGCTCTTTTTTTAATATTTTCTTCAGCAGTTTCGTGCACTGGCGAAGGAGTGCCAAGGGGTTGGAGTAGAATTATCTTGGTAGAACGTGTTGGCTTAGTCGGAAAAGGATGTTGTGGATTTTGGCGTACTCTTTGTGAGGTACTTGAACAACCTGGCGGTGATCTCTGTCTTCTTCAGCAACCTCAGGAACTTATAGGAGGGTTTGCTTGGGGGCAATCAGTTGAATTTAAATGAATACACTAGGGGTACGTGATTCGGAAGGCTTGGTATCAACTGTGATACATCCCAGCTGAGTTGACTGCGGACTGAGGGACCAGAATACAATTATTGTTTCTGTACTATTGATTCAAATGAATGCCTGTTGTTACTCCGTATCCTTTTCCTTCCAGCAGCGCCAGGTCAAGCAGTACATGAACCGTATCGCGTCATACCCTTGCAACACCAGTATGCAATTCAATCCAAGTTGGAGCAGGTTGCTTGTTTTGCTGGTTCTTTGACTCTAGATTCTTGGAATGTGAAGGCGCTAATCTGATGACAGTTTACCGTAGGCTATCAGATATCAGATTGAGTTCATTATTGGATTCAAATTGAGACTCATCATGTTGTACCGGGTGCACCGTTGGCCTCTTTGGTTAAACTCCGGTGCAGTTACCAATATCAAGCAAGCACTACGAGTATTCATCGTTTGCAAATTTATTCAAACATGACTCAGGTTCTGGTTTAGGTCACCAAGTAGCTTCTTTTATTCCAGAATATCGGTGCTCTTCGATGCGGAGTCTTTTGTGCACGAAGAACCTCTAGTTCACCCCACTCACTTCGGAGGAAGACCGTGTCGTGACATAAGAACCGCTTCGATATTTTCAGCTTGCAGCGACAATTAGACTGCGAGGACGCTGCTACACTATTTTATGTGAATTTTGCAGTGCTGTCGGTTTGCTGTTTTGGATTTAGGTTAAGTTTCTGTAGCAGTTTCTGATGTGTTAAGGAATTGTTAACATGGTGGGCCCTAGTTGGAGTCGTATTTATTAGTTTTTATTCACATAGATGATTTGTACACTTAAATTTGAAGTTCATAGACGATTAGCATTGGTTTGCATAAGTGCTGTGGTTAGTTTGAAGCCCATCAATTTCTGAAAGCGTCTTGTGCTGACGGATTGCAGGCACTCTACCCCCTTTCTAATGGTGTCTTTGGAATGATGAGACGGTTGCGTGGGGGGTGCACCTGTGATGGACACCTTCTCCCGCTGGTTTAAAATGCGAGCAGAGTGGGAAGATTAATCCGGTTGTTGATGGTGAAGGTGAGATGGATACCTCACTGCCAGGGGGGTGTTCAGCTCAAGGAGTTCCTCCGCAAGTGGAGGCCTTGGGCGGTACAGAGGTTGGTGATCTTATTGGGAAGCAGAGCAGTTTAGGCTTCTTAAAGTTGCACACAACTGGAGCACCAACTGGAGCACCAACTGTTGAGCCAACAAAAACAGTGGAGGTGCAACCTTCTGATGGCAATTTCAGAAAGTCAAAGTCACTGGGGGCCGCTAATGAGGAGTCGAGGCTTGTTTTGCTTGGTAGCTCTGTCGTGGCTGCCTTTCAAAACTCAGACCCAGGGGCTCTTGAAAATTGGAAGAAAGGGAATGGGCTGAGTGTGACGAAGAGTTCAAATGGGGCACAAAAGATGGAGGAACTAAAAAAAGGGGATAATAAGAGTGTCGCCAAAGATGCCCCGCAAGTACGAACAGAGGTGAGAATAATATTCCCTAAAGGATCAAATAGGCCCAAATTGAGTCTCACGTTTTATAGCAGTTTTATTAAGATGGAGACTTTTTAAATTCAAATTTATTTATCGTTTGAACTAAATTGATTCTAGTGGTATAAAATCTGGTCCCATCTGAATAATGTTTTTCACATTTTGATCAATCGAATTGGTCAAATCTAAATTGTGACCCCTTTATCCTTTAAGGGTTATGAGAACCACAATGAGAATTGGCGATGAGAGAATTGGTATTTGGGCATGCTCAGGGTGTCTGTGTCCGAGAACTTTAATTATCAGGTTTCTATGTTATTGGAGACGATGTGCCTTATCCTAGTCTGGCAATGTTGATACTGATGAGGTTGCTTGTGACTAACAACATATTGAATGTTTGCTATTAGTCGCAACTCCCTATGCGACAGTTGGCAAGGAAGGGTGGTTTGTTGAAAGGAGAAGCAGCTTCTGTATCGAAGGTTGGACTATCGGTTGCTGATGCGGTGAAGGAAGGTAGGCTCTTCTCGTTTTGAGAATTGCGTGTTCTTATTTTCAAATATTTGATCGTCTACGTTTTTCGACTTGTTTGTCCATTGATCTATTTTACAGGTCCACATTTACAATAACGTCTATAGCTCTCAACAAACTTCATCGCATGTTCAAACCCTCAGTGCCAATTGACCGGAAGTGTCCGCTTTCATATCAACAGGAGTTTAGGATAAATCATTTAGGAAGTTTCGAATACAGTAACAAAATATGCCAATAGACAGGAGAAATCATACCCTACATTGTCTAAAGTAGAAATATGTCCTGAAGGTTACTATATCTGTCCATTGGATTCCATAGTGTGATTTCTATGTTTCGATTGAGGACTTTGGGGTTAACTATTATGAGTGGTCGCTACTTAACTGTAGGCAGATGTTGAGCTTTTGTGAGGCAAATGCACTTTTGCGTACACTCCATGCAGTGCATCCTCTCAGATATTGTTACCCTTCTGGTGATCTGAACAGGGATACTGAAGAAAGAAAGGCAAGAGCAAGATAGAAAAGATGCATTAGCAGCTGTAATGGCAGTGCATGGGAGGATGAAGGAAGCTACCGGGCATGCAGCTCTCTTTCCTGGAGCGACAGGACCTGACAGTGGAAGGTTGTGCCAATGTTGTAACCAACCGGAAAGTTTGAAGTCCACTATATTTTGTGACAAGTGTGAAAGGGGGTTCCATGTGGAATGTCAGAAACATTGGCCAAAGCCAGCTCGGGAACTGGATGTGTGGCACTGTGGACCTTGTGGTCTCCAACCTGGTCACTATTGGCCTTTGGGCAGGGTTTTAATAAGTTACGACGATGCAGTCGCCGAGTATCAAAAGTACTCCTCAAGTTTCTTGACATCATTGCAGAGAAAGGAGGAATTTGGTTCCTTTCCATTGAGTCTGGATCAGAGGACTCTTGAGAAATCTAACGGGCTTGAGGGTGGTGCAACTAAGGTGAAAGTTATTAGAGATTTCAAGAAAGAAGCACGAAAGGGTACAGCTAAAGGAAGCGTATTGATTACCTCGAGTCAAGCAAAGGCGGGCCATGCCACGCCCATGCATCTCAATGAATGTGGAACAATGACTGGCACCCAAACACAATCAAAGTAAGCACCAGCTGTTCTAACCAGATACGATTATCATGTTCGTAGAATATGCAATACATTTGTTTGCACAGGATTGGATATTGTGCAGGTTTTTTGTTGCTTGTTTTTACAATTAACATGTGGAGTAACCTTTGCAAGAAACTGGGCGCCCAGTGAACATTTGGAGAATCCAAACACTCACTGGTGTGATGCTTTGACTTTGGCAGCAATATATGACGTATTTATTATTGACAGACTATTTAATCTAACATGTTTTTGTTTGCAGGACGCTTAGTTACCCTGGATATGTACCCATACAGCCCAAGTCTTTGTTGAACTCTGTTGCCCCGATTGTGAATTTCATTGTCCCCCCTGAATCAAGTGTTGTCATGACTTTGCCATCGCCGAAAGCCCACGCGTCTGGTAATCATCAATCAAGACCCACATTAGAGTACAAAGTGAGTACCGCACCAGGTTCTGCTCACGCAGGGTCCGTGACTTCAACAAATCTCCTGTATAAAGACTCAACCGGTTCAGCAGCTCTAAACCCACAATCTGAGATTGCTTTAGGTGGTTCTCAATATCAGAATACCTCGATGATGAATCAGTATGTTGCTCCAAGTATCACTGGCCCTTCAAATCTGGCTTCTGGACCGAACCAAATCAGCTTCCAGCCAAAAATCCCTCCTGCAAGTGGAGCTAGCAGCTTAGAGGTTTCATCTATTGAGGAACTCAGACCCTATGTGGTTGGAGAACGCTTAACAGAAAGGGAGGAGCTTTTGAAAGAAGCAAAAGAGTCTCTGAATCAGTTGCGGACCTTCATAAGTGGTTTAAAGGGAACCCTCCCGGAGGACTGGCGAGTTATCCTGAGAAGGAGACCCACGGGCGCGCAGGAGAAGTTTTATCTTTCCCCAGCTAAGCGGAAATACAGGTCCAGACAGGATGTGGCTCGCTTCCTGGGGCTTGTGGACGATCCCAGAGTTCAGAAAACAAAATTTATTAACCTCGAGACTTCTATTGATAAGTTGGGCAAGAATGAAACCATTTCACCAGCAATTCAAGCCATCGAAGTGGTGTGTGAGCGAGTGTCTTATCTTTCTTTCATTTTGTTTGCATCTTGTGATATCCTCTATTGTGGTATGGTGCTTCTGTTGGGTTTGTGGTGCATCGTTTCATACTCTATTCTTGTTGATATACTTCTTTTGACTTGCCCCGCCATAGGGCTGATTCCTTTGTCCAAGACATGTGGTTTACGAGGAAATGGAATGCCATAGAATAGTATTTTACCTTGCTATCCTTCATTGACACTCATGTAGTACTCGTTGTCTGCACCTCGAAGAAGTTCATCAACATAGAATTTTCTGATTTCAGAAGTGCAACCGTTTCTCATTCATGCTTTCAGAAGCCTCAGTTAAATAAAATTCGTGCTGATCGATTGACGATTTTTTTCTGCTTGCAGAGAAATTTACCCATGTTTTGTGGAGATGTGATGATTGAAAAATTGGGGGTAATCGACCCTCGACCGACTTATTCCGATGAACATCACATTTGGCCTGTTGGATTTCGGTCCTCGTGGCATGATCCAGAGACAGGATCATATTGCATTAGTGCAGTGGAGGATGGTGGAGATTTGGGTCCAATTTTTCGAGTCACAAGAAAACTCGTGATAGGTCCTGCAAACAACAACGATGATCTCATAGTTCCCTCAAGCTTAGAGAAAAGTGCCCCAGTTATGGGTGGCATTACTGGTGAAGCTGGAAAGTTTAAGGTTTCTGAGGAGAAATCGGATTTTGTTAAGGGCGCACTGGAAGGAGCTAAGATTGGCGACAGTGTTGTTTACAAACTGCCTGCAGAAGGCAGTAAAGGTGATGCTCAGAAACAGTATACTGAAGGTGGCTCTGGAGATTTCAATAAGCACCATGATAAGCGTGAGGGACACAAGGAGTCCAATAATCCGAAAGATGGGATTATTCTGCTTGGCAAAGGACATGAAGGTGAAAGCAAAACCACCAATAGTGATGCTTTATCAAAGAACCATGTTGTGACCAATCTCTCTGTTGGCCAACAAGCTATTGATCCCACAGACGAAAAGGAGCTTTCTGAGCAACGTCGTTCTGGGATTGCGTTGGACTTCAGGGTGCCCGCTTTTAATGTGAAGAGTGTTTCCAGCGCTATATGTGCTGGAAAAGATATAGGTGCTTTGGAAAATGTGAGAGCAGATAATCACCATACAGATCTTCCACCTGTTGTGATTGATCTATCTGATGAAGAGGATGATAAACTCTCAGCATTAGTGTCGAGAGATAAAGAGCGAGGTCCTGGTGTGGGAGAAGTAGGTCCTATTAATGACGGAGTGCCCGATGTGACACACCGCAAAGCTTTTCAACCCCCACCCGTTAAACCTCTTCCAAATATTTTGATGGAAGAATTCACCGTGGAAGCTCGGACGCCAGGAGCCGCATGGAAACTGTTTAGCAAGCAATTTGTAGAGCACTGCAAAAAGTCTTTGAGGTCCGGAATTAACTGTACACTTCCAATCCTGGAGGCCACTAATGACTACGTGATCTACCACTCAGGGACTTCCAACCTTGGGGACGGTATTGCAAATTCAACTTTTCCAAGACAGGAAAGTATTGACAGAGGAGAGACCAGAAGGGCCCTGCTTTATGAAAAGCTCGAGAAGAGATTGGGGGAAGATCGTTTTGGGCTGAATATGCCAGAAGTTCAGAAGATGATTACGGCTCTTCACCCTGGAAAGGCAGTAGGTAATTCGAAAGCATGGGTAAAGGGAGTTGATCAGATTGTTGAAGCAGCACGCAATGCAACCTTGCTGGCGCCTTCTATTAAAGAAAATGCTGTGAGTGCATCTGGTCCGTGGAAAAGGAGGAAGAGGAGAAGCAAGGCTGATATAGCAGGTGCGTTTGAGGTTTATGTGTTATTTACCACTCTCTTTTGTGCCACCTAGCAAACATCTGAATGTTCGTTGTCTCCCTTTTCAATGTAATGTGGACACGGTGGGGTGGTAGTGTTTGATTGCCGAGAAATAGAAGTGGAAGACAGGGTAGAGGAGATGTGCAAATAGTATGGTGCGTGTGATCTGTGACGTGTTTTTAGGTCTCTGTCCCTTGCTCAATCGGGATGAAACGGGGTGTGATGTTTTCTTATTAGTTATTGATCCATGAATCTTGGTTGGAAGCCGCTTGAAATTTCTTTAGTGCTTGCTTGTAACAGTCTCCGCGAACAGGTGAGAGGTCGCTGTCTATATAGGCATGGACGATCTGGTTCACCACTCCCGATCGTTTTAAATCTTGTTCGTATTGACCAATTTTCTTAGATTGTCTCCTGTTCTCAAGATGTCCTGAAGAAGTTGTATTTACATAGAAGTTTTGGGAGTTGTGTTAGTCTCCTTCAATCCGTAATTCTACTACTCAGCTTTTGATCCTAATGTTAAATGCAGCTGAGGAAAGTGCGAAAAAGATGAAACCGTCGTCATTAGAACTTGTAGCCCAGCATCCACTGAACTTGGGAGCTGCGGAGCAACGTGGTATTGAGAATGTGATTTTCCGAAATGGCCCTCCTGTACTTGTGCCAGCACCTGCACATTTGCCGGCGATGGGATCAGCGCAATCATATGCGCCCACTACGACAGCAGCTCCAGTGCCTCCCCCAGTGATTATTATTGAGGAGCCTCGTCAGCCGCCCCCAACTGGTCAACCTGTGCTGAAGAGGCTACCTTCCGAGTTCGTTGGAGATTTACTTCAAGTACGCATATCTAACCTTCACCTTGGTTTACGAATTCTTCTTGACCAGTTGTAGCTCTTACAATTTCATGCTCTCAATGCAGTGGAAATGCCAAAGTCTTCCCGGGTATTATTCATTCGGAGTTTTTATTTCATGACCTGACTCATTCCTGCTACATTGATTTTCTGATATTGAAACTTGAAGCCCATTGGGATGAAACACTTCTTTATGCTTCCGTGGTGTTCGTGTGATGTATTGGTGACAGGTGTGGGAGTTTCTCTGTCGGTTCTCTGATTTGTTTGGTCATGACCTACACTGCACTCTCGAAGACCTGGAAGCAGGGCTGATGGATGTGGCACCTGCCAGGGCAGAACTTGAAGTCGCGACTGAAATCAAGGACTCCAGTGAACACTCTGGAGAGAAGGAAAATGCGGGTGCCGTGGTTGGTTCTTTAGAGCAAAGTAAAACCGCAGGAAGAGGAGAATCGAGAAATAAGACTCACCTTGACGAATCGGTTGATAAGGATCCGATGAAGAGTCACAAGGAGTCAAGTAAGCTCGTCATTGCAGTAGACATTGGGCAGGAAAAATTAGAAGTTCGTGACGTGGAGCAAGCCACGGACTTGAACGCCCCAGGTGAAATGCAGCCTGGGGTTACAAGTTCCCCCAGTCCATGCATAGAAGATCCTGAAAGGAAAGAGAACTCTACTGGAGATTTGAAATGTCAGGGGAATGAGTCGAAGAACTTGAACGCATCTCAGGGAGAACGAAGTGAAACGAAGAATGCAGTTGCATTTTCTGATGGAGGATTGGGCAAAGGTCTTACATTTTTGGCACAAGCACATATCCCCGTACTGAAATTTCTTGTCGCTGATCTGAAGTTTCGTGTTTCAAAAAGTCTTAATGAGGATGATGGAGACGAGCCTAAAAAGAGAGGGAGAAAGCGTCTTTGTGATATAGGAGCTCTGCCTCCTGAGTTGGGTGACGATCTTCGCATGAATGCAATTTCATGGCCAGAAGTGGCTCATAGATATCTTGTTGCCATTTTAGACGTGAAGAAACAGGGTGAGATAATAGAGATCCCACCTGAAGAACGCAAAAAGATTGTGAGGTACTTCGAAGGAGACGGTGGTGTGATGGGCGGTGCTGTTGAGGGTGTTGTCGGTGTCGAAAGTGATGCTCAGGTGAGGATCGATCACAACTTAATTCCTTGTGTAATTATGTTGGGTTTTTTGAGACCATCTATGTATCGACTTGGTGTAAGTTATATGTCTGGTTTCTTCATGCGAAGTAGTTCTTTGATACGCAGATTATGCCTGCAGTTATAGTAGTAGAATATAATATTGCAAATTTTAGTCGTTTGTGTTCAATCGGTCTTAAATCCATACCTGTTGCAGGTATTAGCTGAAGCAGAGAAAGAGTTGACATTGAGAATGCCTAAAACCGTGGAAAAGGATATAGTCATTTTTGTTCCGCAACAATGGGATGTTGCGCTGACGCCAATCAATCCGGCTCCAAAGAAGATCAAGAGTGGAAAGACTGGAGAGCTGCCTGAGGTTCTACCAAAATGGGTCGAGGCATTGGAACCTGTGCGCAAAATGCCAACCAATTTGGGTACAAAGCTCAAGAATCAAGTGCAGGTGTCACTAGATTTGAACCCTCCTGACTGGGCTAAAGCCACCCTAGACTGGTCCCTCAGTAAAGGCACTTTCAAAAGCAATGCTGCTGGCACTACAAAGGTACTCATAATATCTTTCGTTCTTTCAGCGTAGATGATAAACAACGCAACTGCACTTCACAGATAAGAAACGTATACCATCACGAAGAATCTGTCTTTTCTCCAGTCATCAATCGATCGACAAAGCACCTACAGTTCCTTAATGTATGAATGTCATCGCCGTAGATGCAAGTGTTAAGAATCTTCATATCGGACAGCAGGGAGTAATACTGGTATGTGTCCCTGCAGAGGGCCGTTTTGGAGGTGTTAGCGCAGTATCATGGCGAGGAGTTGAAAGCTATAAATGCTCCACGTGTTCGGAAGGTGAAAGCTGCTCCATCTGCTGAGCATCTTATGCAGCGGTGTAGGATTGTCCTGCGTGAAGTGGCAAAAGCTGACAGCAAACAGGTCTTCAGTAATTTAGTGGGCGGTGCTTTTGCTCTGAGGTCTGGCAAGGATGCAGATACATTGGCACGACCTCTTGACTTTCGAACAATTGATGCGCGCCTTGCGGCGGGGGCGTATGGAGGGTCTACAGATGCATTTGCTGCTGATATGCGACAGGTTTATTCATGTTTCTGTTTTTGTTACTAGTTTTACAAGCAAGTGCGGTTTTGGTTCGCTTTGATGTGCTGAAGTTCATTGTATCATAGTGCTACCTTATCTGATGGCATTTGGGGAATACATATGGAAATCTTTTGAATTTTCTGCTTCTTACGAGTTATTCTAATAATGTGCCTCAGGTATGGAAGAATGTAGAAGAGGTGCACAAAAGCGGCAGTGCAATTCTGGAACTTTCAAGTAGTTTGTCTCAGTTGTTTGAAAAGCTGTATCTAAAGCAGGTATACTTGCATTTATGTACTGAATCATTTGCAAGTGCGTCCTGATCATTGGTACCTTTGGTAATATTGTTTGTTTTATGCACTATGAAGGATTTTTTGAAGTATTACTGGGCTTTCAATTTCATCTGTTCATGCCCTTTTAGAATATGACTCTTTAATTGCTATCTGAGTGGCACATAAACACTTGTCTTTGTTTTGTTCCTGTTTCGTTTACCTTGTCTCACTAGTCCCAAAATCATAGTGTGTGATCAACTGACACGTTTGTAATAGTTTCGATCTATATTCTTACGTACTGAATGACACTTATTATACTCTGCAGGTGATAAGCCTAATGAAGGGTGTATCAGAGACGAGAGATAGGGAGAAAGAAAAGCCAATTAACAAAGCTGGAACAAAAGTTACAGGAAATGCCACTGAGGACAAGCTGGGAAAGGCACCTTGGGAGGATGATACCACTTGTCGGGTATGCGGTATTGATGAGGACTATGACAGTATACTCCTCTGTGATGGCTGTGACGCGGAATATCACATTTACTGTTTGGTTCCTCCCCTGGATAAAGTCCCTAAAGGCAACTGGTTCTGTCCGTCTTGTGTGGCTGTTGAAGAAGGCTTTCCAGAGGCACCCTCTCTTGGGGAGGCTGAGCTAGCAGCATTGCAGGAAGAAATGGAGAGGCCGGTGGCAGGCAGCATACTGAAATTGGAGTACGAGGACGAGAAGATGCCTCCTTCCTGTCTTGGAAAGAAGCCTGAGCCGGAAAAGACGGTTAGGATGCTGAGGTCCAGGACTAATCAGTCAGAAGTAGAGGTAGAGGATGAGACTCTCCATAAAGATTATGCGTCTCAACCGCCTGCTGTGGAGAGCAATGTGGAAGCATTGCTCAAGGAGTTGGAAGAGAAAGAGTACTGGCAATTAAGTCTCTCTGATGTAAGAACAAACGTATCCTGACTTTCTGTCCTATTTTAGCATTGCACATGGTGAACTTACTTTTGTTATTGCTCCTTTAATAACTCTAATCTAGTCTTATTTATCATGTGTTTTGGCGGTCCTTAGTAGCTTGTATGATGGTAAAAACTATCCTTAGATTCTCTCCACATTCTAGTTTGGTTAAATTTTCTCACTGACATTCTTGTTAAATGAAATTCATGGTTTAGTTGGATTTTGAGTAATCAAAGTTTCTATCTATTTTTTGCTGTGTTTGCTGTCGTCAGTAGTTTATTTTTGTGATGAGCTGAAACATCGTTTAATTGTAATTGAAATGCGTGCTCATACCTTGATTATGTTTCCTCGTTTTGCCTTTTCAGAAATTATTTTTGTTGAAGTTCCTTTGCGATGAAGCACTGAAGACTCCTCAAGTACGTGCTCATCTAGAGAAAAGCGTGGAAGTTGCCCTGGAGTTACAGCAACAGCTTCGAGACTTGGTTGCTGAGCGGTTGAAGATTGTAATACCCATGGACTCCACAAACCATGCAAAGCCTGCTGATATAGAGACTTTGCAGAAGTCTCAAACAACCTCACAGCAAGGACCAAGTTTAGGTGCGACACCAAGTCGAGATGGAGCAATAGCAGTGCCTAGTGATGGTAGTGTTGTACAACTTGGGGATAGCATGTTAGAGATGAAGACACAGGAAAGCATTGTGGGACTTGATCTGGACCTCAATGTTGAAGCTGGAAAGGAACCTGAATCTGATCACTTACCACCTGATTATAAGGTAGCATCTGGCTCAAAGCCAGTGGAGGCGAATAAGGAGAGGCCGCTGGTGAATGGTCTGGGTGACATTAAGCAAGATGGAAATGATAGCAAATTATCTGAAGCGAGGGAGGAGTTTACAACCGTGAACTCTGGAAATGGGATCTCTCGTCAATCATCATTCAATGAAAAGCTTGAGGCACACCATGACTCAAAACAGAAAGTTTCTGAAAGTGTAGAAGTTGATACTTCTATCCAGGCTCCAAGCCTCCAAAATCCTTTGAAAAGGAAGTTTGAGACAGCAACCTCTGATCTCCCGAGCTCACTGATCAATTATCCTGAGGATTTGGAAAAGGCCAAGAAAGATGAGGCAGCAGTTAAAAGTACTCCGTCTGGTGTTAATTGCGCTGAATCAAATGAATTGACAACGAACCCTTCAGATGGTCAGGCTACAGCTGGAAATGTTCGGGAAGATAAAGATACTCGACCTACACCATTGCAGAGTGCGAGAGATCTAGATGTGAGAATCGCAAAATTGGGTGCTAAGCTTTTCAATCTCAGTTTGAGAAGAGAGCACATGGGCACAGATCATCTTGGGAGAGAGTATTGGGCATTGACTGGGATTGATGGGAGACCCTGCTTGGTTGTTGCTGATATGACCTCTGCTTCACAAGACCGGACTGGCAAAGGTACGATTCACAACCCTGGCAATCAAATGGAAGGGTTTCAAAGCAATGAAGACCACAATCTTCTATTTCAACAGTTCTACAAGGATCTGAAACCCTATCTTTTTACCGCTTTCCGTACGCAAGCGATAAAAAAATGTTTCTAAATTAATTCCTTGCATTTCATTTTCATTTTATTTTGGTTTGTCTCTGTCGAATTCTTTTGGTAGTAGAGCTTCTGGAGTGAATTCTTGATCTACCAGTTTTATGCGTCCTGCCATTTCCACTGTCAAGTTGTGACGCTGTTTGGCCAACTCTTTTCCTCAGTTTGAGTTTACTTTTTATGAATCGAGTATTAGTGCTTTGGTAAGAGTACACTTTATGAAGTCACTGTATTTCTTTGTTTTTCCTTTTAGATGCTGTGAATCACTTTATCCTAATCCAATTTCCATGATCATTTGTTAGCATTCTTTCTCCGTCTCCCTTCAGTCCCTGGTCGACTTTTTTACTTCATAGATTGTGGTTTTATCTCACATGTTAACTCTGTCTGCACATCTCTGTAGATGATAAGCAGAACGATGCTCCAGACTTGAAGACGGTCTCTGAAAGAACCAAATGGATATATTATAAAGGTGACAAAGCTTTAGATGAGTTGGTCAAGTGGCTTAGTCCTAGAGATCAACAAGAACGAGTACTGAGGATTTCAATCTACCATTGGCGAAGATCCCTGTCCTCAAGGCATCTTCTGGACATGTCTGAAATCACGACAGCACCCAATGATGCTGGTGCTTCTACTTCCTCAGAGCCAAGCAAGGTCGTTGATGAGTCTGGGACTGTCAAGGAATTCCCTTTCAGAGAGGAAACAGAGGAATGCAGCAGCATCCGGAGTTTTCCTTCGGTTAAAGCAACTAGGTTACTGCTGAAAAGATATGCCGCTCCAAATGCTCCTCCTGCAAGTTGTGATATGTCAGCTGACATCCAAAAGGAAACTCAATTCCAGAATGACTTTGTGCTGAAGCGATGCGAGTGTCTTGAGCTGCTTTGGGCTTCCCGACATCATTGTCAAACTTGCCATGAAACATATGAATCGACTGCTGAGTTTCAGACTCATCTAAATGTTTGCCCTCCTGGCAGTAAACCCAACCCGGAAAATGTTTCCAAAGAAAATCAGGCACAAATGCCTCCAAAATCCAAGAAGACTAAAAAGTTGTCTTCTTTTGACACACCGCCAGACTTGCATCAAACCACTGCCAAGGCTGGGAGTGCACCTAGAAGTGAGAGGGCAAGAAGGGGTCTGAAGAGAGGAGGTTCACAACCAGCAGTTGATGATGATGTGGACATGGAACCTGTTGAATCGATGGAGCTTTTATCTGAGTATGTTGAAAGTTTGCAAACGCAGAGGACTCCTGAAATACAGGTGCCTGTTGAACATACTCCCTCAAATGGCCTCTTGAAGACCTTGGAAGAATTAATAGAGACCCGTTCACCGAAAGTGGTGTCCCAACCATCAGAGCCGCCCATGGAATCTTCGCAAGAGCCAAGAGAAGGAAATGAGACTTTTGCAACGACTTTCTCTGTGGATGATTGGGATGCCAGTACGTTGCCTGCGAAGTTTGGTGTAGGGAGTGGGAAGCAGGTCGTGAATGCCAATGAATCGCAGAAGCCCGAGGCTCTGATTTCTAACCAGTTGAATTGTTCAGATAGTGTTCAAGGCAATACTGGCGGTTGGGTGGATGATTTGAATATCGCCAATGAGAGTGTTCGAGGACAGGACTTGAAAGCCAACCAGTTAGACTGCTCTAGCAGTCGACACGGTGGCCAAGGTAATAGCGGCGGTTGGGTGAACGACTTGAACATTTCTGATCAGCAATTCAGAGACCAGGAGTTATACTTAGATCAGGCAAATTGCTCGAGCATTTCACACAATGGTCAAAGCAACAGCGGTGGATGGGTGAATGACTTGAACAATAATCAAAGCTTCACCGACCAGTTGTTGGAGTC